>VDFB02018296.1:37143224-37460324 GCA_007258455.2 Sequoia sempervirens
TCATAACCTCGATGGTCTTGGTTTGATGTATCTCTAATAAAGGGCAATCTAAAATCACCTTTTTTATCGTGAGCTAAGACACATGACTATTGTTGCCATTTTCTAACACCATGGTATTCTCCCTAGGAGGATATTTTTTAGGAGAACTTTGAATCAAATGTTCTTGACATTCATGGATTGGTTCTTCTAAAATGACTTCATCGCAAGTAGGGGAATGATCAATGGTTGAATTATTTTTCTCAATAAGGGTTTTCTTAGGTTAAAAGAGACAACTAAGATTCTCATGAATCTCATTGGTTGTGTTTTCTAACGTCAAAGCATCTCCCTTACAACTAGGGGAGATACTAGGAGAAGAACAAGTATGATTATCATGGTCATTTACAATTTCATTCCTATGTTCCCTAATGTCTTCCAAAATAGGAGAGGTAGGGGAAGGATCATAAAGAGGGTTATCATAGATCTTGAAAGTTTACTTATATAACACCAACATATCCTCATCACTATTACAAGAGGAGAAGATGTTAGGAGATGAACATAGGTAGGATTCAATGGTCTCTTGTTGTGTTATGTGATCATCATGATTACTTATGGTTTTGTCCTCTTTTGTAGTAATGGCTTGTCTAATATGTGAGGTGAGAGGAGAGAAACAACTTGGGTTGTCAAAACTCTCATCAATTGGTTCTTCTAGCACTATAATATCTTCTTCACAAGTGTGAGAGATAATAGGAGAAGAAAAAATGTGATTGTTATGATTATCCAAGGTTTCTTTCACTAGACGAACCTCACCCACAAAAGGGAAACTAGGAGAGGGATTGATGATGAATAAAAGGAGAGGGGAAAGGACCTCATATTCATATGCACTTACCGAAAATTTCTTACAACACACAATAAGATCTAAAAATAGAACATGAAGTATGATAACTATAGATTTTTGTAATGAAAACATGATGTAACAATTATTCTACAAACTTGAAATGTAACCATGCTAAAGCAATCATGCAAAAGAGGAATGCAATTTTTCATATTTGAAGGATGGCAATTGACTGATTATGCCATGTAACAATGCAAAGTTGAAATTAAGACATGCATAAAATGAGTTAATTTAAGCTAGATCTAATGAAATATGTGTTATATAAACTCTGCCAACTGATATAGATAGGTAAGGGTAGCAAATAGAAGCTTTAAAATAGGGTTTTTAGTTATGTAAAAGGAAGTTTTAGTGATGAAAAGGTACTAAGTCTCCCAAGGTGGAAAATTAGTCCTAGCAGGGATTTTTTTTAGCTTTTTCACATTCTTTTGATGGATTTTGATGTTTGTTGTGATGTATGATGCATATGTAAAGTGAAAATGCAGAATTTTACTATTTTTCAATGAAATGAAGTGCAATAATGCAAGCTATATGAGATTTTCACTAATGTAATTTTTAAAACCCTAGGATGCAAGTTAAACAATGCAAAACCTAATGCAATTTTGATGCAAGCTATTCCTAGGATGTGAATGCACTTGAAATCAGAAGTAAAATGTTCTAAAGGTGGGTTCACCAAAATGTGGACACTGATTTTGGTATCCAAGGGTTTTCTAACTCTTCTAGGGTTTTCCACCTAAAAGGAGAGAAATGGACCCAAAATGTGTATTTCCTACACTCAAATTCAATGCAAGGATGGATGCAATATGCCTAAATTTAATGTACTAATGTGATAAACTAAAAAATAAATATTATTATTAATGCAAAACCTAAGATATGCAAGTTGTTTGAAAACATAGTGATGTATGCAAAAACACCTAGAAATGAAGGTAAATTGTAATAAAAATTGGTGTAACTAAAGGTGTACACATGGAGGCTGAAAAAGGATGGAATGAAGGTCTGGAATCCTAAACAACCTAATGCAGAAGCCAATTGGGACACTTGTGCCAATCTAGGCGACTTAGTCCCAAATCTAGAAAAACTGATCCAGAGCCCGTTTTGGTCAAATGGGTATCCAAAACCATAGAAAAATCTAAAAAAAAGGTTCAATGGGACTAACTCACCACTGTTGGTGACTTAGTCCACTTTTGAATTTCAAAAATTTTGAAAGTGGAAATGGAAGCCCTCGATTTGCGCTTCGGTTCTTGACTGGTATCTAGTTCTGGAACTCTAATTTTTGGGCCTAAAAGTGACTTTTAGTGGATATTTTGGCCTTTAAAACAAGGAGAGGTCTTCAATAACTTTGAAAAATATTCTTCAATGATCTTCAAACCTTCAAAGTACCTAAATCTGCAAACACACAATAAATAGAAATAAATGGTGAATGTTAGGGCATGGGGATTTGCCTTGGTCAAACCCCTTTTTAGGTAATTAAACCATAATGAAGAAATAAGACAATGAAGCATGAAAAAATGGAGAGAGATACTTTCCATGATGATAGATCTTGATTTTCTATAGCAATAGATGAAGAATTAACCTTTGAATGCCTTAGAAAGCTATCTTGATGACCTACAATGCTAAAACCCTAACTTTCTTGACTTTATATGGAAGATGAATGATGAATAAAATTATGATGAGTTATGAATTAGAGTTTAGAAATTTGTATTTATAGGCAATCAACCTAATTTTTCCATTAATTTGATCCCCAAGGCCAACATGAAGGAAAAATAAACTTAAATTCCCATTTTTTCTACCGAAACCTTGAAAATAGCCCAAATGGGACTAAGTCGCTAGGCTGGGTGACTTAGTCCCACATGGATGCGACTAATTCACCCATATGGGTGACTTCATCCCATAGGGGTTATTTTTCTAACTAGATTGTAGGGGAATGGAGAAAACAGGTTCTTATGATGATTTTACTAGGTCTTTGATCAAATTAAGCCTCGTGTTGCACAATATAGAGCCATAAGGGCCTATTAATGATGATGTAAAGGGAAATTAGGGCTAGGGACACAAATTTTAATGTGGAAGTGTTATTAAATACACTTTACATTATTAAAATGAGGTCCACATAGCCTACAAAGACACAACATCCAATGTGAACATGTAAAACACATTACAACACTAGATTAAAGTCAAATTTAGTTTACAAGCCTTCTAGATTAATGTGATAATTCCATTAAATATATTTTGCAATATTGAATTAGAGAAAGATGGGTCCATTAAGTCTAGAGAGGTGTGAAAGTCTTTTACAACACTTTACAACACCTTCACAAGACATAGTTAAATGCATTGTATTCAATTTTCAAGGGTCCAAGACCTAGTGTGGATGTGTAAAACACCTCACAACACCAAATCAAGGCCTCATTAAGTCCAATTTATCATCAATTATTCCCATATCAAGCAAGGTATACACTTTTTGGTCACACATGTTGATCACCTAGGATATGTGATTTGTGATAAGAGCTATGAATTTTAACATGAAATTCCACACATTTAAGCTATTTGAGGCATTGAAGTTGGTGGGGATGCTTTCTTGATTTTTATTATCCATATATTTTTTCTTTATGATTTGACACTATTTTGTTTAGTGGTATTTATACATTCTCCAAAACAACTTTTCTCCAAGAGATTTTTTTTTTTTTTCAATTTCTTAAATTCCCACTCCTTCATTCTCATTTTCCCTATAGACTTTCTTCCAACCAATTACAAGAATATGTTTTTCCTCATTTTAGATTTCCCACATAAATTTATTCATGATGCTCTCTAGTTATCCTTTTTCTTTCCTTGGAATTTTTGTTCTTGAAAGTTCAAAAATAGGGGTGGCAAACAAGATCGACTTGATCATATGGATTTTCTCGGCCAGTGTGAACCACTTCCCCTTCCAACACAAATATTTACTGCTAATTTTATTAATTGTTTCTTCCCATATGTTGGATTTGGTTGCTTCATTAAATAGATGTACACCCACATATTTGCATGGTAATTATTCAATGTTAAAGTTTAGGATAGCCTTTATTGACCTTTGTGTTGACCACTAATTGGTGTTAAAGAAATAAATTCTTGACTTTTCCTCATTTATTATCTAGCCAAAATTTGTAGCATAATTCATTAAGAGTGATTTAATAGTGGATATCCCTTGGACCTTAGCTTGACCATAGATTATATTATTTTTTGCTAATTGTTGGTGAGTAATATTGAGAAGAAAATTTGTCACCTTCATGTGCACCAAATTACCTTGATTGGTACAATATTTGATAGCCTAAATATTCTACCATAATAGAAAAGAGCAAGGAATACATTAGATCCCTGTAGATTCAAAAAAACCACAAGGAGAGTCATTAACCAAGATTGAGTACCACATATTTGATATGCAGTTAAATGTACCCATATTAGCCATTCTTTTTAGAACCCAAAATTTTCTAATATTTTTATTAAAAATCTCCAATTAAATTTTTCATAGGCTTGATTTGTGTCCAATATAAAAATCATGGTGCTCTAATTTGTAAAGGTGATGCAATGTGTTTGGATTAAGGTGTCTCAACCTTAGTGAGTCCCATGATTATTTAATTAATTATTTTCACCTAATTTTTTGATTTAATTTATTAAATGTTGTACACATGGAAAATGTATTGATTTGACTTTATCCTAATTACTAACACCGTTTCATCCTGAATCATCTTATTTGCTAATTGTTTAATAGAATAATCTGTATTTGATTAAATCCACCACATTTCATCTCTTAATTAAATAAATCATTATTTATCTGATTAAGTAATCATCTCCTGTTGATTAAATAGATCATTTTATTTAATTAATCTTGTAGTCTCCCTTTAATTAAATAATTCACTTTATTTAGTTAAATCTCTAAATTCATTCTATTAAATAAAATAAATCAATCTTCATTTGATTTTTAATCTAACATCATCTCCTTTTAATTAAATACTAGATGAAAGAGACATATCCAGTCTCCTATATCAAGATGAAAGGTCTATGCCTATTGATCTTCCCATGGTGAAAGAAGCAAAGGAATACAAATTATGCCCAGTATTGGCTATCATAAAAAAAAATCTTGGAAAGAATGACAATGGTCTTCTAGTACCTCTCATTCTGGAGAAGTGTATGTGAAATCTTTGCCTCAAATGTACCCCTCCAAGGGTGACCATAGTTTCCAAATGTTCATCGGTTAGAAAGGTCAAAACTCCCCCTCAGCTATCAGCAGCCACCCTTCAATTATCAGTATCCACAAGTCTACCCCTAGACAACTTTACCTTTGACATAACTAATGTTTGTAATAGTGATGAGGATCCCATAACTGACTTGCATATGCTTTTCAAAGATTCCTCCTTGCTCATGATTAGTACCTTGTATTTTGAGTCAGACCATCAAACCCATGAAATAAACATAGTATATCCCCAACTCATCAATTACAACTAATGAGGACCACCAATTCTGGACACATTCAAAAATAATGAGGCACTCTCAGAATTTATGAGATTGCAAGATATGATACCATATGGAGATCACAAGGCTAGGTTCAACATCATACTAAAAACTCATGCCTACTATAGGGAAATGATTTAATCCTTCAATCACAAAAGTGAAAATCTGAGAATAATCTCTAGGTCTTTGAGTGAAAACCACACTGTGGGGGTCTCTAATCCAAAAAAAGTAAAAATAAAGGACATATCCAATGGTGAAAATCTCTCTCAGGTTCCAGAGGATGAAGGATTCAATCTTCCTCTCAGTGTAATTCATCAGGAGAAGTTAGCGGTCCTAGTAGAGAAGTTCAATCCAATCAACCTGGGAACAAAAGAATTACCACACATAACATTTTATGCAGTCACTTCTCACAAAAGAGAAAGAACTTCTAGTTGCATTCCTAAAAGAAAGAAAAATAAACTTTGCATGGACCTACGCTAACATGCCTGGACTTGATCTAGAGGTTGGGTATGTGCAGGATCATCATGGAAAAAATAGGCCCTCAAGTGGCAAAAAATTCAGAAAAATCAGAGTTAGGAAACTTGACATAAAACTTTGAATGAGTTATCTATATTATTTCAAAAATATGTAAGAATAGAATTTGTAGTAAATTGAATGTAGTTTCTAAACTACTAGGTTTATTTTTAACAAAAAAATCTATTTGGTGAAAGTGGAAATTCCAGTACTTTAATTGCCCAAATTTTTGGGGAAAAGTAAAGAGTAGGTGCATTACGACCACCTAACCACAATAAAATGATAATATTTTTTTATAATATTTTAGATATAAGTAGAGGACTCATGTCCGGATGTGATGCATTATTTTTTTAAATTTTTTTCCAAGTGAATAATTAATTATGATTTTTTTATTACAACTTTTAAAAAATATAAAAACTTGTATGTTTGACCAACTTAACTTGGTCAAAACTTCATGAAATTCAACCTTTTGTTTTAAAATTCTATAGTATGTGAAACATAGAATGTGGCACATGTTTTGGAATCAAAAAATGTGATACCGTTTGAAAGCTATAGATGTCTTTCAATTAGCCTATCAATTAGGACTTTAGTCATAATTCAAATATAAAATGAATAATAATAATTTATTAAATTCAAAGTAAAATATAATTTATATTGGTGGGAAGCTGAGAATATCCTTTAAAAACCCTTTTTGTCTCATCAATTTTGGGTAAAAAAAAGTTGTCAGCCACATACCCTACACACACCCATCATATCGCCACTTTTTGGCCCACCATGATCCTGCACATACCCAGTTGTGGTTCATCACCTAGCCATATATCCTGGAGAAAAGCCAGTGAGACAAAAGAGAAGAAAAATGCATCCCCAGATAGCATTATTGGTTAAAATAGAATTGCAGAAGCTCCTAGATGCAGGGTTCATACAATTGATCGATTATCTAGAGTGGGTCTCAAACCTTGTACCTATTTGAAATCCCACTGGGGGAATTCGTATCTGCATAGATTTTAGAGAACTCAACAAGGCATGTCCCTAGGATGAATTTTCACTTCTGAACATTGACATGATCATGGATAAGATAGCAGGACATTGGATGTTATCGTTGATGGATGGTTTCTCAAGCTACAACCAAATCATGATAACTAAAGAAGACCAACATAAAATGGCTTTCACTTTCCCATGGGGGACATATTGTTGGAATATGATGCCATTCAAGTTGAAGAATGCAGGTGCTACCTATCAAAGGGACATGACATTAATCTTTCATGACATGAACCAAAAAAAATTGTGGAAGATTATGTGGATGATATATTGGCTAAATCTAAGAAAAGATGAGATTATATAGCCACATTGGGCTCCATCTTTGATAGGTTAGAGGAATATAAATTCAGACTCAACCCAAAAAAGTGTGTCTTTGGAGTATAGTTAGGGAAACTCCTCAAGTACATCATGTCCATGAGAGGAATTGAGATAGATCCTACTAAGGTCAAAGCTATTCTCGAATGGAGGCATCTAAAACACTGAAACAACTAGGAGGTTTACAAGGAAGACTCCATTCCATTTTTTGATTCATAGCACAACTAGCAGATAAGGTTGTCCCTATTGTTCATACATATAACACTAGAAATAATCCACAACCACAAAAAACCACCCAAACACCATTACCTTTTCTTAATCCCATCTTGCCTAGTGATCCTCAGTTAACTCCTACAGAGTATGATCTTGTTGAATAACTCAAGCATACTCCTACAAAGATATCCCTATGGGATTTACTTCAAAATTCACCTAACTATCACACTATGCTTCAAAAGACCTTACAACAAATTCCTATCCCTTCTCACATGCAACCAAATGAGATAGCATCCCTAATTCAAGGATTGAATGCTAACATTGCTTTCCACCAAAGTGAACTCCCCCCTTTGGAAGTGTAAAAAATAAAATGAAGCTTTCATACTCATATCTCAATACAAAAGAAAAGGGATAAAACAAACCCTTGTTGACAATGGCTCAAGGGTTAATGTGTGTAGTGTGACCCTTTTGGATAGGCTTGGCATTGATAAATCAAATATTCAACCTACCTCTTTATCTATCAATGAAATTGACAATGTAAGAAAACAATCGCTTGCTGTGATCACCTTGCCTCTTACAGTTGGGGAGGTTACATTGGATACACCAATTCGTGTTATGCCTAACGATCTTCCATATAATCTCATTCTAGGCTGACCATGGATTCATTCAATGAATGGTATGCCTTCCACTCTTCATCGTAAAATGAAATACATCCACAACAACAAAGTATATACACTCGATGTTGATCATGTGCCTTATAATGTCTTACAACTTCAGAAAAATAAAGAAAATCCCTTGAACACATCAACATCAACTACACAATTGAAACTTGTGCAACAAAATGACAATGAAAAAAAAATGAACAAGTCATGAAGCTATTAGACGACGATTAGGGTTCCTTAAATTTCACACCAACACTCATGGGAGAATACAAGATCATACATAAAGTCTCTAACAAGGGAAAAGAAACAACATTAATGTCAACAAAAAATTTAGACAACCCTTTGAAAGCATCCACTTCAACCCCTTTAGACCAAAACATAACAAATTACACAACCTTTGATGAACACAACAATGACCAACAACTCGATCCAAAAGCAATGAAAAAACTTTATGGGAAAGGTTATGAACTGATGAAATAACTTGGATATAGTGGAAAAGGATGTCATGCTAGAGAACAAGGTATCTATGTCCCCATCGACCCTAACACACAAGAAACAACTCATGGTCTTGGATATTTTCCTTTGATATAAATCACCAAGCCTTCTCTCAACATCAACACTATCACAAAACACCCTCCTAAGACAACTTTAATTGTAAAGCATCCTGAACTCATAGAGACTAGTGGTCTTGATCATTCTCCTTTGCAAGAAATGACACAAACAAAGACATCCTCGCTTAATGTAAATGTCATCTCGCAAAACACCAATGATTTGAATTCATTAGATTTTACACCCTCATATACAAAATACAATTCTTGAGAGGAACGAATTTTAGCTAAAATCACATATTTTTAGAAAATACAATGATTTAAGCCTTAAAAAGTTCCATTTTAAGGATTCCAATTAAAGAAGGTTTGATCAAATCACCTTAGATCAAACCCCCTTGGATAGAACCTCGCTAGTTTTAAACCATACCTATAAATGCATCTCCTTTACACCTATCAAAATGCTGATAAAAAATCACTTTTGATTTAGCTTTTGGGGGATCAAATGAATTCATTTAAAATTTATTTGAAATGATTATGGTATTCCTCAGAACAAGCTATCCAATGAATATAATTTTAATATGTTTTGGTTTTGTTATGTATTTGTTTTTTAAGTTTTATTAAACATAGGGTTTTCATCGAAAATGAATTTCTTTGTTCTTCACATGTGGAAAAATAGAATATTATCAAAAAAAAAATGAAAACTATGAGTGCACCAGATATTGAAGTCCTTGATCCAACAAAAAAAATAAAATAAAATTTTTACATATAAAAAAAAAGTTACGCGTTATACGGTCGCGCTATGTCTGAATTGTAATTTGTTTGACTTTGAAACTTGATTAAGGAAAAAATATTCAATAAAAAACTATCTAACCAAGTGGGAGCACTAGATATCAGAGTGACAAATCTAAATTTGAAAGAATTAGAATTTTATCCTTCATGGAAAAAAAGTTATGTGTTATATGGTGTGCATCACTTTTTAAAAATGTTATTTTCTGAAAAAAATCAATTTTCATGGGAGATGGAAAAAGAAGTGCAATTTGATTCCAAAAAAATTGAAAAAAATATTTTTAGAATCTACAGACAAAATTTGATGGTACTTTAGTTTGCACCATCTTCAAATTCCTCACAGCTTAGCCGCTATAGGTGCCTGAATGTGAAGATTTAGTTAAAAATAATAATTTCAGTGTCCAGTTTGGCCAAAAATTGTAAGCCACTATTATGGGATCACCTCAGAGTCTTGTGTAGATATGAAATCTTGTACATCTAAGCAAGAGATATCTTTGTCGCATAATACAAGAACATCTACCACTGATCAATAAGGTATCTTGTTGAGACTCCTCCAAGGTCACTTGATATCCCTTCCTCCAAGAACTCAAAAAAAATTCTATTACATGACTTCATTTTGGACCTATCATAGAATTCACTGACATTCTACTAATGAATGTAACGCTTTTAGTAGTAAAATCCAACATCTTAAGGATTTTTGTGTTCTTCGTTATGTGGTGCAACCCTTTCCTCTAATTGATACCAATTTTCACTCTAGCATTTATTTCATTAATCATTTCAGCTCATCCTTGTCCTACACTAAGTGGGGGCAAAGGGTTAAGTAGCCTTGTCCTCGTATGTCACTTGTCGTTGCCTCTTTTGGCTAGCTGTTAACCTTTCATGAACATATAAGAGCAATCTTGTGATGTGTATGACATGCATTAAGTTGGCTCACATGTGACATACTACCTTTTTCATGATGTAGCTTATAGGAAACATATGACTTGGCATAGGACTTTCCTAGTTAGATCTCATTTATTACTCTTCTACTTTAAAGAAAATACTCATAGTAATGGTGTTAGCAACCACTTTAAAGTGGGGGCATACATCAACACTAATATTTCATTGTGTGATTTTCTTTTTCTTGCAATTTCCTCTCTTGGAAACATTAGGTACAATGTTGTTCAAGATGATACATTGCCTTGTCCTCTCTTGGAAACAATATGCGACCATTTGCACTTTTTCCTCTCTTGGAGAGATTAGGCACAATGTTCCCTAAGATGATAAATCAACACTCATATTTCTTTGTGTGATTTTCTTTTTCTTGCAATTTTCTCTCTTGGAAACTGTGGATGCCAAATCTGCATTTTGGTTCAAAAACAAACACAAATGAGTTGTTAGTTGAATCAATCAAATAAGATAAAGTATCCCTATGAAATCATTGATCATACTAAAATATGCAAGCTAAATAGAACAAAGATAATTAAATGCACATAAAATCATGACCAAACCCTATCCCATAGTGGATTGGTGCTTCTATGGAAAGAGCCCTTTCCCAATCCTTGCTAAGATAAGATAGATGATGAAATGCCTTGAAGATCGAGTGATGGTTGGAAAAATCAATTCTCCTAAAAAGAGTGACTTTACATGAATGATTGTGGAGATTGTGGAGGATTTGAACAATAGAGGAGACCTCTATTTATGGCCAAAAGTGATAAAAGAATGCCAAACATGGAGGATGTGGGATTAAAGATAAGCCAATGAGAAGAGGCCACTTGTCAACTTGTGATAGGCTTGAGGATGAGCACATTTTGGTCAACGTGCCAAAGAGAGGAAGATTTCAAATTTGAATTTGAGAGTAAATGTTGAGTTTGACCTTTGCAAAGGGACATGTAAGACCTATTAAATGTCTTGTTGGATGTACATGTCCACTTGCTTTTGAATTCAAACTTGAGGGAATATTCCCTATAAATGCCATATTGAAAGAAAATAAGGAATTTATTAAATCAATAAATTGATTTAATTGTGCAAGTGGGATTATCTAGAGGATGTGATGGGTGATTAGGTTAGGCTAATTAGGATTAGATTAGATTAATGATGATTAGGTGAGATTGACCCCTTTGAATTCAATATTTGGATTTATTTAAATCAAAAGGGGAGAAATATGAATTATGATTTAATTAGATGAATGTTTGATTTATTTGATTAAAAGGATAATGATAATGTTTATTTAATTTTAAATTAATGACCTTAGGAGATGGAAATTAATGAGATTACCTGATGAATGGATGAAGGTGAACTTGATTAATTGATGAATGGACCTAATGCATGATGCTAATTTTGCATGTCTACAGAAACATTAGCTACAATGTTGTTTAGGATGAGACATTGCACTTGTCCTCTCTTGGAAACAAGATGGGACCATTTTCACTTTTTCCTCTCTTGGAGACATTAGGCACAATGTTCCCTAAGATGAGACCTTACACTAACTAAGCAAAATCCATTTGAACATTCCTTGCACTATTTTTCATTGACAATGTCTATGAGTGTCAAGCATACAAAGTTTTGCTTACCTCATAGAGCTTGAAGACCATTTTTTGTGGCACCTTATTAAAGCTATTAGGAGGTATAACTTTGGTATGGTTGAGCAGGAAGCCCATTCTGAGGCATGACTTTTTCCCATAGCCACCTACGTGTGTGTGAGCACATATCAGCCATATGTGTCTCACCTCTTAGGACTTCTCACCTAGCAGATAGCCAAGAGTTCCATTGCCTCAAAGTGAGTATGTATTTTTGGAAAAATAGCCTAGATTTGATCCACAACGTGTTCACAAACGATCGAAGTTTGATCCACCTTTTTATTTTCACTTTTCTCTTCCTTTTATTTCTTGCCAATGTATGATCATGTATCTTGTCTTACTACATATTATACACCTTGTGCATGTCCTTTCATGCTTAAGTTGGCTTGACTTAGGATCTTGGATCCTAGGGGCTTGACTGATGCCTTTATCTTTGTCATTCTTTTTCATCCACATTAGTATGATTGGACTCTTCTTGAATGTCTATTTTAGTGTGAGTTTGAAGCAAGTTCATCCTCTCACTAAAGTGGGAGCTTAATGTGTCACCAAAAAGTGTAGACCTTGCTTGATATGGGAATAATTGATGATAAATTGGACTTAATGAGGCCTTGATTTGGTGTTGTGAGGTGTTTTACACATCCACATTAGGTCTTGGACCCTTTCAAAGTGAATAAAATGCATTTAACAATGTCTTGTGAAGGTGTTGTAAAGTGTTGTAAAAGACTTTCACCATTTCTTTCTCTTTATTGTGTGTTCACATATTTAGGTACTTTGAAGGTTTGAAGATCATTGAAGAATAGTTTGCAAAGTTATTGAAGACCTCTCCTTATTTGTAAAGCCAATATATCCACTAAAATTCACTTTGATGGCGCAATGAAAGTTAATCCCAACATATCAAGTGTTGAAATTGTATTTTGAAATGACTATGGTGAACTTCTTTGGTCAATCATGAAGAAATTACCATTTGGTTCTAATAACAAGGTTGAATTCAGAGCACTTCTAAAAGGTCTTAATTGTTTCCAAGAAATATAATTAACATATATAGACATAGAAGACACCTCACAAATCTGCATAAATTCCATTAAGAGTCAGAACATACCAACACAGGAAACTACAAAATATTGTTGAAGCAATTTGGGTGATATTGGAGGAATCGATGAACTTTATAATACACCATTGCAATCGAGAAGATAATAGAATGGTGAAATTCCTTGCCTACAGGGCATATGAGTTCGTTGATGAGGAGATTGTTCTAGGTAGATCCCATAATTAGGAAAAAATCTTGACATAATGTAAGAAAATATGACATTCATGTGGTTTTTCTTAGAGGTGATGAACTTATAGTATTTTTTAATTTCTTTTGACCATTGACTACCTATTTTTCATGGCTACTTTGTATTCTTAGTTGATCTCTCTCATGGACTCAATTTTCACCACATAAATAAGATTTTAGTGGAAATAGTTTCAAATTATTGTTCTTTGGGATTTCTCGAGATCTCCAAATAAGATGACATTTTATCCTACCTCAATATCCTAATGAAAAAAATCCTAGAATGATCAAGCCAAATCACTATGAAAGGTTTGATAAATTGTAAAGACAATTATGTAGAAGACAAAGAATCCAACTTTTTGACATTCCAAATGTGACTAATATGAGGGACCCATTTGGCCAAATACGAGCTACAATAACATTCAATTCTCTAAGAGTTATGAATAAAAGAGGTAGAATCAATTGTTTTGCAAAAGAAAAAGGTTTTGCTTCACAAAATATACCAACACCCAAGAAGATTTATGAGATATTTCATTATTCATAAGTGGGACCAAAATCATGGAATCTATCTCACAAATTATCTTGTTCAAACCCATCTCAATAGCTTTCTCTAGATTCACAAGGATGGATTGATCATCCATCTATTTATTAGTGTCAAACCCCATAGAAAAACAAAAAAGAAGTGAACTAAAGCATCATTATCATTCCCAACTCGAACAATCTACATAGCACTTATGCACTCTATTCACCTTATTGGAAGGTTTAATCCTAGTGATAGAAAGAGTAGAGAACCAAATGATTCAATTCTAATTTTCTCAAAATACTGAATATCCCAGACAACTAAAACTTTATTAATAGATCACTTAGCCACCATGTTTTTTTATCAAGTCCAAAATTTTCTACTAGAAATATCTAATAAGAGTTCGATAACCTTGAAAAATTTGACATCTTTTCTCCAACCTAATTTTCTAAATAATAAAGATATGATCAATATCCTAAGCCACCAAAATTAAAGAGGCATAAGCAAGAAGATTTCTCAAATTTAGTCCAAATTTAGATACAAAATTACCATGAACTACAAGCTATTCAGATGTGCCACCATTGTCTCTAAAGACCTTTAAGAAAAAGCACCAAGAGAAAAGATGAGCCACACTCTCCTCGTCAACCCCACATAGAATGCATTTAGAAGGCTATTGAAATTCTCTCTTTATGATGTTGTCCAAAATAAACCATTTACTTTTACAAAGAAACTAAAAGAAAAAATTACATTTATGTCAACAATACTTTCTATATCATTTTTCAGCAAGAAAAATCTTTGTACCCTACTTTTTTGATGTTCTAAAATATGACACCTAGAAGAAATTGAATAAATCTCTTAAGAATCATAATCCCAAAGAAAACATGAATTTCCTCTATATGAAGATACAAGTGTTATTTAATTTGTAATGTACTTCAATAGTTAAAAGGTTCCAAAGAATTACTAAAATAAGACTTAACCTGACACTATTGTCGTTGAGAAGTCAATTCTATCAATTTTGTGTCAGTTTATTTATATAAAATAATAATAAATAACCATTGAACAGCACAATCAAATACACCAACAATCCAATTGTATCAAGGAATGTCTTTACATTGGCTGTTGACGGGCACGAATTGAAAGAACAACCCCACCAATACATCAACAATCCTCTCTTCTGTGTTCTGACAGGCTGACTGATAAACTGAAGATAAAACAAGTACTTCACAGCTGTACTACACCCCCAATTTTCTTCCCAGAACTCGTCTCCATTAAATTGGAAACAGAATGATTATCAGCCTAATAAAACTATGTTTGTTCTGGGGAAGATATAAAAGTTTTACTTCTATCACAGTTTTATCTTTTGCATGTGCACTTACAATTAATGATAAACATTAAGAAAATTCATTTCGTATTGGTTAAGCCACCGGTGATGGATACCCACAAGTCAAAGCTTGTACAGAAATCTAGATACTACCCTGGCCAAATTTTATATCTTCAACTTGACATTTTCGCCTTAAAGTCTCACATTTTTTAATGTTTGAATGTAATTTCATTTTGTCAACTGAATAATAAACAAGCAAACATCACAGGTTTCATATATATTCAGTTTTTTAACGTGTCGAGCCAACTGTGACTTATTAAAAACTGAGCATGCTGCATTAAACTCCATAAAGGTTGCAACCCATCTTTTGGCTCAAACACGACCTTCAATGGCATTGGAGTGCCCCACTTTCTTAATAGCAATTAAAGTTATGTGCAGAATAATGTACTGGATACTAAAACAAGACAGGTGGGCTAGCTGGTCGACTGATGACCAGTTATTACTAGTTTAAAATAATCAGCTAAACTAATCAGCACTGAACAAACAGTCTGTATTGCTTTTTAAGGATTTTATATCATATACGAGTTCATTTTGCTACTTGATACAAGAACATCAGTCTATGCTGATATCTTTTCGAGGGATGCTTAGTACAGTTGTTTTTTTTTTTTTAAATCTAGTTAAAAATGATATTCTAAGTCTAACAGTAAAGCTAATCTACTCTGATAATAACAAAGGTACTTAATGAAGTACATTAAGAACAATCTTATACTGTTTAACTCCAATATAATTGTTGAAAATTAGTTTTTATTAGTTTGAGAAAATCAGCATTTAAACCAACAGTCTGTATTTTTAATAGATGATTTTATATCATCCACAAATTTATGTCACTACTGATACAAAAGAACAAGTCTATGTTGATATTTTTTTGGACCCAAAGACTAAAAGATATCTAATCCACCTGTATTTTTTTTTTTCAAAAAGAACCTGACTAAAGATCACATTCCAATTCTAACAATGTAACAAATTACGGTTCAAAACAATCTTATACTGTTTAACAAAATAATAGACCTTAACTTGCACGGTCTGACAATTATTTAGAAAACGTTACGACTAAAAGATATCTAATCCACCTGTATTTTTTTTTTTAAAAACCTTTCTAAAGATGACATTCCAATTCTAACAATGTAACAAATCACGTTTCAAAACAATCTTATACTGTTTAACAAAATAATAGACCTTAACTTGCACGGTCTGGCAATTATTTAGAAAACTTCCGTTGTATAAATTAAACAAACGTGCAATAAATAAAAACCAGAAAGTAAATACGTCCAAATAACGCCATCTGTTGTCGAGGTAACTCTCTAATTTTTCACGAGATGAATAAAATAAAATTTCAATTCAATCATCCCCTTCTATTCTATGCTCAGCGTATACTCTAAACCAAATAGAAACTGAGGAGCTGCAGACATTAAAGGAGAAGTCACAGAACATTTTCACCTACACTCAACAATTTCTTCCCCAGCACGCGAAATTCGGGCAGGATAACAGCTTCGAGTGCGAGGGTAAGGAAGATCTGGTTGGGCAGCATTCTTTCTGAAAGATCCAGGAAAATAGCAGGGGCTGTCCTCGTCGATCGTTCCCACAGAAGGTGCCGCATTAGTGCTAAAGCTTCTCGGAATTTCCTTCCCTTGCGGTCCAGGAGATGAATTACTCCTCTGTGAAGCCGCCCTCACGAGCTCACCAAAATCATCATCATTTCTGGAGGAGGTGCTGAAGTTCTTTGACAGGGTAATGGCGGAAACACCGAGACCCCCTGCAGCCAGGCCACTGTAGCTAGTCCTTCCCGCGCACTCAGAGACGCTTCTCACATAAAAATTTAAGGCTTTGATAAGGTATGGAAGAGGGGACAAAGCCTTAATTCTTCTGGAGAGTGATCTTAATCGGGGCTTTTTCGGAACACCACTGGTGGCTTCGCCATTGTTGCCGCCCTCCATTGGGAATTAATTTCAAAAGCCTTGTTTTTCCCTCAAACAAAACTTGTTATATCTGAAATATCTGATTTCTGGCCCCCGATTGTGTGATGGGCATATAAAGTTAAGTAGGTCAGAGTGATAGGGACATATGCATATCGAATAACGCGGAGTTGAAAAGAGGAGTACATGAACAAGTCAATAAATTAGGGACCATTGCATTTATTTTATGTCGGTGATTTTAGATTCGAAGCTAAGGAAAATGGCTACTGCATTATATAAATGACTAATGTATTATAATAAATTCGAGTTGTTGATTATATATATTATAAAAATCATAAATTATTGCTAGTCATTTTCTAAAGAAAAAGTGATATTAAAAACGAAATTTAAAATTATTAAATATTTATAAAAAAACAAATTATTGTTATTATAATATATTATATAATATAGTAAAGAAATCGTATAAATACAATATTATTAGGGGAGAGGGGCCCATAGTGGAGCGGGGTCCAATTGTGGGGATAGAAGTAGTCCTTAGTGGGCCCCATAGTGGAGAACCTTAATATCCAATTGCAAAACACTTTTTATCCATAAAGTACATAAACTGACAAATCATGTGATGCCACATCAATGCACCAATAAAACATGACTTAGTGCACCACTATTGGTCTCACCTTTTTTTTGGGCCCTTTTGGATACCTCAACAAAAAGCATGCTGATGTGGCATCATATTTGATGATGTGGCCCTAAAACGAAATATAGAAGCATGCGAGTTGCCAAATAAACTGTTGTACACAATTGGAAGTGATTTGAAATTTCACATAGGATTTTGAGAAACGTGAAGTTAGGGTGCTCTACTATGGGCCCCTCTCCCCTATTATATGTTGATTTACAATTGATCATTTTATTGTGATATGGCTGAAAGCATAGTTTATAGTAAATATTTTGAGGAATGACAAATATTAGTTGTTGTTATACATATATTTTCATGATAAAGAAATAAATATTTGCATGAATTAAAAAAGTCAATTTATTTGTTTGGTTGTGTTAAGATGAGAAATTTCATATTGTAATTGCAAAAGACTATTTTTGTTGTTTCTTAAAAATACATATATTTTGTGATTGTTTGTTTAAATTTCTATTTTTATTTTATAAGATGAATATATTTTTTATAATAAAGATGCATAGAAAAAAATATCTATATTATAATTAATTATTGTATTATCATGTTTCTAATGAAGATTATAGAAAAAAACAAGCAAGTGGTTATAATGAAGTCTAAATGGCTTACTAGAAGTATAAAATTGTTTTCGAAAAATAAGGTTTGATTGAAAAAAACCCCATAAATTAATGAATGATAAATTTTAAAATATTTTCTATCAATTGAAATACTTCCACTAACACTTATATAAAGAATTAAGCTACCCGTGACTAAAAAAAGTCTTACTAGAAGTATAAAATTGTTTTGAAAAATAAGGTTTGGTTGAAAAAAACCCCATAAATTAATGAATGATAAATTTTAAAATATTTTCTATCAATTGAAATACTTCTACTAACAATTATATAAAGAATTAAGCTACCCGTGACTAAAACATCATGGTTGACTAGTGAATTTTGACACGAAATCTTGTCATATATCCACCCAATTTTAAAGGTTTCATACACTTAGAAAATGAACCAGTAAATGTATTGGTATGGACATTACTAGGAATACTTACCCAATGCAATTTTCCATAGCAATCTTCTTGTTTGTAAATGACATAGACCACATGGCTAGGGTTTTCTTGTGTCATACACAAAGGTGATTATCTCTTATACATCTCATAGGTACACATGGGAGTTAGTGCAAGTATACATCACCTATACACATGGTGACTATCCTAGGAATACATCACGTTTACATAGTGTAACTAGCTCAAGCACCTAATGCATATACATAATGTGACTAGCTCATCAACGCAATGCATATATACAACATGAATAATTTAACAACCTCACAAGTACACATAGTGACCAACTAGTAAAGAGGAAATAATTGTAACCTTACTACAATAATTTTTTCCTTTTCCTAGTTAATTAACACTTAATCTTGTAACTGCATCCCATCTAGAAAAGAAATCCCAATATATCCATCACCACATGGATCCCATCTATTTTCTAATCCATCACCACCTATGACGAGATGAAATCATCCCATGATACTATTATCATCAATAACAAGGGAATAAGTATAACAATGTGCACAATATTTGAGGTTTATTTATACGAGTAAATAATGATTGAATCAAATTTACATAGTGACCAACTAGCAATAGGAAGTATATGTGACAATATTGCATGCATCTTCCTATTATCTTGTTCACTAACATGTAACTTTTAAGTGCATCCCAACTAGAAAATGAATGTGAGTGTATCCATTCTACATTGCAGGTCCCATCCCTTTCTTTGATTCTTTGCACCAATTTTGATGATGGAAAAGAAATTCACACTACTTGTGATCATCACTAGACACTTGGTGTAAGTGTAACAATACACATCACATAAGGCTATCAATAATATCTACAAAGTCCATTGAACCATTCTAGTTAGTAGATATTGATGTCTATCACCTCCATGCTATTGAAAATTTTGAATCCAACCTTGTATAAGTTAACTCTAAACATCCATCACCAACATGGCAATAGTGAAATCCAACTAAGATCTATCATACCAATAGTATTTATCCTCTGTGCTACTAGAAATAGCTAACTAGGCCTTAATATACAATAGTTAGCCACTAATATATGTTATTTGCATGATACTAATGATAGTTAACAAGATCAAAATTGAATCATATCATGGATGGCTCCTAGTATCCTTCACCTCCGTGCTACTAGTGAAATCTAACTTATTCATTAGATATGAAAAATAACTCTTGGCTTCTATCACCTACATTGTATGGGTGATCACCAACTAGATCTACAACTATATAAGAATTATTTTTAAATTTTGGGGTCATCATATGACCAATTCAACTCCTAGCTATATGTCCCATAAAGTGATCCATGAACATATATTGGGTCCTATAAACTTCTTGAGGTCAAATTATTGACACATAGTTAGAACATTAAACATGAGTTGGTCTCTAGTCAAGCACATATGCATAATCAAATACCACTCATAAAGAAATCAAGTTTTATATAGTTCATTTGAATTTTATTCAATAATATATTATTTATTCAACAAAAGGTAACTCGCAATAGTAATATTAAACAATATCCTACTTTGATTACTTACCATTTTTGTATGATACTAATCTTAAATCTTAGCAAATAATTTTTCAATAGAAAAATATAAAGGAAAAATGTTCTACCATACTTGGTGATGCTTACCATTAATTTCCCATAGCTAGTAAAGGTGGTCATAGGGAACTCCATCCTAAATTCAACACAAAATTGGGTGCACATTTAGAATAAGTAGATCACCCATAAATGATAATGATAAATTTTTGTACCATCAAATATTAATGTATTAACTTGGAATCACTATTAAATACATGTTAGAAGGTTTCCTTATCTCATTCATAGCCATGTCATGGAAAAAAATTTTGTGTCCTTATTTCAAGAATAGAACTTACTAGGTCTTGACAATTACCTACATCTTCCTATACCTTTCAATGAACCAAGACACAAGGTTATAATGTCTAGCACATAAATTCAATTATTTTAGTTTAGATAAGATTAGGGGAATTCTCACACATTCACATTAGGATAAACCCTAATGATGGTGACTTTATAATTTCATCTAATATTGGAGTATATTTGAGGAAACCACGCATCACAAACCTCAAAGTATATAATCTTTGATGATGACTAGTTGTCTTTCATTAGCTCAAACCTATATAGTAGGAACATATAGTTGATAGGATGGCTCACAAACATCCGATGCATAATTTGGCCTCTAGTTGAAGCATGCTAAAAAAGAAAGGTTGATCAAGTTTAGGAACACCTAAACCTTGGAGCATGTTCCAAACCCCTCCATATGGACTTGGGCCATAGGAGCATCCTTCACTCAAGGATTTATTACAAACCTTCTTTCAAACGGAATCAAATTCCTATGTAACCCTCCTCACAATAATCTCTCATAATTCACATACCCAAGGTTTCCTAACCACCCCAAATAATATAACTCGTCAAAGTGAAATACGAATACTATTATAAAAGGGAAGCAATGGAAAGGACTAAACCCTAATAGTGTAACAAACCACCATCTACTATCTCCCACTCTAAAAAAAACCATTGCTCATAGAGTTTCAACACTATGTCATAATCTTTTAGGGTTCTTTTAAATGAATCCATACCAATTAATAATGCTTAATAGTTAAAATTAATAAAAAAATTAAGAAATTCCTACTCATGTTGGTAAAGCCACTCGTGATGCATATCCACACGGGTCAAAGCTTATGCATAAATCTATATACCACCTTGACCAAAATTTATATCTTCAACCATATATTTTCTCCTTAAAAACCTCATAATTTTTTATGCTTGAAAGTATTTTTGTTTTGTCAACCAAATAATAAAAATCTAAACATAAAATGTTTCATATGTATTCAATTTTTTTAACATGTCAAGCAAACTATGATTAGGGTTATTCTCACACATTCACATTAGGATAGACCCTAATGATGGTGACTATAAAAATTCATCCAAGATTGGAGTAGATTTTGTGAGCCCACGTATCAAAAACATCAAAGTAGATAGTCTTTAATGATGATGGTTTTCCTTTCATTAGCTCAAACCTATAAAGTATGAACATATTATTAAAATGATGGTTTACAAACATCTAGTGCATAATTTGACCTCTAGTTAGAGCATCTTAAAGAAGCAAGATTGATGAACACTCAAACCTTAGAAAATTTCCCAAACCCCTCCCCTATGAACATTAGCTATAAGAACATCATTCATTCAAGCACTGTCTACATAATTACTTTCAAATAGAATGAAATTCTAATGTAACCTTTCTCACAATAATCTTTCATAATTTCACATATCGAAGATTTCCTAACCATCTCAAACAACATTACTCATGAAAGTGAAATAAAAATAATATTATAAAAGGCAGGCATGGAAAGGACTAAACCCCAATAGCGTAACAAACCATCATTTCTAACTCCCACTCTAAAGCAAAGCCACAGCTCATAAAATTTCATCAGTACTACGTCATATTGTCGTAGGGTTCTTTTAAATGAATCCCCGCCAATTAATAATGCTTAATAGTTACAATTAATCAAAAACATTAAGAAATTTCTGGTCATGTTGGTAAAGCCACCCGTCATGCATATCTACAAGTCAAAGTTTAAACAAATCTATATAGCTACAACAGTGGCCAAATTTTATATCTACGACTGGACTTTTTCTCCAAAGTCTCACAGTTTTTAATGTTCGAAAGTAATTTCGTTTTGTCAACTGAATAATAAACAACTAAACATCACAGATTTAATAAATATCTTTACTCTTTTTAATATCTTGTGGAGCCCACTGGGATCTATAAAAAGAATAATTAATCTCCAAAAAGGTTGGAACGCATTTCTTGGATGAAACACTATCCCAATGACATTGGAGTGGCCAGCTTTTCAATATACAGCGAATGCGATGAGCATTATGCCCATAATAATATATTGGAAAATAAAACAATTATGGCAACTGTTGCCGAGTAACTCTGAACATTTCATGAATGTGCAAAACAAAATTTCAATTTCATTCTCCTCTTCTGTTCTATCCTCTAAACCAAATAGAAACTGAGGAGCTACAGACATTAATGGAGAAGACACAAAACATTTCACGTACACTCAACAATTTCTTTCGAAACACGGGAAGTTCAGTAAAGATGACATCTTTCAGTGCAATGGAACTTAAAAAATTGGACATCATTCTTTCTGAAAGAGCCTAGAAAATAGCAGGGGATGTCCTCGTCGATCCATTCCAGACGATGTACCGCACTATTTCTGAAGCTTCTCGGACTTGCCATCTCTTATGGTCTAGGAGATGAATTGCTCCCCTGCGAGACGGCCCTCACGAGCTCACCAAGTTCATCGTCATTTGTGGAGGAGGTTGTGAAGCTCTTTGGCGGGACAACGGTGGAAACTCCGAGATCCCCTGCAGCCAGGTCGCTGTGATTGGTCCTCCCTACGCAATCAGACACCCTTCTGAAGTAAAAATTTAGGGTTTTGACAAGGCATGGAAGAGGGGAAAAAGCTTTAATTCCTCTACAGAGTGATTTTAATTGGGACTTCTTTCCAACACCACTGGTGGTTTTGCCATTGTTTCCGCCTTCCATGAGGAATTAATCTCAGAAGCCTTCTTTATGTAGTTTCTTAAAACCCAGAACAAGAAACAATGAACACAATAGAAACAAAGAAGAGAAATTTTTACACAATGCAGGGTCTCAACTTTATTCTTTTGATAATTAAATCCATTGATCTCTTTTATAGAAATTTTCCTTTTCCATTGCAATTCTAAATATAGTTCATGCATGCAGCTCATGCAAACATTGATCATGCATCACTTTCCAACACTTTGTTTCTCTAAAAATCTGTAATATCTAAAATCTGGTTTGCGATTGTGATTGTGTAAAGATAAAGAGGTGAGTGTGATGGAGAGTGGGACATATGATTTATAAATAAATATTGATCATGCATCACTTTCCAACACTTTGTCTCTCTAAAAAACTGTAATATCTAAAATCTGGTTTGTAATTGTGATTGTGTGAAGATAAAGAAGTGAGCGTGATGGGGAGTGGGACATGATTTATAAATAAACACATCAAATTCCATGGGTTTGGAAGAGAAGAGCAACTGATGGACATGTGATTAAAACCATGGATTTTGGGTTCATTCCACACTTGTTAAACTAAATTTCGACATGTGAATGGTAAAAATAATGTTGCATAATAATTGTATAGGGATGGGTGCCTATATAAGAATCATGAACACATAATTTACATGAGTACATCATAATGCATGTACATATGAATAATGTGGGGGATATGTATGTAGGAATGTGTGTAGTTGGATGAGTAAGAGCAAGGGAAATGAGCTCAACATTACAAAAATGTGCACCATTGTCAATATAGATGTGGTTAGCTAATCTCACAAAAGAGGTTTAAAATAAAATTGGAATTGGTATGGGTATGTAAATTTAAACGTTACATTATTCCCCCACATTTATATTCTTGTGAATCTTAAAATTATAGATAAATTTATTATTTAGACATAAAAAGATACCTCATGCCAATATAAAGTGAAAGAACCTACAAATCACAAAGATAGAAAACAAGCACAGATAATGCATAAGCTCCTACATTTTTATTAGATAGTCAAGGGTCTCCTTATAAAGGAGAAATATCCAAGCATGAGGAGAAATATCCAAGTATGAGAAATATCTCAGTATGAGGAAAATGTCTAGAAAATATCTAGCAAGGAAAAATATCAGGAGATATTTAACCTGCACAATAAATGCCATGCCTAAGTAAGCTTAGGTCAACATGTGGATAACAAGCATTAAATTTAAACATTGACACTCCCCCTTAAGCATAACTTAGGTGGGAATGGATAAAATGGGTCCCGACTACTAGCCATGTTAGGTACCCATGTACAAAGTAATCTCTCATGAAGTGGAGAAATGTAGAAAACCCTGTGGGAAAAAACTACCCTCCAAAACAAAGAAAAGATGCATGCAAATTATACACATGAAGAAGTACTACTTCTTTCATTAAGTACAATATATGATTTCCTCCATAAGAGAGAAAATAATAGAAGGTCTATGAGACCCCCCCATAATACATGTCCTGCTACATTAAGGTTGGATAGTTGACAAAGGATGCAAATGTAGATCAAAGAATGTGTCACAATGTTCCTTCCCTTGGGAAGAAATGAAACCAACTGAAGATGCAGGATATCTTCCCATGTGAGAAGATGTACGTATGATCTTGAATAGAGTTGAAGCTCATCCAAGAATGATGATGAAGGTGCCCATGATGTCTTTGAAGTGTGCTCATGTGTTCCCATGTTGATGCTAAAGGATGTCATAATCAAATCAGGTGCATGCCTAATAGATGAAGATGATGAAAATCCATAACCATGTGAAGACAGATGTAGAGCATGGATATCCAAAGAGACCAATGGTGATGCAGCTCCATCGAAATTGTCATCAAATAGAAGACTGATGTCCTCAATGTGTGCTTCCAAGTCAACAATGCGAGACTCTACAAATAGACAAGAAATGTCAAGTAGGATTGTGTCCCAATCAACAATGCTAGGAAGACTAATATGATCCAACTGCAAAGAAGTACTCGAAGCTTTCAAAGAAGCAACTGTGAAAACTGATAAAGCAACAGTAGGAGGTGGAATGAAGACTTCCACTATGTCAACATGACAAACTTGATGATGTGGGATATCATTTGTGATCATTTCAAGATCATGTGGGAATGGAGAAACATTTGAGTCTCCATACATCTCCCAAAGTTTTATCCATATAGCATATGGACCCATAATATCCATAATGACAATCAAAGTGTCATGTGGTATATGTAAGTTGATTAATCCAACAATATGATCATTTTTATTGACCCATTTATCCTTCTAAAATTGATTAGCAGGTTCAGGGATAAGTCCATACAAATGGGGCAGAAGATTGTAATACCTACAATATTTTAGGATGCCTTCACACCAAGACTTATAGTTTCCCTTGTTTAGCTTGATTACAGAAGAATGAGTTTTATATCCCATGATTAGAAATGTGTCAACAACTCCCTATGATTATCTCTTTCCCCCCTTAATTTGGCATTTTATAGGAGTGTTTTGTAACTAAGCCCAAAAAAATAACACAAATTGGCACTTTATAAGTTAGTGCGTTTTACAAATGCCACATTCATTGCAAAAGAATATTACTCTTTTACAAATTTTTAATTATGACAACAAAAATTCTAACTCCCCTCCCTTACAAGCTTTAAATGATCTAGGTAAATAACAACACCATTAAAAGCTTAATATAGACATTAACCTCCATTTTAACATAAAATGTGAATTTTAATGCCTATGGGAGATAATGATCAAGGCTATGGATGCCAAGTGAGTTAGAATTAATTAAAGGGGGTCACATGTGTTTGAAGAAACACCAAATTCAGCCTTAGTAAATGAAACGTTCCACTCCTCTATTTTCCACTAAATTCGGTTGAGGCAAAGATATTTTATGGGGCGTCTCTGAAGTCAAAACCAACGTTGATTTTGAGCAGGGTCTACACAAAGGTCGACCATTGGCTGTAACAAATGCCCCAAAATGGGCAGTGGACCCTCACACCCCTGAGGTGCTTTGCCTGGTAGCTCAAACGCCTTTACAAAGGCCTGCTTGGATGCCCAACGCACCTCCTCTATCCTGCACAAAGAGAAAGGCAGAAATCGCCCCTCTCACCTCAAGGAAATAGGCCAAATCAAATAGAGGATTGCTTAAGAGTCCTTTTTGGAGTCTTTAAATCAATGAAAGAATGAAGTGCCAAGGGAGGGAGTCTCCAAATCACGCCTTCAAAGACAGGTCACCTCCTTCACACAGGAAAATCTTGTACTAATATATGGAGCGTTGTAGACATGTAAGGTGCCTTCCAAAAAAATCAATCACACCTCTTCCAATCGCAACCCTCCAATTCCAAATCGTGGGCTCCCTTTATAGAGAGCTGGAGAATGTGTTTGTCACAACAGAGGCTACAAATCTATGAGAGGCTGTGCCTAGATCAATCATTGCTCTGGTCACAAAATCTCACACGCCTTTACAAAGGCCTGCTTGGATGCCCAACGCACCTCCTCTATCCTGCACAAAGAGAAAGGCAGAAATCGCCCCTCTCACCTCAAGGAAATAGGCCAAATCAAATAGAGGATTGCTTAAGAGTCCTTTTTGGAGTCTTTAAATCAATGAAAGAATGAAGTGCCAAGGGAGGGAGTCTCCAAATCACGCCTTCAAAGACAGGTCACCTCCTTCACACAGGAAAATCTTGTACTAATATATGGAGCGTTGTAGACATGTAAGGTGCCTTCCAAAAAAATCAATCACACCTCTTCCAATCGCAACCCTCCAATTCCAAATCGTGGGCTCCCTTTATAGAGAGCTGGAGAATGTGTTTGTCACAACAGAGGCTACAAATCTATGAGAGGCTGTGCCTAGATCAATCATTGCTCTGGTCACAAAATCTCACACCCACACCATTCCACATATTCCTCATTCCTACTGTGTGTGGTCACCTCCTCTTGTGCGTGCTGGAGTTGACTAGCTATTACGCCAGTCTCTTCCTTCAATTGCCTAATATGTGTGTCCCTCACAGCAGAGAGATCCTTTTCTCAGACAAAATTGCGCCTCTTGAAGGTTTGAAATGCTTTTAGCAGTGTTTTTTGGAATTTAAAAAATGTAGAAATAGAGTGGGCAAAAAAAAATAGAGGATTAGACGTCTAGAACAGACAAAAGCACCTCAAGGAATAGCGCTCCCAATCTGCCTTTAATAGCACCTCTCTCCAACAAAAACACACCTTATTTTGATGAGTATTGAGTAGGGATTTAGATGTCTAGACAATGCACCAACAAAGGGTTTCAATCAGAGCAGAGTAAGAATGGGAGTAGGAAAGAATGCATTCGTCAATGGCCTGAAAACATCTTTGAATGGCTTTGATACCATAAAAGAACCTACAGATCACAAAGATAGAAAACAAGCACAGATAATGCATAAGCTCCTCCACTTTTGTTAGATAGTCAAGGGTCTCCTTATAAAGGAGAAATATCCAATCATGAGGAGAAATATCCAAGTATGAGAAATATCTCAGTATGAGGAAAATATCTAGAAAATATCTAGCAAGGCAAAATATCAGGAGATATTTAACCTGCACAATAAATGCCATGCCTAAGTAGGCTTAGGTCAACATGTGGATAGCAAGCATTAAATGTAAACAATGACATCAAGAAATGGATCATGCATTGAATATGATTGTGTAAGTCCATCCTTTAGCATGTTTTCTCCATAAGAAAATTTTGAAATAAAGGAAAAATGTGTTATGAGTATCCTCTATCATGAAAGTAAGAATGAAAGAAATGACAAGTTGAATTTTAGTGTCAATGTTCATTAGGAAAAAAGGAGGGAGAGAGGAGGGTTTAAATAATTTTACAGATACAAAACATGGTAATGCTCCAATTCATTTTGTGTTCATAGGATGACATGACATATGCGATATTTTCATATCATGTGCTAATTTTTCTAGTAATGGTGGTGGGCCTCTATATAGGAAATTATAATTATTTTTTATCTCAACATAATAGTGTTAATAGTATATTATTCCCCATTGAAATGGATGTATCCATCATATGCAAGGATTTGAAAGACGAGCAATGATATTATTCATACATTATGTGCAACCTTCCAAAAGCTTATAGTTACAAGTGAACCCCTTGATTATGTAAAGAAGGGGTGAGATGAGAAGGTATTTGTGTCTAGACTCTAACCATCTTGGATGTTCATAAGGCATGTGTGTTTGATGTGTCATGTGCAAAAGAAAAGTGTGATAAAGATGTCATGTACACATGAGTTAAGTGTCTTAAAGAAAGTGAACATGTGTCTTATCTATATTAGGTTAAAAATGGTGAAAAATCCCAAATTTGGACTCAACTTGTTTGAATAGGTCTCACCTAGAAAAAATAAAAAGATAACTAGATGCAAAATACTTTTATTTTCACTAACATGCAAAACCTATAGTGGCGGGAAGGGGAGAAACATCTAACATCATGGGGTAAAAGTAAAAAGTTGTATCACACTATTATAAAGGAAATGACTAACACTGATCTAACTCTTTAACTTGAATCGTTAGTAAGTGATATATATGTTTTGAATTTTTTTGATTAGAGGTAAAAGTGGGTTTCGATGGGGCCTGAAACCTAGTACAAGGAAAAGCAAGCTGCACAAATATTAAATCATAAACTAACAAGATCACCAAAGAATCCTCTAAAGGATAAACATGACTACACACGCTACACCAAACATACAAGCAAGGGCCTAAAACCCCTTTTACAACCTGATTTTAATTAGGATTAGAAACCCTTAGAGATACAAAGAAATTTCATGCATCTACCAGGCATGAGAAAACCTATTGCTCATGGGAGACACCATAGAGCTAAGAAAGATAACTAAATCAAAGGTGTAGGACACCATCAAATCCCTAATCAGCTCAGCCTGTTGAAACAAAGAGAGAAACTTAGAATATCACCCAACCTGCAGTAAAACATGAA
Organism: Sequoia sempervirens; assembly: GCA_007258455.2. NCBI lineage: Eukaryota > Viridiplantae > Streptophyta > Pinopsida > Cupressales > Cupressaceae > Sequoia > Sequoia sempervirens. The sequence goes on from VDFB02018296.1 coordinate 37,172,585, forward strand.
AATCCAAAGAAACCAAATCATCCATGGATAACTCTACCAACATAAACTCCTTCAAAGCACTCTGGTCGTAGGAGACCAACTCCAAAACCACCTCTATAGGAATAAGCTCCCCTCTATTGGAGAAGATGTTGCAAGCATCAAGACCATCGCATCCAGAAATCACCAACACCCTCCACCTCCACCTCATAGGAGATCTGCCCACCTCAATAAGAACAACTAAGGGAGGTCCACCTCCATAGGATAGAAGGATAAAGCTAACACAATAGCCAAGCACGCACCTATAACATCCTTCAGTAGACACTACACCAGAAATAAAATCTGAGCCTTCACAAAAAGCCAAAAAAAATGAGCCAACAGTATACAGACATGAAGCAGCTCAGCCCAAGGGAAGACCACAAACCCCAACATCACCCATGTAGGGGGCAAGAGGAAAAACAACATCCTCAGCAAAGAAGGTCCAAAGACATTCAACCAGAGAGAACAAGGCCTTCACAAAAATTCAGCCAAAGAGTACAAGGCCATAAAGAGCACAACAGTAGAAAGAACCACATGCCAAAAGACCACCAATGGTAGATTCCTAATCACAAAATTAAAAAGAACACCCAACCCCCAAGAGGAATAGGGGTTCCCAAATAGGATGAGAAGTAGGAGAAGGGCCAATAGGAACAAACACCAAATAACCCCAACACACCAGTCAGAGCCAAAGATAAGCTAAAACTCCCAACAACCACCTAGAGGGAAACACCACCACTCCACAGAGGGGACATAAAGAACCCAAAACACTCCAAGACCAAAAACGTCCAAAATAGAGCCACCCAACAAACAACAAGAAAATGTGAAGGGAAACCAAGAAGAAGTCAGAAGTAGAATAGACCAACAAGAAAAACCACCAAGCCTTCCTATTACGTTAAATAGGAATATAAAAAGCCCATTCTACAACCAAAAATCCTTAGCAAATCCTAAGCACATCCACTACTAGGAAGGCAGCCAGAAGAAAGACGTGGGCACTAGATGCCAATCACCATCGGGGTCAAAAACAACACCACCATCCATCTCAAAAATACCAAAGGCCAACAAAAGAAGGCTAAGCCATCGTAGCATCCCCACAAGGTAATAACTCCCCAGGAAAGAAAAGCCACTGCAAAGCCAGGAAATGGTTGCAGCCTCCACAAAATGAACACCCACCAGAGAACATCTAGCAGGTTTTCCAAAGACTCTACCATCCACACCATCTGGGTCGCCCTCATCATCAAAATGTGCATTGGCATCATCTTCCGATCTGAATCCGCCTCCTCCCACCAACACTGTTGTCCTCGTCACTGCTCTCATCCTTATGTTGATAGATGTGAGTCATATATTTTTTGAATGTTGAAATGATGTAAACTAATAAAATGTGAATTCTATGTTTGCATTTTTTTAGACAAAAAATTATTTGAATAAATATATTTTTAAAATTGATGCATATAGTTGTTGATAAAATGTTGAAAAAATGAAGTTAGATGGGATGTCACTCTTTATATAGTAACTTTACTTTTCCTTCACTTTTTTGTGTGTATTTATAACTTCAAACTTTAGTGCATGGATTTATTTTTTCTAATTTTGATAAACATATTTTTTTAAATAAATATTAAAATGTGCATGTATTGAAAACACACCCATTTCCATAAGACATGTAATTTTTTGCTCGAATCACAAGGAAAAACTTGATTGAACAGATTTATTGTTTGAAACACAACCACCACAACTCTAAAGTTATAACATCAACATGTGAAATTACACAAAATATGCACACAAGAATTATATGAAACACAATGACACAAGGTTGAAAACAAGAATATAACCTCTCCATTACATAAGAAAGGTGGAAATAGTGGGATAATAACCACACATGGTCCATAAATCCACCATGAAGAACATATGAGAGAGAGAGGAAAGAACTCCTACATGATGATCGATTACAACATATGATTGTGTTCTCTCGCAACACAACACTAGGACAAGATGAGGGAATCATCAACCTCCAATCCACATCTTGAATCACTTAACAAATATAAACAAGAATACAACTTCACTAAAGGATGTTAAAATAAGAGATACAAACTCTCCACTAATTGGAATGACAATGGGTCACTTCCATACAAGTGTGCACTTCCCAAGATGTTCCATCATAATGTGACATCACACAAGTGGATGGATATTACAAAATGACATCCCAATACCTATGAATAATGTTGAGAAAACTAACAAGATCAACCATGAATGTTTATAACCTTCCCAAGACTTTGCAAGACAAGGTACACAATCTCCCTAATGCTAGGTTTGCTAATAGGGTAACTTTAGAAGAGTGCACATAAAATGGAGTAGGATAAACCAAAATAACTCAATTAAGACACTAATTAAAATATTTTAACACCACTAGAGCCTCAATACAATGATGAACAACTTTCATTTACATGGTTTACCCATACGAGGTCTTAAAACCCAGAGAGATGATCCAATCCTAAGAGAGATAACTTGACTAGATTTTTGAATGTCTATTCGATGAAAATGATTATCACAAACAAGATATAAAACATAAAAACTATCCAAAAATAGGTCTACATTTTAAATTGGTGAACCCCACTTTTACATTTTCCCCTGCCCTATTTTTTAGCCTATTTTATGTATGTACCCAAAATGTTTGGTTGAGAAGTCCTCTACTTTCCTTTTAAAATTTCAAAGTGTTTCCTATTCTTCCCATGCATAAAATTGTCAATTTTTAATGGAAACCACTTATATACTCCCCCATTTCATGAAAATGTTAACTTTGCACCTCCCCATTAACAATATCAAGCTGGTTATGCCTCCCATTTCACTTCATGGAGTCCTATTATTTCTTCCCAACCTTCTCAAAATTCTTACCACCCACCACCTATTTAGTCTTCTTGGACACCCACATGTTCCTATTAGAAACCCCAAGAGACTCATCATTTTGAAAATTAGCCTTTTTTATGCCCATGTTAGCCCCAAAGTTCTCGTAATATGAGTGTAAGTGAAATTACAAGCATATAATGTTATATTTCAATAGACAACTGAATGATAGTCAAAGACAATAAGAGTTTGACCTATAGTAGAAGGAGTGGGATAATCAAGCCTATCAAGGGCAGCAAGGTTTTTTCCCACAGTAGGATGATTTTTTCAATCAAGCTCACTATCCACAATAGAAAATTATAGAAGCTTAGTGGAAGTATGAGCAACAATTGGAGGCACAAAGAAGAAAACAAGGGGAGTATACAACAAAGGATGTAGCTTCTAGGAAAGAGAAACTTAGACTTTCCCTTACTTTAGCACAAATTTTGGAGACTCAAGAAGCCCCTTGTGTTCCTAGTTTTAAATAAACACCTCCACCAGTTCTAGAACAACCTGCTAAGGAGGTAAGAAAGCATAATTTTGTAAGTTTCAAGAACCCTAAAAAAAATCTTGAAACTTCCATTCACCCTCCTTGTCTTCCAAAACAACCAATTGTGCAAGAGGTTTGCAAGCACAAAATTTTTAGTTTCAAGAATCATCCTAATCAGCCTCTTGAAACTCATTTTCAATCTCCTATGCCATCAAGTAGATCTCCTATGTTGGAGATCTCAAGTTTTGATAGCCTCCATTCCTCACAAGAACCATCCCTTGAGGAGGCTCATTCTCTTTCTCCTATTGAGTAGCTTCTTCTGGTTGAGGATCCTTCTTATGCTCTAGACAATGAGTGTCTTCAGATGCTACAAGAAAAAATTGAAGATAATAAGTTGTAGCAGCAAGAAATTATACAAGTGAAGGAAAATGAAATAGTAGAGGAACCAATCGTCTCAATTGATTCCCTCCCTTATTTTATTGAAGATGAGAAGGATAGATTACATATACCTACATCAATAGAATCTTTTGAGAAGCTTGGTCCTAGCTTGATGGATGAAGATAATTACAAGGTTTTGGAGCAACAGTAGTAGAAATGTTTAACCCCTGTTATAGTGGAGGAAAATCCCCTAACTAATAAGGTATGCAGTTCTAAGGTGGAGGACCTCTTTTGTGATGATCTAGATTTTTTTTTTTCAAGCTTGGATGTCAATCCTTCACCCCCAAAAGAGGATCAAAGAGGGCAGCAACATAAGAGTGAGGAAAAAATGAGGGATGTGGTAGCCATTGCATGCCAAGTTTCTGATTTTGTTGCAACCAGTTGCCAAGAAGAGATTAAAATAGAAAGAAAAATTGAAGAAGTTCATTCTTCACTTGAAGTGTCTCAAAAATCAAAAGTTTTTGTTGATGAAGTTTGCATCAATGCAAGTAATTCAATTGTTGTTGAGCATCCACACACCTATTGGGAGAGTGATTCTCTTGTTGCTCAATTTGATGGTATGCATGAGGTTCAAATCTTTTCATTTGAGGTGCATGAGGAAGGTCTTTCTTGTGAAAATCAACAAATAGGTTTGGCATATTTTGCATCACCATGTGAGCTGAAAAATTTCTCTTTTTGTTTCAGTTCATGAAATGAAGAGGTTAGTAGTGATGAAATTCACCTATTCTTTTGTGAGGTGAGTTCTCTTCCCTCTATATAAGGTTTCTTCTTGGATGTTGGTCTATCTTCAAGAAACATCATCCTTGTTGTTATATGTTCACTTGAGGCACTAGTGTTAGATGAATCTGACATTGTATTATATGGTTCCCTTGCAAAGGAATAATTTATAGTGAAGTGATCCTTCACCTTTCAAGCATTTTGTGCAGCTCCATGCATGTTGGAAATGGTTATTGGTGGTTGCAACTAGGTGAGGTCTATAACTATGGTTTGAGGGAGATAAACTCCTTCAAAAGGTTCGTATTTAATAGAGGAAAATTTGCCTTTTTTGCTTCATGTTATTTTCACGTACATACTGTAGTTTTTTTGCTTTCTATGAAGTGCTTTTTCACACCATGCATTATCCTTAAGGGAATGTATGTTCTAGGTTTCTTGCTTTTCTCCAAGTGCATGCCTGCACATGTTTTGTTTTTCCCATGGGGAGGCCTAGTTGTTGAAGGTTTACCCTCATGAATGCATGCCCAATGGACTGTTAAGGCCCCTAGTTTCCATGATTAGCAGGTAGTCATCCCACAAAAATTACCATAAATGTTGGTATTTCATGCCACCCTTTGATGACCCATCATTGATAACTGATATGAGAGATCCTACATGGGCCATCTTGCACAAATTCTCCTTGAACTTTCCTAAAATTGGTTGTGTTGTGTTTTCATACCTTTGGGCTATCACTTGCTTGCTTCCTTGCATCCATCTTATATCACCCCCAATCTCCTCCTTCTTCTCCCTTTCTTTTCATTTCTCTCCTTAGCTTATCAGGTTTCACCCATCGGGCTTAACTCTTTCCCTCTAACTCCTATCCTTCCTTCTAAAAATAACTAAGTGTCTATCTTTTAGGGGTTAAACTTAGGCCTTACCCTTTACCTCTTACGTTTGTTAGGGTAAGAGGTAAGCCTACCCTTTGACCTCTAATTCTTGATATGCTTTTGGAAAAACAACTAAGTGTTTGCTTTTCAGGAATCAGGGATCAGTCTTCCCCTTTACCATTTACCGTTTCTCATGCTTAGTGGTAAGTCATAAGGCATCCACCTGATACCCAACTCCCAAAAATTTATGTTCCCTTTTGTCTCCTTTAAGCCCCATTTTTCTTCTCAAAGGTTTTAACCTTCTCTCCTAGGGTCCTGTTTCTTCCAATCCATCTAGGCCTTTTACTCAAGTTTTTGGATGTAAAACTTTTTTCTTGCCTCTTACTGCTTTTCCTTGTCATTGGTAAGTGGTAAGCGGTAAGACTAACCCCTCATCTCCAATGGTCAATGAGTAATTTTGGGATTCAGTGTTTTCCCTTTGCTCATGCGCTTTTCCTTGCTTAGTGATAAGCAGTGAACGGTATGCTCGATCTTTGAAGCCTGACGCTGATTCCAATATAGTATGTTGTTTGAGGTATTAAGGATTCTTGAGGTCCAGTGTCTAAAAGGCTGCTAATTTTCAGGCCTATCGACCATTTAATGATGCAAAGTTTTCTTTTCAGGCTCAATGCCTAGACCATTCAGTAGATTTGGTGTATTTTCTAGGTGACACCATGAATGTTCGATCTAACTTTTGAGCAACTTGTTTTGATTTTTAGACTTCAAGGATGAAATTTGTTGCTTCCTTAACTTATGTAAGTGGATTAGGTGTCAATGCTCACTTATTTCCATTTTTTTGACTTTCCTGATGAATCCATGCACTAATCATGATTTTCATGGGATGGCTTCATCCTTTCATGCACAACCTTCATTGCTAATCCTGGTTAGGGTTAGGGTTTTATTTGTGATTCTAAGTTATTCCTAATCTATAAATAAAAGAAATTTATTCATTTCAAGGATTCTTCCTCTAGCTCCTTTGAAGTTTTTCTTTGGTAGACATGCATTTTTGCATCTCTGCAATTGTAAAGATTCGCTTTTTCCTCTACATTGATGAAATCAAGCAATATTTCCTCTTCTCAAATTTTTTATGTTTGTGTAAGTTTATTGCCTTTATATATAAGTGTTTGTTTGTCTTCCCATGCATGCATGTTTGTTTAAATTTTTTACAATTATTTTTTTGAGAAACCTTCATTTCCTTCCATCAACTTGTCAAACCCTAACTTTATTGTATGCCTCTAGGAATTGAGCAAATAGAGAGCTATGTGTGTCCCATAGTCCCTCTTCATTGATGTTGTAGAACAGTCTAATTCAGGAAGAAATGAATTTTCCATCTTGGTGTATCACCTCCATTTCCCTTTCATGCATTCCTTCTCCCCTTTTCCCTATGAGATATTAGGGTAGGGTAGTGGTAGGATTTCATGTGTGGGGTTGGACCAACACATTGCACTTGGATGGAAAGAGGAATCTATCCTTCTTTAGAGTTCAACCTCATACATGCAAAGTTCCCACACCTTGATGTTTTTTCCATTGTGTCATTGAAATGTTGAGCTTCATGTTCAGCAGGGTGCACAATTTCATGTGACAACAAGTAGCCTCCTCCACCAAATCTCCAATACAATCTATCAAGGACTTTATAGAAAAAGAAAAACAATTCCAACCTATGTGGGCACCATACTTAAGCTACACCTACCTCTAGTAGGTTCACAAACTGTATATTTATTAGGCATATCTCCCTGTAAGAGAGGGGGACCAACCACGTCAAGGCTCTAGGTCACGAAGATATGAGAGCGGAGGGCTTCCCTAAATTACATCACTCTAAAGGGGTGTTTTAGATAGAGGTCAAGAATGATGAGGACTATAAAGTACTTCAATCACCCTTCAGACCCGAAATCCAAGTTTAGGCTAGGCGAGCTAGTTTTTGAAGTCAATACCACACCTTAGAAAGATCTCTATTTGAGGATGAAAGTGCAGTTCTGGGATGAAAACGTTGCACATTAGTGTCCCTTAGATGCACTGGCATATATACAACTAGAGGATAGAAAGTACAATAAAAAATACCAAAAAAACAAACTAACAACCTGGCTAACTATTCTTGGATAAGCAAAATAGAATAATAAAATATGAAAAGTACAAATGAAGATGATAAAGTAGATAGATGAATGCTAAAGTAATGAAGATGATATCACCAAGGCACCAGTTCACTAGCTAGCTCCAAATGCACATCCACCTATACAAAAGAAAGAGGGGAAATTTTTTGGGGTTGTATAGGGGTCTGCCTCAATTAGACCCCCATTTTTTTGTTTCCACCTCCACTAAAAGCTAGATAGCAACGAGAGAGAAATATGTGATAAAGAAGTGAAGAAAGTAGAAGATGCAATAAACACTATACAAAGCAGTAAAGTGATACTCAACCAAATCACAAAGGAGAGGAGTGAAACGTTACCACCTCCACTGAAAGGATCACTAACCAGTGGAGGAGAAATCGGACTTGGCAAGGTCACCACATCCTCAATTGTGATGGAAGGAGGTCTCACAAGACTCCAAGCCCACACTGCTATGGCTTACTTCACGCTTGCTTTGTAGAGTTGATTAATTATTGTTGTTGCAATGGAGTGTTGAAGTGCTAATAAAGAGTGAAGAGAATGCTGAAAATGATTGAGAATGTGAAAGAAGGATGTAAAAGCTTGTGAAGAGATCAAGGAAATTGCTAGAGGATTAAACAAAATGAGAATGGATGAATTTGAAGGAGAAGTTGGAATAATCTACCATTTTTAGGGTTGGTTGGTTGACAAGGGACATTACAAATTGACCCCAATAAAAAGTGCAATGCCTCTGCCAACTTGAAACATAGGAATTTGTTAGGGATGTAAGTGTGCCACATAGACGTCTACGTATTTCTCACGCATCTTCGGAAAATATTCTCTCACCAACACAAGAGACAGACACCAATTGGAAGGAAGGTAGTTGGGTGATGTGGAATTTTTCCTTTAGATTTGATTTTTTAAGGTGAAGCTATGTGAAAGGGGAATTTGTGTAAGGGGTGCAAATTTGCTCCTATACATTTTTTCCCTTCTTTAATGAGCATAAGTACTAATGAGTGCTTCGATAAAGTAGATCAAAGACTTAGAAGGGTTAGAGATGTATGCATAAACCATCAAGGAAGCAGATCGTAATCTAGTGAGCTCAAAAGCATAGGCTAGAACAAAAGACTCCATAGCCCCGCAAAACTATGAAGTTACAAAAGGTACATTGAAGGCCCTCCAACCAATGATGGACACATCCCACTGGATGAAATTGTCTCACAGGGCCACAAAACTATAAGGAGGTAGCTCCCAAGATCTCTCACATGAAGGAAGCCCTATGAAGTATACACCTTACAGGCTCACAAACCTGTAAGAAGGTATCCCCCAAGATCTTTCACATGAAGGAAACCCAGATGAAAGCACCTCACAATCACACAAACCTGCAAGGAGGTATCACCCAAGATCTCTCACATGAAGGAAACCTAGTTGAAAGCACCTTATAGGCCTGCTTACCTACAAGAAGGTATCCCCCAAGATCTCTCACATGAAGGAAATCCAAATGAAAGCATCTTATAGGCCTGCAAACCTACAAAAAGGTATCTCCCAAGATCTCTCACATGAAGGAAACCTAGATGAAAGCACCTTATAGGCCCATAGACCTTCAAGGAGGTATCCCCCAAGATCTCTCACACGATGGAAACCCAGATGAAAGTGCCTTAAGGGCCCACTTACCTGCAAGAATGTATTCCCCAAGATCCCTCACATGAAGGAAACCAAAATGAAAGCACCTTATAGGCCCGCAAACCTGCAAGAAGGTATCCCCCAAGATCTCTCACATGAAGGAAACCCAGATGAAAGCATCTTACAGGACCGTAAACTTGCAAGGAGGTATCCCCAAAGATCTCTTTCATGGAGGAAACCCAAAGAAGGAGACTTCGTAGAGTCCAATTGGAAAGTGGCTTCATAGGGGCACCTGCAAAGCAACATGTTTACCATTAGATAAAGCATGTCCAAAATAAAGTAGCCACATAAGAAATAAAGTAGATATTCACACAAACCATTAGTAAATTAGAAATCTTTCAAAGGGATCCATCAGGAACCCGACATAAGAAGAGGGTCCACCCAAGGAACATGTTGTTTGAAAGTACAAAGAGAGACATCTTTTTGTCAAATTCATTCATCATTAAGGAATCCTTTCGAAAGACATTCACTTCATCAAGGAATTCAAAAGGAAGAAAATGCCCCCTCGTGAGGGGAAGGTAAAGGCTACACCCACGTCGAAGGAAAGTTCTCAAGCTCTTTCTTTGTGAACTCATGATGAAGGAAAAACATTACGTTAGGGGTCCTAGTTGTGAATCCAGTTTTGGAAAAGAAATGTTCGCAAGGATTTTCGAGAAAAGATTCGTTGGTAGGGAATGCATTTTTTGAAAATCATTGTTTCATAGAAATGGTGTTGTCACACATGATAGGGACAACCCAAGCAAAGAAGAGAAAAATATAAGAAAAGAGGAAAGGAGAAATAAACATAAATGAAGGGCACAGGGGTGATCTAATATTTCGAGGTTAGAACTTCTCATAAATATATATAAGTATAATAATAATAGTATACAAATAAACTATCATCAACCCCCTACTATATCAGACCATGTGAAGAATGCACAAGAAGACAATTTAAAAATAAACAATTGGGTCAACATGGAAGAGAAACCTAAATGCCCCTGGAAACACTTTACATCGTCCCCAATTTTGCCAAAAATCAATCGCAAACATGAAAGAATGATGATATAGATAGAAGAAGGTTTACAACAAAAAACCACTCTTGTATCCAAGCACCAACAAGAGTGAAAAGGATCATCTAGGAACTTATAGCATGAGTATGGGGGAACACATCACAACACACACCCTTCTAATCTAAAGATAAAGAAGAGGCCTCCCCCTAACACTCATCAACTAAGAAGCCATCTATTTACCATTCTAGATCATCATAAGGGGAAGGAGGATGAGCCTATAGTGGTGGAATATTAAGGGGGGGAGCTTCTGACCCTACTACAACAAGGGCTAAGGAAGAAGTCTCCTCCACTCGGTTCCCTTGGAGCTATGGTCAAAGATTTTGCAAAGACGCTGACAAGGCCGAAATTTCATCTAGAGAGTTAAACATGCGCTTCACTAGAGTGCCATGTCATACCTTAATGGATGCAGAGTGTTGTGCCTAAGATCGATTGCTAGACTCACCAAGTGACTCAAGAGTGGTGACAAACTCAAGGGAAGCTGGGACTAGTTTTGCAACTAAGACAAAACAAGCCAATGTGGGACCACCCTTCAGAGAGGGTGGGCTCCTCTTACATCCTCGGTCACTAAAAGGGACATCCTCTACCTTTTGGTTCATCAGGGGATGAGAAATCCCCACAGACGAGGCAAGAGGCATGAAAGAGGAGGAGGAGGAGAAAACTACAACAAACACCACCGAAGTATTTGACATATCCATAAGTTTTGGGAAAGGTGGGATGCTTGAAGGGGACATCAACAAGGGCAACTAAATCAAAGGAATGATGAGCACCTACACCTTTTTGGGGTCAGACATAGTCACAGCAGGAGCCGAAGGCAATATGGGGCTTGGTTGAATGGAAGCAAAGGGGAGGAGAGAAGAGGAAGAAATAGGAAGCCCTAAAGAAGGGGCGGTGATCTCCTCTTACTTTCTCTACAAGGCGACCTACTAAGCTATGAGATCCTTTTTACAGTGCTTGCGCTCACGTGTAAAGTGGTTTCCATGACTCTTCGAGCTAGAGGCTGGAGGTTGCGAAGGAGTGAAAGAATCCTACTCAACCATGGGAATATCCACCATTGTTGTTTCCAATAGAGGTACAAGCTCCTAAACAGGAGTAGGACCAGTAGGTTGAGAAGCAATGGGGGGAATCAACTCTACTGCCTCAACAATAGGCCACTTCCTATTTACTACTTTTGGAGTAGGAGTGGTAGGAGGTTGCAGAGGCCGAGACATAGAGGATTCCCCATGGGGGCCTTTCTTTCTACCATATGAAATGGGCCTAGGCTCTTGGGCATAATAGGAAGGTCGAATACAAGATGCTTAGGATTTTTCCAAGTGAGCACCATAGGATTCTCTCACAAATGGGAAACAAAATCTAACGGTGCCATAGCGGGGCTAGAGGGAGCGTCAGGATAAATAGAAAAAGATGAAGTAGAAGGATCTCAGGAGTGCTTCTCCTCTTCCCTTCTATGTTCCTTAGCAGGATCACTGTCAGCTTTTAAGCAATCCCTATGTGAAACAACATAAGGTGATGGACGGTATCTCCCTCTCAATGTCAAGCGCCCTTTCTTATACTTTTGATAAGTCTGATATAAGAGGTCCTTTCTAGGTAGAAGAGGACCAACGAGTGCAGGCCAAAAGTAATCTAAGGAATAACTACCACATTCAACTAGAAATCTATAACTAGTGTCGTGGATCACATGTATGGAACCCTCATGCATGAATTTCAAACATTTATTCACAACCAATGGAACTGTGTCCATAGCTACTAACTAGGGGATACCTAGCTTCACTCTGAAGATTTCAGACCTCAGGATTATATTGAACAAAAGATTTATAGATTTAGGTCCAACGAGAATTGATAAAATAATACTACTAAGAGGAGGTATGGAAAGTCCATTGTGCATGTAGATGGTGTTCATAGGTTCATCATACCCATCTTTATGCAAAAATTTAATTAGCATGATCTCCTCAATTATGATATTCACTTGAGATGTTGGATCAACACTTGAGAACACTTGCTACATTGTTCATGTTGATTCACATAGGGATATAGAGAGGAGATGGTTCCCTATTAAATCCCATTGGTAGATCCTACGAGGTGAAGGTTATACCTGTACCACTAGTCATAGGCTACGTAGAGGGGATAGGTTGATGCAAAAAAGGGGCCATCATGTGCACTGAACGATACTATCACAAAGCCCCCCAAAGGTTGTATAATAGGACAATCACCCAATCAAGGTTTCATTACGCAACACTTACTGAACCTTCCAACTACACCTACTAGGGTTTGTAGGTTGGGTTGTGAGGTGAAAAGACCCACAACACTCACACCTACAACATCCCTAGAACATGAGGAAAGGAGCTTTCAATACTACAAGATGAAACCAAAATGGTTCATGTCGGGTTCACCAAAAATGTAAGAGGGGGAACAACCATGTCAAGGCTCCAGGTCATGGAGAGCCAAGAGTGGAGGGCTGCCCTAACTTACCTCACTCTAAAGGGGTGTTTTAGATAGAGTTTGAGAATGATGAGGACTATAAAGTACTTTAATCACCCTTCAAACCCGAAATCCAAGTTTAGGCTACGCAAGCTAGTTTTCAAAGTCAATACTTCACCTCAGACAACTCTCTAAGGATAAAAGTGTAGTTCTGGGACAATAACGCGACACACTAGCATCTCTCAAGAACACTAGCATCTGTATGGTTAGAGGATAGAAAGTACAAGAAAAACTACCAGAAAACAAACTAATAGCCTAGCTAACTATTCTTGAATGAGCAAAATAGAATTTAATAAAATATGAAGAGTAAAAATTATAAAGATGATAAAGTAGATAGATGAAGGCTAAAGTAATGAAGATGATCTCACCAAGGCACTAGTTCATCAGCTAGCTCCAAATGCATGTCCACCTATACACAAGAAAGAGGGGAACATTGTTGGGGCTATATAGGGTTCTTCCTCAGTCAGACCTCTTTTTGGTATTTCCACCTCCATGGATAGCCAGATAGAAATGAGAGAGAAATATATGATAAATAAGTGAAGAAAGTAGAAGTTGCAATAAACACTACAAAACAATAATGTGCTACTCAACCAAATCACAAAGGAGAGGAGTAAAACATCACCACCTCCACCCAAAATCTCACTATCCAAATGAGGAGAAAGTGGACTTGGCAAGGTCACTACAGCGTCGACTGTGATGGAAGTAGGTCTCATAAGACTCCAAGCCCATGTTGCTATGGCTTGCTTCACACTTGCTTTGTAGTGTTGATGGAGTATTGTTGCTACATGTTAGTTCCCCAAATCTGTACCCTGTTTGCCAAGCTTTAAGTGAACTTGGTAGATTTGGACTAACATGGGACTGCTTTAAGTTTGTGGGTAACTTGTTTGAAAGTAGACCTTTGGATTATGGGCCAGCTTCCTCGTTTGATGTCACCTAACTATTAATCTCTGAAGGTAAAGGGTAAAGATTGCATGAAAATAAACCTAATGCTAAAAAACCCTAAGGAGATGCACAAAAACAACCTAGACCTGTTAACAACTTATCACATTCAAATTAATATCACAAAGTTGAACTTACACAACTCACTTGATAATGCAGTTTACATAAATATTTCATAAGAAGGTCTATAAATAATGCTATTAAAAGGAAAACAGATATTTCACAATTAACAGCACCACTAACAACACAACTTACAACCTGTAAACATACACCTTCTACTAAATAGATGCATAGCATGAGACAAGCTTGCAAGGAAAAGATAGATTTTCACAAGACAAACTGATCAATCATTAACAACATATATGAGAAATAGTAAATGAGAAGGTAAAAGCTCTCCACTTTATTAATTCAAAGTGCTTACTGTATAATAGGCCCATTAGAGTTACAATACTGCTCCATGAAAAATAGCTCCAAAACAAAGCTATCCTACTGCTGGAAAGAAAGAATTCCCTCAAATGATCAAAAACAACATACTTAAGCCAAAACCATCAAAAAACCCCCACACAAGTGTTTATAGAAGATTTTGGTCAGATAAAATAGAAAAGGCCCCAAAAGAACCTTCTAGAACTCTCCAAAATTCCTTCCACATGAAGGAAAAATAGGCCAACTCAATAGTCACCCCAAAAATGTGACAAAAAATGCCTCTAGCTAGCCTCCCCTTCACTAAAATCAGTCAAAACAATAACTCACAATTCCCACACTTCTGCAAGTCATCATTGGTCCTCTTACAATATTTGACCACATTCCCCATCATGCAATATGTGTTTTTTTGAAAACACATGGATTTTTAAAGCATTAAAGATAGTGATTTTGTTAAGTGATTCATAAAACATCACTTAACAAATCACTTTACAATTAAGCACAAATCAAAGGGCCCCACCATTAAAATGCATTACATTTGCATTTGAAGCAACTAAAAGTGATTTTCAAATCACTTATATGATATTTCAAAATTGAAAACCAATGCAACATATAATGTTATGACTAAAAGCTTCTCAAAAGTCTCCAAGGCATTGACCACCAACTCACCATATTCTGCATTTCACCCACACATGTCATACAAATTGTTTTTCAAAGGCATAAAGTCTCCAACAACACTTGGCCAATATGGCCAACCTCCAAGTCCCTTGAAAAGCATATTCCAAGTCACATGATATTGGCAAAACAAGGCATCACCTATAGGTCACATGGCATACTCCATATTGCATTGCACACTCCATTGTTGTATGTTTGAAAAACACTTAGCAATGAGTAGAAATAAAGGGTAAGAACCCTAAGGAATAAAATTCCTAAGTGATAACATATAATGCGAAATTAAGACTTAGCAAAGTTTTAAAAAATGGGAAAGGTCATAAGGCATAAAATTCCTAAGGGAGAATGCATGTTTCGGCCCCCATCACATTTATCATGTGTTTTATTTTTAAAAGAAGGGATAAAAAATCACATCGAAATTCAAGGAAGAAGGTCAAACCCTAATCATAATACCCAAAATGATAAAAAAACATCATCATTTGGTCTTCGAAGAATCTGGAGAATGTTGCTCTGCCACCATGAGGGTTTGGAAAATACAAGAAAATGGTGTTGACACTGGCCTTTAGTCAAGTTTTTGACATTTCTTGCATGAAATCACCATGGAAACTCAGGTAAATGTGTTTACTTGGCATAAATCTGTATTTTGTGAACTTGGAGGTTGTTTTTGGACTTACAGGTTGTGGCCTGTAGCATTTTGATGGACTTTTTCCTGACCCATATGTGTCATTCGTTCTCCTGTTTGTTGTTCTACTTGCTAACAACCCCCAATGAGAACTCAATGAAGCTCAACAAGAATTTTTTAGTGGAAACACCCTTCACATTTTGATGCTTGAGCTCGGGTAAGCTCCCAGCCAACCTTGCATTCATTTTTTTTCTCCTTGTATGAGCAAGAAGAGCTCGAATGGAAGCTTTAAAATGTCTCTCATTTTGTTTTCAACTCTTGTAATAGCATTTGGAAATACTTCATCATTGAATTTTTTAATAGATTTGGTGCATAATCTGTTGTTTCGTGGACATAATAGCTCACTAGCTGCAGCTATGAACAGGAACAAAGTGTCTTTATGCTCATTTCTCAAAACCCTCTTGTATCTTTTTGATTTCTTCTTTGCATCAACAAATCTAACAACCCAGATGGGTTTATTGGAATGTAGAAAAAGAAAAGAACCAACTCTGGGTTTGGCCACCATTATGCAACTGGGTCTTCTTGTATTCATGATTTTCTACTTCATTTTCTTGTCTTGAGAAAAACCCTTGTTTGGGTTTCTTGTAGCATGCATTTTGATGAATCTGCAACTTGTTTGTAAAATACCCAAGTGGGTTACATGATTTCTTTATAGAGCTTAGATTTGTTGCAAAATACAGATGATTTTTTCAAGTTCATTTCATTTCTGTAGAATGTTTTTTGAGAAAAAAACCCAAAATGGGTTTGATCACTATGAATAACTTGAATTTCACAAAACACACATTCTATTGAAAATCTTGGATCTCACAAGAATAGTACTGATTCAGTGGCATACATAGGCACCATGAGAAGCACAATAAAAATCCATTTTTGTTTCTTTCTTAAGAATAAAGCATAAAATGCTTTCTTCTTTTTGGCATTCGTAATAAGGACACTCCATTGTGTTGTTTCTGTTGATTTCCTCTTGTTTGTGACTGTCCATTGATTATGGAAAGGACTATCCTCTTAATTAGAGACTATAAAAATGTCCTTTCATGGATTGTTAATACCCCTTGCATGGGAAACCACAAGGTTTATGATTTCCCTTTATGATATTCAAAGTTGGAAGGTCACTGTCCATGTTTGGTCACAATTGTCTTTTATGATTCACAGTGTTTAACCACTTTCATGCAACAAGACTACCTTCATTTGTGCAAAGGATTCATGGTCACTATCATTGTTCATGGCTACCATATAGATGAACCTTGAAAATGAAGCACTGTGATTTTGCAACTATCACTATCTTATAAGCTGCTCACTGGCATACATGATTGTCTTTTATGTTCCAAGCATATGACAGCCCCCAGTTTTGGAATTCGTACTATCTTGCTTACTCTACTCTCTTAACCCTTTGTACAATCTTCTGCAAACTTGAGAGATATTGAGGATACTTTCTTTTTCATGAGTCTTCATGATATTCCCTTACCAACCATTGTTCAGCATAATGCTCTTTTTTTCCAAGATCACTCCTTTGGTGTTGACTATTTGTGTGATATCTTCCTGTTCCATCTTTGCAAGGCTTGATCAATCTATCCTTTACACCTCACTGATTGAAAATGCTTGTCCCTATTGGCTTCTTGTGTTTTGAGCAATGACCATCATTTTTCACTTCTACATACTTTCTTTCAATGCGTGTTGCCATACTCTATAAATGATGAATTATCATTGTCATCCCAAAGTTGAATCTTACCTGTAGAATTTTCTTCATCCATAAACATGCAATGTTTGTCATTT
Organism: Sequoia sempervirens; assembly: GCA_007258455.2. Taxonomy (NCBI): domain Eukaryota; kingdom Viridiplantae; phylum Streptophyta; class Pinopsida; order Cupressales; family Cupressaceae; genus Sequoia; species Sequoia sempervirens. The sequence continues at coordinate 37,189,795 of VDFB02018296.1, forward strand.
GGAATAAGACTGTCTACTACTTAATACTGTCATCCATGGCATTGTCTTCATTCTTCATTATTGTCTTTCTTATCTTTGCATACCTCCAATGTTGATTCCAAGCGGGCAGATCCCTCACCTTGTGCAATTACCTTGCTGCCATGCCTTGGGCCACAATGTATGTTATTTTCTCCTTTGTATCAATGTACTCTCCTTTGCTCCCAAAACAACATACCAGTTGTCATGATGGCTTTGGCCTTGCATATTCATTTCATGATGAAGACCTTATGATATTGGCAAGATCTTTCATTCCCAAGGCACTCCACTACCTAGAGGAATGTACATTTAGTGATAGGCCCGTAGTTATAATTCATGGATTGATGGATGCTTCACACCATTTACAATCCCCTTGCATATCTTGTGTCACTTCACTATCACATAACATCATTGAATGTTGCCTCCATATCATATATTCATTGTTGTCATGTTTCATGAGATCAACATGCATTGTTGATTGTTGTTCACATGCACTTGTACCATTGTAATGCTTGTTGTCCTACATGAACTTGCATGGCTGTCTTGTAGCATAACAATTGTATCTTGATCACATCATATGAGGGTTCCATTGTTGTCATAAAGCTCTTGTAATGACATGTTTATAATAGGCATATTATCTGTGTCAACTAGAGTTGATGTTTCTTGAATGTCTTTTCCTTTTGTGCCTTTCCTTAAAACATCATGCATTGAATGTCATATGGAAACTTGTTTGTCTAATGTTTGATTGAGAAGGCCTTGAATTTAACCTTGTGCAACTTCAAATTTTGTTTTTTGTTGTTGTCTATTTGACATGCTTGGAATTCTTTAAAGCCTAACATGTTCTCAATCTAAAGGACAACATATAACTTTCATTCATCTACCTTATGAGGGAAGCAAATTAGATGACCATGTTTATTTGTCATGAAAAAACTTATGCTCTATTTTGAATACTTCCCCATGCTTGTCAACCTTGTATGTTCCCGCAAAGGTGTTGTCCTTGTACTTGTATCATGACCTTGATTCAACCATTGCCCTTTCTTCTATTATGTGTAATAAATACAAACAGTCTCCTCATTCTAATTTTATTGGACAACCACCTGTCACATATGTGGGTGACCTAATAGCTCACCTTCCTATGTGATGTGTGACTGCCCCATAGGGTTATGATGAGAGGGGCTTGACAACAACTTGAAATACTTCCTCATTTTTTAGAAGATGTATAATGGAACTTGATGCATCTATGAAGTCACTTCCTTTATAAATAGATCATGGATCTTCTTAAGAAGATTGAAGGACATATCAACACAATATGTTGCATCTTTTGAATCTGATAATGAAGTTGATCAACTAGTGTGATTCCTTATTGATTTAATGCATTGATAACAGATAAATATTTGATCAAGTTGCTCAATTTCCTTTTCTTTCAAAGCATGTTGATCTCTACCCTTGTGGGAGCCACATTTAACCCAAATGCTATCATTTAATTTGATAATGAAACAATAATCAGACTTGTCGTAAATCTACACATGAAGCAAATGGTTAGAAAATAAATGCATATGTTGGATGTGTTTGATGACTTCATTGTTTTTTGAGACATCCAAGGTTTGCATGCTTGTTTAATGCACGTATGGATTAGTTTATACATGCATAGGTAGGTGTGTACGTAAGGATTGAATCTTTCATTGCTTAGAGCTTCGCTCTAACATCATTCTTTTTTCAGATGCAAGGTGAGGAGCACTACGGAGCTGGGGAGGACACAAGCAACTTGGGGCAGCAGTAGAGAGTAGTCGCGTAACCTGCAACCAGTCATTCTAAGGCAATGACTTGTTCCATTCTTATATGCACATTATTTCCTTCCTTTACTTATTCATGTATGAATTGCTTCATTTGTTCATTGAATAAGAGAGTTAGTCCCTTGGCTTGTGAGGGACATGTACATTTCAGGATTATCAATAAAAGACTACATTTGTATATCTATGATTCTCTTTCTCATTTGTTGTAATGCAACATTGAAATGAAAAAATGTAATCTACTTTATTTGACAATCACTCCTTCATGCAAATTGAAATTGGCAATTTTATGGTTTATCTTCTAATGTTTAAACAACATGAAAAGAACAAACACTAGGTTACCTAATTTTAGGTGAAAGCTAAAAATCAGGTAACACTACAATGGAGTGTTGAAGTGCTGCTAAAGAGTGAAGAGAATGTTGAAAATGCTTGAGAATGTTAAAGAAGGATGCAAGAGCTTGTGAAGAGATAAAAAAACTTGCTAGAGGATCAAATGGAATGAGAATGGATGAATTTGAAGAAGTGGGAAGAATCTTCCATTTTCGGGGTCAGTTGGTCGAAGAGGGATGTTACAAATAGACCCCAATCGAAAGTGTAATGGCTCTACCAACTTCAGATGTAGGAATCTGTCAGGGACATAAGCGTGCTGCATAGATGTCTACGCGTCGCGTGTGTGTCTCCGAAAAATATTCTCTCACCGACACGAGAGGCAGATGCCAAGTGGAAGGAAGGAAGTTGGGTGATGTGGAATTTCGCCTTCAGATTTGATTTTCTAAGGTGAAGGTATGTGAAAGGGGAATTTGCATAAGGGGTGCAAATTCGCTCCTATACACTACCATACAGAATCTTCAATTAAGGGACACATTTCATGCTACCACAAGATAAGAGATTCTACAACAATATGTGGATAACATTGAACAAGTACAAGAAGCAATAACTATTATACAAATAAGGTTGCCACATGTAAAAAGGGGTATAACATTGCCATTTCCATGAAAAATCAAGCAACTAGTCGATGGGCTACAAGTGGAGATCAACCAAAAAGAGTATAAAGTAAAATAGCAAGTTACTTTAGAGATGAAAAAGAATAGGATGAATGACGCTAGAAAGAAGTATGGTGCAACACACACTCAACTAGAAAATCACATAAGAAATCTGCAACAAACAATTAATGATGCAAACATCTATTATCATTTTTTCTTACAATGACCAACAAAAAAAAAGGATCTCAAGTACTGAATAGATTAGTTGGAGGCACTAGTAAAAATGGTAGGCACTTATGACCCAATACAAGATATGAATGGATCAACTAGGGAGACAAAGAAAGGCCATCCACACATAAATCCAACAACTACAAGATCAAAGAGATCCGATAAAAGAGCAAATCAAGCATCTCATAAAAGTAATAAGCTTATGGCTAGACATATGACTAAAATACTAGGGGATGCTAAGAAGAATGCACAACAAATTTAAAATCCTTTCCATTCTTGCAAAGTTATGGATAACACATATTCAAACCTAGAGCCACATACAAAATCTACAACAAGCCTAAAATTACTAGGATAATCCTTTGTCCTAATTTAAGATCATCTACAAGAACATCCTACTAGGGAATTGAATGTTATGTATTAAATACAAGACAAGTTAAAAACTAGGGATGATGTTAGCAGACAACATGACAATTGGAAGACTCTACCACAACTAAATATGATACTTACGAAAACATGAATAGAACTCTTAAGAATCATAAACCCAAACAAGAGCACAAGTTTCCTCTATATGAAAAATGAAAATGACAATGTTATTTAATTTGTAGTGTCCTTCAATAGTTAAAAGATCCAAAGTAATTTTAGAATTATTTAAACAAGAGTTAACATGTCTCTACCTGTCCTTGAGAAGTCACTACATGTCCCTGAGAAGACAATTCTATCAATTTTATGTGAGTTTATTTATATAAAATAAAAAATAAATAACCATTCAATTTTGAAACCCTTAAATGCTAACAACACCACAATCAAATACACCGACAATCCAATTTTATAAAGAACTTTTTTCCACTGGCTGTTGAAGCGCACGAACGGAAGGAACAACCCAACCAATACATCAACAATCCTCTCTTTTGTGTTAATTCTGACAGCCTAACTGATAAACTGAAGATAAAACAACTACTTCACAGTTGTACTACGCCGCGAATTTTCTTCGCAGAAATCATCTCCATTGTATGGAAAGCAGGAAGATTATCAGCCTAATATAACTATGTTTGTTTTGGGGAAGATATAAAAGTCTACTTCTTTCGCAATTTGATCTTCTTCATGTGTAGTTACAATTAATGATAAACATTAAGAAATTTCTGCTCATGCTGGTAAGGCCACCCGTGATGGATACCCACAAGTCAAAGCTTATACAGAAATCTATATGCCATAGTGGCCAAATTTTCTATCTTCAACTGGACATTTTCTCCTTAAAAGTCTCACAATTTTTTATGTTTGAATGTAATTTCATTTTGTCAACTGAGTAATAAACAAGCAAATATCACAGGTTTCATATATATTCAGTTTTTTAACATGTCGAGCCAACTGTGATTTATTAAAAATTGAGCATGCAGCATTAAACTCCATAGAGGTTGGAACGCATCTCTTGGCTCAAACACGACCTTCAATGGCATTGGACTGCCCCACTTTTTTAATAGAGCAATAAATGTTATGTCCAGAATAATGCACTGGATGATAAAACAAGAGAGGTGGGCTAGCTGGTCGACTGCTGACCAGGTTTTACTCGTTTAAAATAATCAGCTAAACTAATCAGCATTTTTGTATAATGAGTAAGCTCAAGATTTTTTTCAGCTTATTGAGCAGTTCCTGTGGTTGTATGTACAATTCTTTCTTTTGTAAGGATTTTTCTTTTGATCAGTTTTGTACAGTTTTTCTTTGCAGTTTTTTTATTGTATTATTTTCTTTGTATTTGTATTTCTTCAAGACAATAAAAATGTCTATTTTTTTCAGAATATTTTATATCATTCACGAATTTATTTTGTTATTTGATAGGACAATACTGTCTAATCCATCTGTATTTTTTGTTTTTAAAAAGAACCTAGATAAAGATGATATTCTTAGCTAAGAGTAATGCTAACCTATTCTGATAATAAGAAAGGTACGCAACAAAGTACATGAAGAACAATCTTATACTGTTTAACTCGGATATAATTGTTGAAAATCAGTTTTTGCTTGTCTAAGAAAATCAACACTTTAACAAACAGTGTAATTAGTTTGTGAGTAATTGTATATTATGTTAAAGTGTAATTAGTTTGTGAGTAATTGTATATTATGTAGAAATTTAGTTTGCTACTTGATAGCAGAACACGAACCTATGTTGATATTTTTTTAGACTGAAAACCAAAGACTAAAAGATATCTAATCTATCTGTACTTTTTGTTTTTGGAAAGAACCTAACTGAAAACGGCATTCCAATTCTAACAAGGTAACAAATTTACGGTAAAAACAATCTTATACTGTTTAACAAAACATTACAGGACATTTTAAAAGCAAAGCACCAATTTCTTTTGACTGATCTAAAAGAATAATAGATCTTAACTTGCACAGTCAGGCAATTCTTTAGAAAACTTCCGATGTATAAATTAATCAAACGTGCAATAAGTAAAAGCCAGAAAGTAAATACGTTCAAATAACGCCAACTGTTGTCGAGGTAACTCTAACTTTTCACGAGATGTGTAAAATAAAATCTCAATTCAATCACCCCTTCTATTCTATGCTATGCGTATACTGTAAACCAAATAGAAACTGATGATCTACAGACATTAATGGAGAAGTCACACAACATTTTCACCTACACTCAATAATTTCTTCCCTGACACGCGAAATTCGGGCAGGATAACAGCTTCGAGTGCGAAGGTAACGAAGATCTGGTTGGGCAGCATTCTTTCTGAAAGACCCGGGAAAATAGCAGGGGCTGTCCTCGTCGATCGTTCCCACAGAAGGTGCCGCATTGGTGCTAAAGCTTCTCGGAATTTCCATTCCTTGCGGTCCAGGAGACGAATTACTCCTCTGCGAGGCGGCCCTCACTAGCTCACCAAATTCGTCATCATTTCTGGAGGAGGTGCTGAAGCTCTCTGACAGGGAAATGGTGGAAACGCCGAGTCCTCCTGCAGCCAGGCCACTGTAATTGGTCCTTCCCGCGCACTCAGAGACGCTTCTCACATAAAAATTTAAGGCTTTGACAAGGTATGGAAAGGGGGACAAAGCCTTAATCCTTCTGTAGAATGATCTTAATCGGGGCTTTTTTGGAACACCACTGGTGGCTTCGCCATTGTTGCCGTCTTCCATGGGGAATTAATGTCAAATGCCTTGTTTTTCCCTCAAACAAAACTTGTTATATCTGAGATATCTGATTTCTGGTCCGCGATTGTGTGATGGACATAGAAAGATAAAGAGGGCACCGTGATCGGGACATATGCGTATCGAATAACGTGGAGTTGAAAAGAGGAGTACATGAACAAGTCAATAAATTAGGGACCATTGCATTTATTCTATGCCGGTGATTTTGACAATTGAAATTGGATTCGAAGCGAAGGTAAAACTGAATTATATATATGACTAATGAATTGTAATAATTGGAAGTTGTTGATTTTATATATTATAAAAATCATAAATCATTGTTAAGTCATTTTCCAAAGAAAAAGCGATATGAAAACGAAATTTTAAATTATTAAATTTTTATTTTAAAAAATATATTTTTATATAATATAATAAAAAATATAAATATAATATTATTATTATATATTGATTTATAATTGGCCTTTTTATTGTGATATGGTTGAAAGCATAGTTCATAGTAAATAGTTTGAGGAATGATAAATATTATTTGTTGTTATATATATATTTTCATGATAAAGAAAAATATATTCATATGAATTAAAAAAAGTCAATTTATTTGTTTCATTGTGTTAAGATGAGAAATTTCATATTGTAATTGCAAAAGACTTTTTTTCTTGTTTCATAAAAATGAATATATTTTGTGATTGTTTGTTTAATTTTTTATGTTTATTTTATAAGATGAATATATTTATTATAATAAAGATGCATAGAAAAAATATTTATATTATAATTAAATATTGTATTATCATGTTTCTAGTTAAGATTCTAGAAAAAAAAAAAACAAGCAAGTGGTTATAATGAAGTCTAAATGTCTTGCTAAAAGTATAAAATTGTTTTGAAAAATAAGTTTTGATTGAAAAAAACCCCATAGATTAATGAATGATAAAATTTAAAATGTTTTTATAAATTGAAATACTTCCACTAACAATTATATAAAGAATTAAGCTACCCATGACTAAAAATTCATGGTTGACTAGTGAATGTTGACATGGCATCTTGTCATATCTCCACCTAATTTTAAAGGTTTCATTGGCTTAGAAAATGAATGGTAAATGTATTGGTATGAACATTACCAAAAATACTTACCCAATGCAATTTCCTATTTCCATCTTCTTGTTTGCAAATGACATACACAATGACAATGTGGCTAGTGTTTTCTTGTGTCATATACATTGGTGATTATCTCTTATACACCTCATAGGTACACATGGGGGTTAGCCCAAGTATGCTATCACCTATACACATTGTGACTATCTTAGGCATACATTACGTATGCATAGTGTAACTAGCTCAAGCACCTAATGCATATACCCAATGTGACTAGCTCATCAACCCAATGCATATACAGAACATGACTAATTTAACAACCTCACAAGTACACATAGTGACTAGTTAGTAAAGAGGAAATAGTTGTAACCTTACTACAAGAATATTTTAATTCTCCTATTTAATTAACATTTAATCTTGTAACTACATCCCATCTAGAAAAGGAGTTCCAATAGATCTCATATTCCACCATGGATCCCATATATTTTCCAATCCAACACCACCTATGATGACAAGCAATCATCCCATAATACTATTAGCATTAATAGCAAGGGCATAAGTATAACAATATGCACAATATTTGAGGTTTTATTTACACAAGTAAACAATGATTGAATCTAATGTACATAGCGAGCAACTAGCAATAGGAAGTATATGTGATAGTATTTCATGCATCTTCCTATTATCTAGTTCACTAACACATACCTTTTAAGTGCATCCCAACTAGAAAAGGAATGTTAGTGTATCACATACTACATTGTAGGCCTCATCCTTTTCTTTCATTCTTTGAACCAATTTTGATGATGGGCAAGAATTCCAATCTACTTGTGATCATCACTAGATAAGGTGTAAGTGTAATATTCAATACACATCATATAAGGCTATTTATAATATTTTTCATAGTCCATTGAACCTTCTAGTTAGTAGATATTGGTGTCTATCATCTTCATGCTATTGGAAAAAGTGAATCCAACCTTGTATAAGGTGGCTCTTAACATCTATCACTAATATGGTAATAGTGAAATCCAACTAAGAACTATCGTACCAATACTAGTTCACCTCTATGCTACCAGAAATAGCTAACTAGACCTTAATATACACTAGTTAGCCACTAATATATGCCAGTTGCATGATACTAATGATAGTTAGCTAGGTCAAACTTGTAGCATATCATGGATAGCTCCTCGAATCCCTCACCTCCATGCTACTAGTGAAATCTATCTTATTCATCAAATATGACAAATAACTCTTGTTTTCTATCACCTACATAGTATGGGTAATTGCCAACTATCTACACCTATATAAGAAATAATTCTAATTGGTAGGATCATCATAGAGCCAATTTGACATAGTTATATGTCACATGAAGTGATCCATGAACATATATATTGGGTCCTATAAGTCTCAAGGTTAAATTATTAACACATAATTAGAACATTAAATCCACATGATTTTCTTTAATTCAAGCAATATACTTAATCAAATACCAATCATAAAGAAATCACATTTTATTTAGTTTATTTAAATTTTATTCAAAATTATATTATTTATTAGACACAAAATTAACTTCCAATAGTAATATTAAACAATATCCTACTTTTAATACTTAACATTTTTGTATGATACTAATCTTAAATCTTAGCATACAATTTTTTAATAGGAAAACATAAAAGAAAAACACCCTACCATACTGAGTGATGCTTACCATTAATTTCCCATAGCTAGTAAAGGTAGTCATAAGGAACACCATCCTAAACTCAACACAAAATTGGGTACACATTTAGAATAAGTAGAGCAACCATACATGATAAGATTTATTTGTACCATCAAATAGTAATGGATTAACTTGGGATCATTATTAAATAAATGTTAGTAATTTTTTTGATCTCCAAAAAGGTTGGAACACATCTCTTGAAGGAAACACGATCTCCAATGACATTGGAATGGCCCACTTTTCATATACAGCGATGAACGTTATGGCCACCGTTGCCAAGTAACTCTGAACATTTCATGAATGTGCAAAACAAAATTTCAATTTCATTCTCCCCTTCTGTTCTATCCTCTAAACCAAACAGAATCTGAGAAGCTACAGCCATTAATGGAGAAGACACAAAATTTTCACGTACACTCAACAATTTCTTTCGAAACACGGGAAGTTCAGTAAAGATGACATCTTTCAGTGCAATGGAACTTAAAAAATTGGACATCATTCTTTCTGAAAGAGCCTGGAAAATAGCAGGGGATCTCCTCGTCGATCCTTTCTAGAGGATGTACCACACCGTTTCTGGAACTTCTCGGCCTTGCCATCTCTTCTGGTCCAGGAGATGAATTACTCCAGTGAGAGACGTCCCTCACGAGCTCACCAACTTCATCGTCATTTCTGGAGGATGTTGTGAAGCTCTTTGGCGGGACAACAGTGGAAACTCCGAGATCCCCTGCAGCCAGGTCGCTGTGATTGGTCCTCCCTGCGCACTCAGACACCCTTCTGATGTAAAAATTTAGGGTTTTGACCAGGTATGGAAGAGGGCACATAGCTTTAATTCCTCCGTAGAGTGACTTCAATTGGGACTTCTTTCGAACACCACTGGCTGTTTCACCATTGCTTCCGCCTTCCACGAGGAATCAATCTCATAAACCTTCTTTGTGTAGTTTCTTAAAACGCAGAACATGAAACAATAAACACAATAGAAACAAAGAACAGAGAATTCTTTCACACAAACATAAGGACTCAACTTTATTTCACTGATAATTAAATTCATTACATTTTTATAGAGGTTTTCCATTACCATTCTAAATATAGTACATGCATGCAGCTCATGCAATGCAAGCATTGATCATGCATCACTTTCCAACATTTTGTCTCTCTAAAAAAATCTTTAATATCTAAAATCTAGTCTGCCATTGTGGTTGTGTAAACAAGTGTGTAAAGATAAGAGGTAAGCATGATAGGGAGTGAGACATATGATATATAAACATAAATAAAAGCATCAAATTTGGTGGGACTGAAAGAGGAGCAATTAATGAACATGTGGATAAATAAAAAAGTGACACTTGTGCTTTATTTTTTTCATGTAACTTGTTATTTTAATTTTATTTTATTTTACATTTTTTATTGAGATATTCTATTTTTAGTTTTTTATTATTTTATTATACATTTTCCTTTGACAAATTATATTTTTAGTTGGGATGGATTATAAGAGATTTTATTATTTTTAACTGATTATTAAAAATAATTAATATTTATATGATTTCATTTTTATTTTTTGCTTTTTATTTCTAACATAACTTGTTTCTTTAATTTTAGATGGATTATAATATTTTCTTTTAGTTGATTAATAATTAGCTGAAATTCAGGCAGGATGACAACTTCGAGTGCGAGGGTAACGAAGATCTAGTTCTAAAAGACCCTAGAAAATAGCAGGGGTTGTCCTCATCAATCGTTCCCATAGAAGCTGCCACATTAGTGCTAAAGATTCTCGACAGCTCATGCAAACATTAATCATGCATTAGTTTCCAACATTTTGTCTCACTAAAAAATCTGTAATATCTAAAATATGGTTTGCATTTGTGATTGTGTAAACAAGTGTGTAAATATAAAGAGGTGAGCATGATAGGGAGTGGAAAATATGATATATAAAGATAAATAAACACATCAAATTCAGTGGGACTGAAAGAGAAGAGCAATTGATGAACATGTCGATAAATAATGAGGTGACAATTCTAAATATAATTCATGCATGCAACTCATGCAAACATTGATCATGCATCCATTTCCAACACTTTTTCTCTCTAAAAAATCTATAATATCTAAAATCTGGTTTGTGATTGTGATTGTGTAAATAGGTGTGTAAAGATAAAGATGTGAGCATGATAGGGAGTGGGACATATGATATATAAATATAAATAAACACATCAAATTCAGTGGGACTGAAAGAGAAGAGCAATTGATGAACATGTCAATAAATAAAGAGGTGACAATTCTAAATATAATTCATGCATGCAGCTCACACACATATTGATCATGCATCAGTTTCCAACACTTTGTCTCTCTAAAAAATCTATAATATCTAAAATCTAGTTTGTGATTGTGATTGTGTAAAGAGGTGAGCATGATAAGGAGTGAGACATATGATATATAAATATAAATAAATGCATCAAATTTGGTGTGACTAAAGAGAAGAGCAATTGATGAACATGTCGATAAATAAAGAGGTGGCACCTGTGCTTTATTTTTTTCATGTAACTTGTTTCTTTAATTTTATTTTATTTTACATTTTTGTTTGAGATATTCTATTTTTCAATTTTTTATTATTTTATTATACATTTTCCTTTGAAAATTTATATTTTTAGTTGCGGTGGATTATAAGAGATTTTATTATTTTTAACTAATTATTAAAAATAATTAATATTTATATTACTTCATTTTTGTTTTTTTCCTTTTATTTCTAACATAACTTGTTTCTTTGGTTTTAGATGGATCATAAAAAAAAATAGTTGATTAATAATTAGCTGAAATTTGGGTAGGATGACAACTTCGAGTGGGAGGGTAATAGAAAGAAACAATGAACACAATAGAAACACTTTTTCTCTCTAAAAAATCTATAATATCTAAAATATGGTTTGCGATTGTGATTGTGTAAACATGTATGTAAAGATAAAGAGGTGAGTGTGATAGTGAGTGGGACATATGATATATAAATGCATCAAATTAAGTGGGGTTGAAAGATAAGAGCAACTGATGGACATGCTGATATATAAAGAAGTGACACCCGTGTTCTTTCTTTTTTTTTTCATGTAACTTGTTTCTTTAATTTTATTTTATTTTGCATTTTTCTTTGAGATATTCTATTTTTAGTTTTTATCTTATTATATATTTTCCTTTGACAAATTCTATTTTGAGTTGGGATGGATTATTAGAGATTTTATTTATTTTTAGCCAATTATAAAAAAAATTGTGTATGTGTGTGCGCGCGCGCTCGTGTATGTATATCGACATATATGTACAAACATATATACATGCATAGACATATATACACATATACACACACATACACACACACATACATACATACATACACATACACACACACATATTCAATTTTTCTTTTTTGGTTTTTATTTCTAATATAAATTATTTTAATTTTCCTTATTTTTCTTTAATTTTTCAATTTTTTATTTTTAAATTAGATGGATTATAAGAAGAAAATTATTTTTTCAACTGATTAATAAAGTTGAAATCATTTTTTTTAATTATAATACATCCTAAGTGAAAATTATTATTTTATAGATACACATATATATTATTTTTAATAATTAATTGAGAAAACAAATCTTTTTCATATAATCCATCCCAACTAAAAACAATTATCAAAGAAAAATGTAAAAAAATATAAAAGAATACAGATTATATAAAAAACAAAATATAAAAATAAATAAACTAAAGCACAAAAGGCACAAGCATTACCCCTTTATTTATTGAATTTTTCACCAATTGCTCTTTTCTTTCTAAAATATGTTGATAGATATTATTTTGAAGGTGTTTATTCCATGTAAACCACACATTTTGTCCATAAAATGATATTTTTGATATCTTTTGTATAAATTACTCTAAAAATTTGCATGGTAGTGGCATTCAAAGTTGCAATCTGTAAGATATTAATTGAGTTCCCAATATTATTTTAAAATAAGTAATACTTACGTATTTAGATAAGCAAAATTTCATTGTTGTAAGTTAATTAAGATGTTACTTATACTCTCTAAGATTTGACACAAATATAAATCTTAACTATTTGATTATTAAATATTTAGTAGGTCATTATTTCATATATGGTTGTCCCTACATTGTAAACAACAATTCACCTACTCATGTTAATAAAACAGTACAAACTTTTGACACAAATCTGCATCTTAGGCTTTTTGTTATTAAACCTTTGGCAATTTACCTACTCATATTAATGCAGTTCCCTAAACATGTCTAAATAGATACACATCTTAAATATATTTAAGATACTTTTATCTATAATTTTTTTAATATAAATAAATATCACATAAAATACCTAGAAATATTTATGACATTTTTATATTAGATGTATTTATGATATCCATATTATTTCTTAAATAATTTTAAAGGAAAATAAAATAACTTTTCACCTAACCAAATAAATTTTATATAAATAAAGAAATAATTTTTTTTATATAAATATAAAGTAAACAATGTAAATAAAGAGGAAAAAATAACAAAGCAAGGCGAAAATAGTTGCAAAGGCATTGGAGCTTAGGTGGATGAAGTGCATAGGGAGCTTCCAACATTGGAGGTTGTTAATTTTTGTAGCTTGGACAGGTGTCTCCATTCCCAAGAAATGTTTATTTAATTAATTATTTTTTTGGAAACTTCTAGAAAGGAGTTGGTTGTCCAGATAATTATTTAATTAATTAATTGATTCCTCTAGAGACTTCTATAATCTAGTTCTAGTTAGGGTTTGTTAAAGTCTAATTAATCTTAGCCATTGATTGAGATTAAATCATGGCCATTGGTTTTTCAATTAGAAAAGTATAAAAGGGGATCAATGGGCATTTGGAGAACACACACTTGAGAAAGACTTGCAATGATAGAAGTAGACTTGCAATGATAGAAGTAGACTTGCAATGATAGCAAGTAGACTTGCAGTGATGGCAAGTAAATTTGTAGTGTTAGCAAATAGTCTTACAGTGATAACAAAGTCACAGTGATAGTGTTGGTGACAATAGTTGTGGAATTTCAGCAGGAGAAATTGAGGAAATAATTTCTAGAGAAGAATATTGTCAGAGCTCTGCTAGTAAGAGGCAAGCAGTTTATGTATCTCTTAATTTGCTGAAGTTTAATAAAATTCCTCATTGACAATACTGGTTTTCCCTTCGGGGTTTTTCTAGGGACAATTTGTCTAAAAATATTGTGTTCATTATTTTGCATGTTTTCTTTTCTATTCCTGTGGTTTTATTTGTGAAGTTGTAGTTGTGTTAATTTTCAATATTTACTGTGAATTAATTTTCAGTAGTCAAATAATCTATATTAGATAGGAGATTAATAATTAGTAACTGTAATAGAATTTTCATATGGTATCAGAGCTAATTTGAGGGTAGAAAAGGCTTAGTGCAGGAAAAAAATTTGAAGGTTTATAAAACCTAGTTCTACCTCTTCAACATTATTATTATTTTATCTTTTGAGATGGCCTTAGCAGGTTTAAGAGATTAGGATAGATTGGATGGAGCCTCAAATTTTGGTGTTTGGAAAGCCAAAATTTCTTTATTGCTAGAAGAGAATGGTATCAAGGAATATGTGACCAGTGTTGTAGCTATACCTATAGATCCAACACAACAATTATCATATAAGAAAGAAGATGCCAAGGAGAGGAGGTTGATTCTTGATTGTGTCAAGGACCATATTGTTCCACATATCGTAGATTTAGATATCGAGAAGAAGATGTGGGATGCCATTGTGAATCTTTACAAGAATGCTACCACTAATCGGAAGCTGATTCTTAGAGAAAAGTTGATGAATACCCAGATGAGAAAGGGAGAAGATGTTACAAGCTACCTCACTAGACTCAAACTTGTCAAGGACGAGTTGGAAGTTGTTGGAGATAAACCAAATGATGATGAGATAGTACTAATAGCCCTAAATGGGTTTGCTAAGCAGTGGGATGTCTTTGTTCAAGTTATTAATGGACGAGACACCTTACCTAGTTGGGATCAACTATGGAGTGACTTCACTCAGGAGGAGCTTAGACTAAATCTTGTCAGTGGAACCAATAGCAAGAGTCCAAAAAGTGAGGTAGAACAAGAAAATGTTGCCCTAATAGGAAAGTGGAAAGTGAAGAAGGTGTCTATCAAAGGATCAAATCCATAAAGTGAGAAGAAGAAGGACTTGTCTAAGATAAAGTGTTCTGGTTGTCACGAGTTTGACCACCATGTCAGTGATTTCCTGCAAAAGAAGGAAAAGAAAGGCAAGAAGTAGATGATAGCTTCAACAAGTGTAGATGAGCTCTCTAGTAGAATGGGGGATGAGTTTTCTCTCATAGCTTGTATGGTTAGCTCAACCTCACAAGGTATTTGGTATATAGATAGTGGGGTGTAATTTCATATGATAGGATTTGGAGAGTACTTCTCTAGTTATAAGGAGGACATCAGAATCCAAATTTCTATGGGGAACATGTCCAAACTCAATCCAGTTGGGAAAGGGACTGTTCTAGTTCAGAGGCAGAATGGCAAGCTGATTCCCATTCATGATGTGTTGCTTGTGATAGGCTTGGGTATGAATTTGATTTCTGTGTCTATCCTTTAGGATGAAGGTTAGGGTGATCCCACAATAGTGGTTTACAATTTTTGGCCAAACTGGACACTAAAATTATTATTTTTAACTAAATCTTCACATTCGGGCACCAATATCAACTAAACTGTGAGGAATTTGAAGATGATGCAAGCTAGAGTCTCATCACATTTTTTCTATAGATTCTAAATATATTTTTTAAAGAAATTTTAGAATTAGATTGCACTTCCTTTTCCATCTCCCACAAAAACTAGTTTTCTCATAAAACAACATTTTTAAAAAAGTGATGCACACCGTATAACACATAAATTTTCTTCCATGAATGATTAAATTATAATTCTTTCGAATTTAGATTTGTAACTCTGATATATAGTGCTTCCACTTGGTTAGATAGTTTTTTATTGAATATTTTTTCTTTATCAAGTTTTGAAGTCAAACCAATTACAATTCAGACATAGTGCAACCGTATAATGCCTAACTTTTTTTGTGTATTTCAAAATTCAATTTTATTTTTTTGTTGGATCAAGGACTTCAATATCTTGTGCACTCATACTTTTCAATTTTTTTTTTTTGATAATCTGCTATTTTTCCACATGTGTAAAACAAGACCTTCATTTTTAGTGAAAACCATAAATTTAATAAAACTAAAAAACAAATGCATAATAAAACCAAAACATATCAAAATAATATTCGCTGGATAGCTCGTTCCAAGGACTACTTGATTTTAGTTGGGTTCGTGAAGTCTCCATCATTTTCATGTTCAAACTGAGCTTCGAAGTGAAAAAGTTTATGTTATTTTTATGTTTGGGGGGAGAATGAGAATTAAGGGGGGTTCACTTGAACCCTAGTTCAAGTGAACCACCTCACATAATGCATTTTTTTTTTTTTTGGGCGGGAAACTAGGGAATGGGTTTGCTCAAGCCAGTAGGTTCATACGAACCCCCAAAATCACATTTTTTGGCATGGGGTCATTTTTTGTGAGTTTTCCTTTCTAATTGGAATTGTAAACCACTATTGTGGCTTCACCCATTACAATGTAATCTTTAGAGGGGAAAATGTGTTAATCAAGCATAAGGATTGGAAATCACCCATAGCTATTGGAGTTAGGAGTGATTGACTTTACAAGTTGCAATTTGATACTCATAAGGCACTGATGAAAAATAGTAATTCTAGAGATCAAGGAGAGCTATGGCATAGGAGGATGGCCCATATACATCATGGAGCACTTAAATTGCTTTGTGAGATAGTGACAGGTGTTTCACCCAAGGAGTGACACTAGATCCAAGGGTGTTCTTGATCTAGTACATTTAGATATATGTGGACCAATGTCGATGAAGTCTCTTAGAGGATACGAGTACTTTGTTACTTTTATTGATGATTTCTCTAGGAAGACTTGGATATACTTCTTGATGACCAAGTATGAGGTTTTCAGTCGCTTCCAAGAGTTCAAAGCTCTTGTGGAGAATTCAACAGGAAAGAAGATAAAAGTTCTTTAGTCAGACAATGGAGGTGAGTACAAAGGGAAAGATTTCCAAAATTTCTATACCAGGGAAGGAATCAAGAGAGAATGGACTGTTCCTTACAACCCGCAACAAAATGGAGTTGTTGAGAGGAAGAACCAGTCTATATCAGAGGCAGAAAGGGCTATGCTATATGACCAGGATATTCCATGTTACTTATGGGCAGAGGCATGCAGTACAATAGTATACATACATAACAAGGTTCAACATAAGGTATTGAGCAAGATGACACCAGAGGAGGCATTCTTAGGGAAGAAGCTAGATGCTAATCACTTCAAGATATTTGGGAGTTTGGCATATTGTCACATTCCAGGGCCTACACATTCCAAGTTAGATCAGATTACAGAGAGAGGGTATTTTGTTGAGTATAGTAAAACCTCAAAGGCATATTAGATATTTATTCTAGGGGCCAAGAGGATTATTGTTAGGCATGATGTCAAGTTCATGGAAGACAATGCATTTAGGAGGTCCAAAGATTTTCCAATAGATGATCAAAATGAGTAGCCAATAGAAGCTCCAAGGATCGTGCAACTAGATCAGGGGTAGCGAAGCTCAAGTAAGTTACTAGTACAAGCATAGGCTCAGGTGTTGAGGGTTCGCAAAGTATGGAGCAAAAAATGTAACAGATCTAAGAGATGCATCAGGGATACATGGAGGTTGATATTTCATCCTCTACACTTGGTAGAAGGAACCAATACATAGGGATACTCAGGAGTTTGTGGGAGCTCCTAGGATGAGTAGTAGACAACAAAGACAGCCAACAAGGTATAATGACTATTTGGCATTAGTTAGTTAGTTGGTAGATAGTGAGCCTTCCAACTATTAGGAGGCCGCACAACAGCAGGTGTGGCAAGATGCTATGCTTGAGGAATAGACCTCAATAGTGTAGAACGATGTATGGGAGGTTGTGCCTAGACCGATAGATAAGGCAGTGGTTGGATCATACTGGATCTATAAGATCAAGCACGATGTAGATGGCAACATCAAGAAATAAAAGGCAAGGTTTCTGGCAAAGGGGTTCTCTCAGAAGGAGGGAATTGACTATGAGGATACATTCACTCCAGTGGCTAGGTATACTTCTATGGGTATGTGCAAGATCATGATGCGCCAAAACGTGGCAATATGATGGGTATGTGGCTGATGACTATTTTTTTACCCAAAATTGATGAAACAAAAAGGATTTTTAAAGGAGATTATCATCTTTCCAGCGATATAAATTATGCTTTACTTTGAATTTAATAAGTAATTATTATTCATTTTCTATTCAAATTATGACTAAAGTCCAAATTGATAGGCTAATTGAAAAACATCTATAGCTTTCAAAAGGTATCACATTTTTTGAATCCAAAACATGCGTCACATTCTATGCTTCACATACTATAGGATTAAAAAAAGAAAAATTAAATTTCATGAAGTTTTGACCAAGTTAAGGTGGTCAGACATACAAGTTTTTATATTTTTAAAAAAGTTGTAATAAAGAATTCATAATTAATTATTTAATTGAACACATATTACAAAAAAATATGCATCACATTGGGGCATGAGTCCTCTACTTATATCTAAAATCTTATAAAAAATATTATCATTTTATTGTGGTTAGGGTGGTCAGACAGACACCCACTTCAAATTTTCACCAAATAGATTTTTTTTTTTAAAACAAACCTAGTAGTTTAGAAACTACATTCAATTTGCTATAGATTCTATTCTTACATATTTTTGAAATAATATAGATAACCTATTCAAATTTTTACGTCAAGTTGCCTAAGTCTGATTTTTCTAAATTTTTTGCCACTCAAGGGCCTATTTTTTCCATGATGATCCTACAGATACCCCTATACAAGTCGTGATCTCACTTGCAGTACAAATGGGATGGAAGATCCATCAGATGGATGTCAAGACAACATTTCTTAATGGTGAATTGAAAGAGGAGGTATACATAGAACAACTCGAGGGCTTTGTAGCACACACAGTAGTGAATCCCACGTGTGCAGATTAAAGAGAGCTTTGTAAGAACTCAAGTAGGCTCGCAGGGAGTGGTTTAAGGGAATTGATAGATACTTGTAGGGAATGGGATTTATGAAGAGTGAAGCAAATGCTAACCTTTACTACTTGGTGGTTGGGGGTGACGTTCTCATTCTTGTCCCATATGTGGACGACTTGTTTTTAATAGGTTCACTAGGGCTCATAAAGGAGTACAAGAGGGACCTTGGAGTAGAGTTCAAGATGAAGGATTTGGGGTTTATGCACTAATTTCTAGGCATGGAAGTATGGCAGATAGATGAAAATATTTTCCTTGGACAAGAGAAATAATGCATCAAAATCTTGAGGACGTTCGAGATGAAGGCTTGCAAAGCTATGCCTACTCCTATGATCATGAATTGGAAGAAGGTAGACTCATTTAGGGAGAAGGATGTAGACCCCACCTTATATAGGCAGTTGATTGGATCTCTCATGTATTTGGTCAATACCAGGCCAAATATATCCTTTGCAGTAAACTCTCTAAGTCAATTCATGGTTGAGTTGAAGAGAGTGCATTGGACAATGATAAAGAATGTGTTACGGTATTTACATGGTATAATCAAGTATGGGATTAGATATGATCGAGGTGAAGGTATCAAGTTGATAGGCTATAACTGACACAAATTGGGCAAGCAATATAGTAGACAAGAAAAGCACTTTAGGGTGCTGCTTCAGTTTGGGATTAGGAGTTGTCTCTTGGTACAGTAGGAAGTAGAAGTATGTGGCTTTGAGTTCTGTAGAGGCAGAATACATAGCAGCTAGCATGGTGACGTGTGAGGCAATATGGCTTAGGAATTTGTTGGTGGTCTTGTTTGGTCAGAGGGTTGAGACTACGGTGATACACTGTGACAATCATAGTTACATCAAATTGTTGAGAATCTGGTGTTTCATGATAGGTCTAAGCATATAGATATCAGGTATCACTTCATCAGGGATTGTGTATAGTGGGGGATTGTTTAGCTACAGTGTATACTATATACCTATAGATCAATAGGTAGCAAACATTTTGACAAAGGTATTGGTGAAGGAAAAATTCATCTTCTTTAGAGATAGGTTGGGTGTCATGTAGAACACCTTCCTCGCTAAGGGGGAGTGTTAATTTTTGTAGCTTAGACAATTTTCTCCATTCCCAAGAAATGTTTATTTAATTAATTAATTTTTCTGGAGACTTCTAGAAAGGAGTTAGTTGTCCAGATAATTAATTAATTAATTAATTCCTCTAGAGACTTCTAGAATCCAGTTAGTTAGGGTTTGTTAGAGTCTAATTAATCTTATCCATTGATTGAGATTAAATCATGGCCATTAGTTTTTCAATGAGAAAAGTATGAAAGGGGATCAATGGGAATTTGGAGAACACACACTTGAGAGAGACTTATAGTGATAGCAAGTAGATTTGCAGCATTAGCAAATAGTCTTGTTGTGATAGAAAGAGCACAGTGATAGTGTTGGGGACAACAACTGTGGAATTTCAAAAAGAGAAATTGAGGAAATAATTTTTGGAGAAGAATATCACTGGAGCTCTACCAGTAAGAGGCAAGTAGTTTATGTATCTCTTAATTTGCTAAAGTTTAATAAAATTCCTCATCTATAGTATTGGTTTTCCCTTCGGGGTTTTTCTAGGGACAATTTGTCCAAAAATATTGTGTTCATTATTTTGCATGTTTTCCTCTCTATTCTTATGGTTTTATTTATGAAGTTGCAATTGTGTTATTTTTTGATATTTTCTGTAAATTAATTTTCAGCAGTCAAATAATCTATATTAGATAGGAGATTAATAATCAGTAACTACAATAAAATTTTCACAAAGGCAAATGATTTCTTGTCATAGCTTTGATGGTGGAATGGAGATAGAAAATAGAACCAAGGGTGATTATATCAATCTAGGAAAAATATGGGTGATAGAGAAGCCTTGGAAAAGTCTTCGAGAGTGGCATAAGCCAAATTGGGAATGGAATTTGAATCAACATGGAAATAGAAAATTTTGGTAGGATCGACATTATGAAGACAACTAGGCAGGAGGATTGAACCCAAACGGGTATGGATGACCTAGGTCAAATGGAAGGAAAATGAAAAATCCACATTTGAATCAAAAAGTGTTGAGGAATGGGGAAAATTCTAAGATGCCAAAGGTTTATGATGATCTCAGAGATCAAATGCCTCCATTTGCAACTATGAAAAGTACAATTGATCTGAGGTGGAACAAGGGAAAACAAGTGGAAAGAAAATATTTTAGGTAACCCTAGATCGAGCCAAGGGATTGGAATGGTATGAAATAGATTAAAAGGCCCAATGCCCCTAGACATGAGAGGGGAATTAATGCAAGGAAGAAGAAAATCACAACAATGATTTTCTACTCCAAATCATTGTAAGAATAAAAAAACTGATTGAAGGAGGAAGCTTTCTTTGTATAATGGTGCAATAGACGATGTCAGAGAGAAAAAATATCCAAAGATGGTGGGCATTAAATTGGGGTAGGTAAGCATAAAGCTTCTTCCAAATAATTTTATTTTGGTTGTCTATTATTCTATGCAACTTAAACAAACTATTGTGAAAAAGAAAACACTAATGATGAAAGGGGAAGGGTATTAATTCAAAGTCTGGGAGGTAAGCTTCAATACCATAAATCATGAGATGGATAAGAAGTAGGTGTGGGTAAGTTTAAACAATTTTCCATAGGAATACTAGTGTGGGGAAGTCATAACTGAGATAGGTGAAGCCCTAGGCACCTTCATAGGCATAGATGAAGTGTCAATCCAAAGGGGGAGTTGCTCCCATGCAAGGATTTGTGTAGAGATAGGTCTAAACTATCACAAGTGGTAAGAGTTGGAACTAATTAAAACATAAGGTAGATGGTTTTTGAGATGGTTTGGGAGACACCTTATAAGGTAGAGTGGCACGATTCTACTTCCTACATAAGCTTTTAATGTTGTTAAGTTAAGAGAGTCTAGGGTAGAAGAGATGACAAAATAAAATCCATTGATTGATAAAATTTGTCACTAGAGTCCTAAATCTTGGAAGAAGAATTGAATCAACAATTGGAGACAGATATAGGGATGGTCCAAGCAATGGTTGAGGAGCCTCAAAATCAACCCAATGAGGAAAACATGTATGATGATTTAATCCTTCTAGAGAAAGGTGTGATAAGGTAGGAATGAGAGGGTCTTGAAACTATACTGGAGGTTGGTTGTGAATTAATTATCCTAACAGTAGGTGAAGGCATAGAAATAAATACCTTTGTTGTAGAGGAAGAGGAGAATTTATTGTAAGTAGAGGTTGAATCCATGGTGGAAGCTCTAGAAGGGGAAGGTATGCTAAAGGTAGAGATGACCAAGGAAAGAGATTGAGAGATGCAAGATAACCTCATCAGTGCAACAACCCTACAAGCAAAATGAAAATTAGGCATCAAGTAGGCATAGGTGGCTAAGAGGTCACTAGATTGTAGAGAACAAAAAAGGTAGGGTAGAAAGACAAATGTACATAAGTGAACTTTGGATGGTGAGGTAGAGGGCTAGGTAAAGATTACCATACTACTAAGATTAGGGAAGGGCATTACCTTCCCAAGGAGTAATGAGGCCTCTTTTATGGAACTTTAGGGGCTTAGAAACCCCTAAAAAATAGTGTCTGGTAAGGCATTGTCTAAAAACTTCAAAAGGTTGATATCTTTCAGATGCACGAATAAAAATGAGAAAGTTAGAAATGGAGAAATTTAGGAGGAAATGTAGACTATGGCAGGTGGTTATAGTAGATGCAATAGAGGCATCTAGTGGTCTCATAATACTGTGGATACCACAATCAATATATATGGATCAAATGGAAGCCAGAAGGAATTGGATGGCATATAAATTTCCTCTTAATGGTGATGCTACACACTACATTCCCTAAGTTGTGAATCTTTTATCCTAGACTTGTCTTCTCTTGTAGACACTAGGCACAATGTTCCCTAAGAGGAGACTTTACATGAACTAAGAAAAATCCATTTAAACATTTTTATTTTCATTTTTGTTTATAAGCGTTTAGCATAGCACAACTTGCTAACCTTGTGAAGCTCAAACCCTTTTCAAGGCCACCAAGCATTACACAATTTTCTTGCCAATGGAGCATTGCCTTGGTTGTTCATAGGTGCTTAGCATAACACAAATTTTTAGGCATTATGAATCTCAAAGTTTTTGTTTTGTTTTGTGGTGCCTTACTGAAGTTATTAGAGGGATAACTTTTGTATAGTATGGGAGCCTAATAAGATTCTCTCATTTTCCACCCCTTTGTGTTTTGTTCTTGCGGTGCCTTATTGAAGTTATCGAAGATATAGCTTTGATATGGTATGGGAGTTGAATAAGATTCTCTCATTTGCCACCCTTGGGGGCTCACCTAGTGGACATCCGAAGGTCCATTAGCCCATGTGAGCATGTGTGTTGTTTGCATAGTGGACAACCAGAGTTATGCTTTTGAACATTTGTTTGGGAAAACAACCGAGGCGTGTTCCACATCGTGTTGGACAGTTGAGGCTTGATCCACCCTTTTTACTTTTTTCCTTTCCTTTAAGTCTTTGATATTGTATGATTGTGTATCTTTCAATTGTTTCATACATATGTTTTGATTGTCTACTTTAGTGTGAGTTTGACACAAGGTCATCCTCTCACTAAAGTGTGGGCTAAATGTAGTGATGAAGAATGTATCCCTTTACATTTTCTCACTTGTTTGGGCCCTCCTAGTTAATTTGGACTCAATTTTTCCTTAATTTAATGTTGTAAAATGTATTTATTTACACTTTCACACTTATTTAGGGCTCCCTTAATTAATTAAGATTAATTATGCCTTAATTGGCCCTTTAATTCATTTTCCAAGCCTATTTAATTACATTTGCTAATGAGGAAGCCCAACATTCATTAATGTCTTAATATAACACTTTACCTTGACCAATGTGTTTCCTAGGTTTAGGGACCTAGGACCCATTCACCCATGGTCCAATGTGTCCTCCCTTGACCTTAGGACCTAAATTTAAATTATTTTTTTGTGGTATTTTAATATCTATAAGTGTATATTCAAATGTCAGCTTGTGATAATTGAATTTAAGGAAATTAAGGATACATGCCTATAAATACAAGGTTATTTTCTAAGTTTCACCTAGCAATTTCAAGAGAGAAATCGTAGATATTCAAGTGTTCATTTACAAGAGCTAAAGTTGTTATCAAAGGCATTCAAGAACAAATTTATCGATTTTATTGTAGTATTCAAGATCCAATTGTCATATCAAAGTCTTCTTGCATCATGCATGTTTTTGGAGCTAACATTGTGATGTAGGTTTCATGATCAAATCAAACATTCAAAGCATTATTTCAAGAAATATTCAAAGTTAAATATCCACATCCATTGAAGCCATTTCATGCAAGTTATAGATTTACATTCCAAGGTGTATCCAAGGGTTTGTTGAGTGGTAACATAGCTTTGTTTATTTTTCATTCCCTCTTTCATGCTTTTATTCATTTGAAGGTTTGTTTACCAAAATGAGGTTTGACTAAGGAAAACCCCCATTCACCAAAAAGAAAAAAAATTCCTTCTCATGTTGTGTTTGTAGATCTAGGTGGAAGAAAGCTTGAAGACCTCTTGAAGAGAAAATTAGAAGAAGTTGAAAAAGTTACAAAAGTTGTCATCTCACAAAAACTCATCTACATAATTTATTTCTTACATTTTGACACTGCCACTTGGAAAAATTTGAAGATTCAGATCTGTATCAGAGGCTCTCAAAAGTTCCAGAAAACCTTGAAAGTGGACCCATTTTCCCATGGGTGAATGAGTCCCACTCAACCTTTAGAAACTCACTTTTGGTGAAAGTTACACTTAGATCTACCCTTCTCTGATCTATAATTTGATTGTAGGTTCTGTGAGTATTGAGTTTAATCTTGTTGTTCCAAGTGTTAAATTGCATTTTGGTGTTAGTTTACTATTTTTAGTTTTTCTCTGCAAAGTGTTGTTTGACCTTGGCCCCGTCCTTTAGTTATAAGGAAATTAGAAGATATACATCTTGAGTTGACTTACCTAAGGGTTGTATGTCAACTCTTTGTGTGGATCTCATTTCCTAATAAAATAGAGGAGAACATGTTTATCCATTATCATTTTGGTGAACCCCCTATTTTAAACCCCGCCTATTTTCCAACATTTTAGTACCATCAAATTTTAATGGATTAACTTGGTATCATTGTTAAATACATGTTACCATGCTTCCTTATCTCATTCATAGCCATGTCATGGGAATTTTTTTGTGTCCTTATTTTAAGAATAGACCACACTAGGTCTTGACAATAACCTATACCCTCCTATAACTTTCAATGAACCAAGACACAATGTTATAATGTCGAGCACATAACTCCAATTATTTTAGTTTATATAGGACTAGGGGAATTGTCACACATTCACATTAGGATAAACCCTAATGATGGTGACTTTAAAATTTCATCAAAGATTGGGGTATATTTGAGGAAACCACACATCACAAACCTCAAAGTAGATAATCTTTGATGATGATTGGTTTCCTTTCATTATATCAAACCTATATATTAGGAACATATAATTGAAAGGATGGTTCACAAACATCTGATGCATAATTTGGCCTCTAGTTGAAGCATGCTAAAGAAGCAAGGCTGATCAAGTTTAGGAACACCTATTTAGCTTGGAGCATTTCCCAAACCCCTCCCTATGGACTTGGGCCATAGGAACATCCTTCGCTCAAGGATTTCTTACAAACCTGCTTTGAAATGAAATCAAATTTTCATGTAATCCTCCTCACAATAATCTCTCATAATTCACATATCCAAGGTTTCCTAACCACCCTAAATAATATAACTCATGAAGATGAAATAAAAATACTACTATACAAGGGAATCCATGGAAAGGACTAAACCCTAAGAGTGTAAGAAACCACCATTTACTCACTTTAAAAAAACTCATAGCTCATAGAGTTTCATCAATACTATGTCATAATCTTTTAGGGTTCTTTTAAATGAATACATGCCAATTAATATTGCTTTATTGTTAAAATTAATGAAAAAAAAATAAAAAAATCTTGTGCATGTTGGTAAAGCCACTAATGATGAATATCCACCTAAGTCAAATCTTATACATAAATATATATACCACTCTGGCCAATCTTTATATCTTCAATTGAAAATTTTCTCCTTAAAACTCTCAAACTTTTTTATGTTTGAAAGTAATTTCATTTCGTCAACTGAATAATAAAGCACAAATCATTAAATGTTTCATATATATTCATTTTTTTTAACATGTCAAGAAAACTATGATTAGGGGCATTCTCAAACGTTCACATTAGGATAGACCCTAATGATGGTGACTTTAAAAGTTCATCCAAGATTGAAGTAGATTTTATGAATCCACACATCATAAACCTCAAAGTAAATAGTCTTTGATGATGATGGTTTTCTTTTCATTACCTCAAATCTATATTGTAGAAACATATTATTGAAAGGATGGTTTACAAACATCTAATGCATATTAAAAAGCAAGATTGATGAACATCCAAACCTTGGAAAATTTCCCAAACCCCTCCCCTGTGGACATGGACCATAAGAACATCATTCACCCAAAAGTTGTCTGCATGCCTTCTTTCAAATGGAATGAAGCTCTCATGTAATATTTCTCACAATAATCTCTCATAATTTCAGATACCCAAGATTTCCTACCACCTCAAATAACATTACTCATGAAAGTGAAATTAAAATAATATTATAGAAGGGGAGGCATGGAAAGGACTAAACCCGAGTAGTGTAACAAACCATCGTTTACTCACTCCCACTCTAAAGCAAAGCCACAGCTCATAAAATTTCATCAATACTACGTCATATTCTCGTAGAGTTCTTTTAAATGAATCCCCGCCAATTAATAGTGCTTAATAGTTACAATTAA
This sequence comes from Sequoia sempervirens, assembly GCA_007258455.2. NCBI lineage: Eukaryota > Viridiplantae > Streptophyta > Pinopsida > Cupressales > Cupressaceae > Sequoia > Sequoia sempervirens. The sequence goes on from VDFB02018296.1 coordinate 37,216,796, forward strand.
TGAAAAACATTAAGAAATTTCTGGTCATGTTGGTAAAGCCACCCGTCATCCATATCCACAAGTAAAAGCTTATACAGAAATCTATATACTACCGTGGCCAAATTCTATATCTTCAACTGGACTTTTTTTTACTTAAAAGTCTCACATTTTTTAATGTTTGAAAGAAATTTCGTTTTGTCAACTGAATAATAAATTACTAAACATCACAGATTTAATATATATATTTAATTTTTTTCACAACTTGTCGACCCCACTGGGATTTATAAAAAGAATAATTAAACTCCAAAAAGGTTGGAACGCATCTCTTGGATGAAACACGATCTCCAATGACATTAGAATGGCCTAGTTTTCATATACAGCGATGAACATAATGTCCATAATAATCTACTGGAAAATAAAACAATTATGGCAACTGTTGACAAGTAACTCTGAACATTTCATGAATGTGCAAAACAAAATTTCAATTTCATTCTCCCCTTCTGTTCTATCCTCTAAACCAAACAGAATCTGAGAAGCTACATACATTAATGGAGAAGACACACAACATTTTCACGTACACTCATCAATTTCTTTCGAAACACGGGAAGTTCAGTAAAGATGACATCTTTCAGTGCAATGGAACTTATAAAATTGGACATCATTCTTTCTGAAAGACCCTGGAAAATAGCAGGGGATTTCCTCGTCGATTCTTTCCAGAGGATGTATCGCACTGTTTCTGAAGCTTCTCGGACTTCCCATCTCTTCTGGTCCAGGAGATGAATTGCTCCCCTGCGAGACGGCCCTCACGAGCTCACCAACTTCATCGTCATTTCTGGAGGAGGTTGTGAAGCTTTCTGGAGGGACAACGGTGGAAACTCCAAGATCCCCTGCAGCCAGGTCGCTGTGATTGGTCCTCCCTGCGCAATCACACACCCTTCTGACGTAAAACTTTAGGGTTTTCACAAGGTATGGAAGAGGGGGAAAAACTTTAATTCCTCTATAGAGCGATTTTAATTGGGACTTCTTTCGAACACGACTGGTGGTTTCGCCATTGTTTCCGCCTTCCATGAGAAATTAATCTCAGAAGCCTTCTTTGTGTAGTTCAGAACAAGAAACAATGAACACAATAGAAACAAAGAACAGAGAATTTTTTACGCAAACACAAAGCCTCAACTTTATTCTTATGATAATTAAAACTATTACATATGATTTCTTTTATAGAGATTTTCTATTACAATTTTAAGTATACTTCATGCATGTTCATGTAAACATTGATCATGCATTAATCTAAAATCTAATTAAATTCACTACATATGACTTCTCTTTATAGAAGATTTTTCATTCTAATTAAATTCACTACATATGACTTCTCTTTATAGAAAATTTTTCATTATAATTCTAAATATAGTTTATGGATGGAGCTCATCCAAACATTGCACGTTAAATTTAATACATATAACCTCTCTTTATAGAAAATTTTCAATATAATTCTAAATATAGTTCATGCATGAAGCTCATGCAAACATTACACACAGCTCATATAAACATTGATCATGCATTAATCTAAAATCTGGTTTGCAATTGTGATTGTGTAAATAGGTATATAAAGATAAAGAGGTGAGCGTGATAGACGAGTGGGACATATGATTTATAAATAAAAGCATCAAATTCGGTGGGACTGATGTCGATAAATAAAGAGGTGACATCTGTGCTCTACTTTTTTTTCATTTATTTGTTTCTTTAAATTTATTTTATTTTACATTTTCCTTGAGATAGTCTATTTTTAGTTTTTATTTTATTATGAATTTCCTTTCAAAAATTCTATTTTTAGTTGGGATGGATTATTAGAGATTTTATTTATTTTTAGTCTAATATTATTTATTTTTTCTTTTTATTTCTAATATAACTTATTTTCTTTTTCTTTTCTTTTTTTTAATTTTTCAAATTTCAAATTTTAATTTTCTTAAATTGTTTTTTCAATTGATTAATAAAGTTGAAATCATATTTTTTATTATTATAATACATCCAAAGTGAAAAATATTATTTTACACATACACATATATATTATTTTTAATAATTAATTAAGAAAACAAATCTTTTTCTTACAATCCATCCCAATTAAAAACAATTATCAAAGAAAAATGTAAAAAAATATAAAAGAATAGATTATATGAAAAATAAAATATAAAAAATAAATAAACTAAAGCACAAAAGGCATAAGCATCACCTCTTTATTTATTGATTTGTTCACCAATTTCTCTTTTCTTTCTAAAATATGTTGATAGATATTATTTTGAAGGTGTTTATTCCACATCAACCACACATTTCATCCATAAAATGATATCTTTTATATATTTTATATAGATTATTCTAAAAATTTGCATGATAATGACATTCACAATTGCAACATGTAAGATGTTAATTGAGTTCCCAATATTATTTTAAAATAATTAATACTTATGTATTTAGATAAGTAAATTTTTATCACTTTAAGTTGAGTAAAATGTTACTTATATTCTCTAAGGTTTGACAGAAATATACATCTTAACTATTTGATTATTAAACACTTTGTAGGTCATCATTTCATATGTGGTTGTCCCTATATTGTAAGCAATAATTCACATACTCATATTAATAGAACTCTCTGAACTCTTGATATAAATCTACATCTTAATTTTTTTATTATTAAACCTTTGGAAATTTACCTACTCATATTAATGGAGCTCCGTAAACATCTACACAAATATAAATTTAAATATATTTAAGTTACTTTTATCTATAATTTTATTAGTATAGGAGAATATCACACAAAATACCTAGAGATATTTGTGAACTTCTTATATTAGATGTATATAAGATATCTATATTATTTATTAAATAATTCTAAAGTAAAATAAAATAACTTTTCACCAAACAAATAAATTTTAAATAAATAAAAATAACTATTCAAATAAATATAAAGTAAACAATTTGAATAAAATATCATTTCTAAAATTAAATAAAATAAATCTTAAGAAAAATTAAATTTGAAAATTTTAGTGCATAGAGCCATGGGTGTTGGATTTATTCCACACTTGTTCAACTAAATTTTGACATGTGAAGGGTAAAAATAAAGTTGGATAATAATTGTATAGGGGTGGGTGCTTGAATAAGCATGATGAATACATAATTTAAATGAGTACATCATAATGCATGCACAGATGAATAAGGTGGGGCATATTTATGTAGAAATGTGTGTAGTTGGATGAGTAAGGGGAAGGGAAAGGAGCTCAACCTTACAAAAAAGTGCATCATTGTCAATATATAGATGTGGTTAGCTATTCTCTCAAAATTGGTTTAAAGTCTAATGGGAATTGGTAATGGGTATGTAAATTTAAACATTACATTATGTCCTCACATTTATGTGCTTGTGAATCTTAAAATTATAGATAAACTAATTATTTAGAGATAAAAATATATCATATGACAATATAAATAAATGGATTATCCATTGAATATGATTGTGTAATTCCATCCTTTAGCATGTTTTCTCGATAGGAAATTATGAAATAGAGGGAAAATATGTTATGAGTATCCTCTACCATGAAAGTAAGAATGATAAAAATACCAAGTTGAATTTTAGTGTCAATGTTCATAAGGAAAAAGGAGGTAGAGAGGAGGGTTAGAATAATTTTACAAATACAAAAAGTGGTAATGCTCCACCTCATTTTATGTTCAGAGGATGACATGACATATAAGATATTTTTATATCATGTGGTAATTTTTATGGTAATGGTGATAGGCCAATATATAGGAAATTATAATTGTTTGTAATCTCAAAATAATAGTGTTAATAGTATATGTGGTGTTGAAAAATGTCGTCCATGACATTTTCACACTTGTTTGTGTCCTTGTTAAATCAAGCTTAATGTTGACTTGATTTAATGTTGTAATGTGTTTAACACATTCACATTAGGTCTTGGGCCCTTGTAAACTAAATGGACATAATTATACATTATTTAAGGTGTTGTAAAGTGTTGTACTACACTTTCACACTAATCTAAATTTTTTATTATTAATTGGGATTCTTTATACTTTAATTGGCCTTATTTGGCATCCACAAGCCTTAATTAGTGCATCTTTCCAAGGATAATCCCAACATAAACCACCATCCAATCATAATTCATGTATTTTTAGGTTGTGTGGCCCAAATTTAGTGATCTAAGAGGCCCCAATCCTAATTTCACATGAATCTAAGAATTTTTGAAAAAATGTGTCCCATAGTTAAGCCTAATGGGACTCATATGCCACTTTTGGCATATGAATCCTGTGGCCCAAAATCAAAGTAAATTTAAATTCTTGGCGGGATTTTATCCTTGTATATTTGATGTTAGCTTGTAGTGTTGAAATTTAAATAAATTTGGCATAACAAGTATAAATACAACAATATTTCACTTATTTTCACCTAAGCATTCATGAGATCACCCTAGTCTTTCAAGTGTTCCTGCATTATAGAAAATTTATGATCAAGAGAGAATTCAAGAGTCTACAAGAGCATTCAAGAGCCTTCAAGAGTTGTTTATCAAGCATTTAGGAGCATTATTCAAGTATCAAGCATCATGTCAAAGTCATCATGCATCATGTGTGTTTTTGAGCTAACATTTATGATGTAGGGTTTTATGATTAAAACAAGTATTCAATTAAAGATTTGTCACATTCAAGAAAGAGTCAAGATCTACATCCATTGGTGCTATTTCATAAATGTTTGCAACACTTTATTGCTAGTGATTGGTGAGTTGTAACATTTCATGTTGTTCATTCATCATTCATGCATTTCATTTCATTTCATTACAAGGTTTGATTACCAAAATGGGATTTGACCAAGGAAAACACCTTTCTATTAACAAAACAACATTTATCCTCTCTTTAGTGTGTGATTTGCAAATCTAGGTTGAAGAAACATTGAAGAAAAATTTTGTAGAAAGTTTTCAAAGTGTTCAAAATTTCCCAAGTTGTCACCTTACCTACAAGATCATTGAAAGACTTCTACATTGCAGAACTTGAAGATCTAGACCTAAAAATCAAGTTGAGAAGATCAAGCAGAGATTGAAGAGAAAATTCAAATCTTGATTCTCAAAAAAGTCCAAACTAGACTGATACGCCACTTTTGGCATATGAGTCCTAGTTTAGTGATATTTCTAGATTTCATGTATTTTAGACATATCTCTGCTACATTTTTGTTGCTGCCCAAAAACCCTAATATGTGACTAAATCACCCAGATTGGTGTATGAGTCCTAGTCTACATTAATTTTAGTGTTTCTAGCATTTTAGATCTTCATTCAAGCTCCTACAGGGTTCCTAGTGCATATCTCTAGTTTCTTAGGTTTCTATTGTATTTTGCATTCATTTCTAGGTCATTTAGTGAAGTCTTGCATATATTTAGGTTTTGTCATTAAAAAATGCATATCAATAGTCTTTCCAAGCCCTAGCTTGGTGATGAACCCATCTTTAGTCCCTAATCAGACCCTAGGACACCCTATTACAAGATCTCTTTCCCCTATTTCATCCTTGGATTGAGATCTCTAGGGTTTCTTAGAATGAGAGTGTAGAAGATTTTTGTTCTATGTCATAAACCATACCCCTTGAAAATTTTATGCCTTTCATTTTGGTGAACCTACATTTTTAAAATCTTAATTCTGATTTGGAGTGCACGATCATCCTAGATTTAGCTTGCATTAACATTGCATTAGTTAATTGGTATTCTAGGGTTTCTAATTTGTGCATTAGTGAAAGTGTATATAGGTTGCATTTTGCATCTTGCATCATTGAATTTCATATAAAATCTACATTTTCACTAAGCTTAGACATAATCTAAAACAAAAAAACATAATGTTCACACAAAATTTGTTGAGAATGGTGCAAAAACCCTAAATTGGGACTCATATGCCCCTCTAGGTGATTTAGTCCCAATACAGGAGATTTTCCTAATTTTTGGGTATTTTGTGTTGAGTGTTATTCACTATTTTTGATAGATGGGGAAAAAGGGTTTTGAATGGACCCAAAACCATGTACAACAGGTTTTGAATGGACCCGAAACAATTAGGACTTACAGGGGTCCTACACTCACACCAAGATGAACAAGCTACACAAAGGATAAACTAAAATACAACCAGCAACAAACCAGGGTCATAGCAAGACAGCAACCAGCCAAAGGCTAGCAGGTTGCCAAGAAGAGCATCAAGAAGTCACTTGAATCTTGACTTCATTTGTTTTGATGAGCCCAACAACCCACTACACTCCATTGTTATAGACAAGACCATCAGCCCATAACACAAGGTTTTGATAGGGACCTTAAACCCAATACAACTTTTCAAAGTACAAATCCTGATCAGAGCTCCACCAGTAGAAGTAGCAGAGTCCAACAAAGCACCCCTTCCCAAATTATAGGAAAGGTAAACACAAAAGCATAAAGCTCCAACAATATCCTTCAAAAGTCATTTGTTCTTTCCATCTCTATAGAAAAGAAAACCCAGCTTCTCGTAGCTGCAACTGTCAATGATCGTGGGGTTGAAAGTCTCAAAGATCTGCTTCCAAATAAATTTATCCACCTCCATAGAAGATAAAAAAAACAACAAAGCATGTAGGTTCCCATCAGAACCCAAACCACCATAAAATAGGGCTTCAATAGCCCCCCAACAACTTTTCCAAGCACAACAAGCTGCATCCCACTCCACCTCTATAGGAGAACAGTCACTTCCAGCCATATCCATCTCCCCCTCAATAGAAGATAGGACCACCTCCATAGGAAAGACCTAAATAACCCAAGGATGCACCGAAAGTGGCTTAAAAAGCATAGCCATGGAACCAAGAAGGTGAGGGATAGATAAACCCCCACTGCAACAAAACCTAGAGGTCAGAAGAAATAAACAAAGACACACAGACCCCATCCTAAAAAGGAAAGCACCTCAAAGAGGCCCCAAAGGACTCCATGGCAGAAGCACCTCTCCCAATAAAACAAATATTGCTTCAAGGAACAAGGAGAGACAAGAAACAATGAAACCAGTATTTTCCTGCCAAAGGGATAGAGTTGAAGCTAAAGCAACCAAAGCAACCCTCAAATAAAAAAACAAAGAGCTCTCCCAGTCAGGGTTGAAACAACCACTAAATATCCTAACAGAAAAAACACAAGCAACGAAACCCCCAAGTAGTAAAAGGAAACCAAATGAGAACAGGGGCCAAGAAGGGGCTGAGAAACTACCAAAAATCTATGAAACAAACTGAGAACAACCAAAGGCAATAGAAGCCCTAAAATACATAGTTATGAAGCTCATCCTATCAGGGCAATGTCATCTGCCATATAGTCCCACAGAAAAATAGGAAGCCTCCAAACACCCAAGCAAAACAAGAAAATCATAAGAAGGCAGGGGCCCAAGATAAGAAAAGAAGCTGACCCATCCTGATACTACCTTCACCAACAAAGGAGGAAGGTCCACCCACCAAAGGGGAGAAAGAGGCCACCCCTTGGAAGAAGGAACATGACCCTCCACAAGAATATTGTTGCCAGGCACAAATCTGGCCTCAACCAAAGACTAGACCCCCCACGGACGCACAACCAACCCTAGGAAGAAAGAAGGGCATCCGTAGACAACCAAATCCTCCCGCCAACCACCAAAAAACCCTAATACCAGTCCACCACAAACAGGGTAGACCCCAAAACTGTGAGTCCACCTGCTGCCATCATCTTCTTCATCTGATTCTTCATCTCCCGCCTACGTAGAAATTGAAATGCCTCCCTCGCATATTGTCCTGCCCGAGCGCTCCATTACTGTTTATGATAAGTTATAAAAATAAATTTTCTGATAATTGACTGTTGAGATCCCTAAAAATCCCTTATTGGGACTCATACACCCCTCTAGGTGATTTAGTCACATTTTATATTTTAAACTACATTTTACAGCATCAAATACTTTGTTTATGTGTTTCAATTTGCTACTATTAGTTTTCTATTTCACTTTGCAGAGCTTCTATTACATTCATTTCATTATATTTAGCTTAGCTTCATTGCATCTTGCATTTCCTTGATTATCCCTTGTATGAGCTTTTCTACTTGGTGTCCTATTGCTAATACTATTGTGAGACTAAGTTTGAGACTCATGTCATCCTACGATAGCACAATCATCATGGATCTTTGGTTATCTAGCTCTTTCACTACTAGTGTTGACACTAGTTCACTTGGTATGGACCATACTCTTAATAGCTCTCTACCTTCAAGTAGTGTGACGCATGTTGAAACCATGGTTTCTAGTATTTCACAATAAAATATAATACAAATTCATGAAGACTTAGAAAACCTACAAAATCAAATAAGTACTAAATGTGGGATTAAATGGTGACTCCCCAACACCCCCAAGAATAGTTGCTAGACCAAAACCACTTCCACAAGAGAGAGAATGACAAGAAAACTCGCTTCAACAATGCAAGATTAAATAATGGTTGAATATGATGCAAATGTACATGATATGCCTTGCTTATAAAGGCAAGGTAGAGATGTAGGATTAGACAAGATCATGACAAGTGTCTTAATCCTATTACATGTGACAACCAACAAACTAACTACCTAGGAATCAAGCAAAACTATCTAGATAAGATAAGTTCTTGGAAATCCAACTAAGAATTCTAGAAATAATCGTATATCCTAAGTAAACTTAACATGTGAATATGTCCCCTAATTACCTAGTGAATGAATTAGCTAGGTACAAGACAGTTATTGACACCAACACCCCCCCTTAAGTGTATGGGTCTCAACTACTAGGCCATGTTAGGTGCCCATTTACAATGAAAATACAAATGAAAACAATCTCTCACAAGTGGATAAAAGGAGAAAACCTAATGGGAAAAAAATCCTCTCCAAAAGAGAGAAAAATAAAATAAAATAAAAGAAACATTATGTATGGAGGACTTAATGATACCCCCCAAGGACTACATCCATCATGTATATACAATTAATGCCCCCCCCATAAGAGGGAAGTAGAGAGATGAGGTATCCCCTCCACAATGTGTGATCACTTGCAAGTATGGTTAATGTCTGAAAACAAAACATAATCCAATGCCTACAAACAATGTTTCTCCCCTTGGGAAGAAGATACATCAAGTACAACTGCAAGAATGCTTCCCATTTTGGATAGGAATTAGGAGGAATCCATATGTATGTACATTGTGTCTTTAAAATCTATTCATGTGTCACCAAGTTCTTGGATGAAGATGATGATGCCACAATCTAATCAGGTATGTGCAAGATCATGATGGGCCAAAAAGTGGTAATATGATGGGTATGTGGTTGACTATTTTTTTACCCAAAATTGATGAAACAAAAAGGGTTTTTAAAGGAGATTCTCAACTTTCCATCGATATAAATTATGCTTTACTTTTAATTTAATAAGTAATTATTATTCATTTTCTATTCAAATTATGATTAAAGTCCTAATTGATAGGCTGATTGAAAAACATCTATAGCTTTCAAACGATATCACATTTTTTGAATCCACAACATGCATCACATTCTATGCTTTGTATACTATAGGATTAAAAAAATAAAAAATAAATTTCATGAGTTTTAACCAAGTTTAAAAGGTGGTTAGACATATGAGTTTTTTATATTTTTTAAAAATTTGTAATATAAAATTCATAATTAATTATTTACTTGGAAAAAAATTACAAAAAAATATGCATCACATTGGGGAATGAGTCCTCTACTTATATCTAAAATCTTATAAAAAAATATTATCATTTTATTTTGGTTAGGGTGGTCGATTACATCTTTTTTTTTTCCCCAAATTTAAGTACCACATTGAAATTTCAAATTTTCACAAAATAGATTTTTTTAAAACAAACCTTGTAGTTTAGAAACTACATTCAATTTTCTACATATTCTATTCTTACATATTTTTGAAATAATATATATAACTTATTCAAATTTTTACGTCAAGTATCCTAACTTTGTTTTTTCTAAATTTTTTGCCACTCAAGGGCCTATTTTTTTCCATGATGATCTTGCACATACCCTACGATAAACCAAGAGCAAGTGGAAACTAATCTTGAACAAGCTGCAAAGACAAACATGAAGTGACAATATTTGATCCATGACTATCTTCAAATAGGAGAGAAACCCCCTTAAATTGGACCTCCAAATCTACAATGTGAGACTCCACAAACAAAGAAGCAATGTTTGTCAAATAGTATTCCCAATTAGCAAGACTCTCAAATACCTATTGCAATGAATCACTAGTAGTACTCCATGACTCATCAATAGAAGATGAAGAATCAAGAACCTCTAAAGCGTTTGCAATCTCCTCCAAAGGATCACAAGCATGGGTTATCAACTCTAAAGATCAACTCTAAAGAATGCAACACATTTTAGTTGGAAAGAGAATCTTCAAGAGATGGAGAAGAATCATGGTCTCCATATACCTCTCTAATGTGAGTACAAAGAGCATGAGGACATTCAAAGTGAATAAGTATCCAAAATTTCATCATTTACATTTTTAAAAATAACTCTAAAGACTCTAGCCCTAAACACTTTCCAAATGAAATACTCATCATCTATGCTAGGACAAGGAACTTTATTAAACAAATATGATAATAGATTCCACTCACAAAGATGAGTGAGGATTAAATTACTCCATTTCCTATAGTTCCCTTTCTCCAAAGTAATTAAGAAACCCATTTTGTACACAAAGATGGGCTCAAAAGCCAAAAATGGAGATCTATCTTCAACTTGGAAAAATGGTACAAAACTAAAAAGTCCTTGCAAAATATCTGCACCAATGAAAATTCAACACTTTAAGCTTTCCAATGATATCTTGTTTCTAGAAAATGGCCTTTGTTTGCAAAAGTTATGATAAAATGAAACAAAGGCCTATAAAAGGCTCTTGGGGGAAAAATACAAGGCTAAGATGGCACAATTTTTAAGTGACTAATGGCTTAAACATGGTTGGTCATGTGACCATAACACATATAGGGGAAAAATAAAAATGTGCCACCATCGGGTGGCACAACGGTGGTGATATGAGGCGGTGGGCTCTACCTACCCCTTAGGGCTCCATCACTTAAAATGGTGACAATAATAAAATGCCAATACAATATATGAAATCCTTACAAAAAATGACAGTTGACATTTAAAACAAATATTAAACCTATAATAAGATGCTTGGAATAAATGTTGAGTATAGCCTACCGATGCGCACATAGTGATCTCTTTGACTGATGGATGGAGAAATGAATTACATCTACGACCTCTCGTGCAATGTAGAGGATGTACGCTGGTAAGATTTGACAAAGATTGTACATAGTACCTTACTGAATGTGACCAAGAAGATGGTGTGACTGGGTAGTTGATGAAGCCACCGATGAAGGATTAGGCAAGCTAGTTGAATAAGAGAGCATATGCCGACAAATCTTTATAGGTCATAGATTGTACAATGTCGATTCAGATCTATACAAGGCAACAAAAAATGGTATCGGTCAAAGCAATGTTTAATTTGATGATGATGCAGGGGTGATATAACCGCATAATATAAAAACCTGACAGTAATAAATAATGCCCGATAATAATAAAATTTTGCCCCAAAATTTTTAAATACAAATCTATAGAAAATATTTTTCTAAATATTTTTTTGCAAAAAATAGAAAAACATGTATCACTTTAGAGGTTTTCCTAGCAAAAATATTTTGCCTAAAAAAAAACTTTACCCAAAATGGATGAATTTATAGTTAAATTCATTTTTGGAACCTTCTAATCTGAACCGTGAGGCTATTGAAACCCCAATCTGCACCCAACAAAAAACTTCAGGCCAACAAAATACCCTCAGAATTTGGGAAGGAATCTGCAACACCTGGAGTGCTCTGATACTATGTGGGAGTAAATGGTGACTCCCCAACACCCCTAGGAATAGCTGCTAGACCAAAACCACTTCCACAAGAGAGAGAATGATAAGAAAGCTTGCTTCAACAATGCAAGATTGAATAATGGTTGAATGATGAAAATGTACATGAGATGCCTTTCTTATAAAGGCAAGGTAGAGATTTAGAATTAGACAAGATCATGACAATTGTCTTAATCCCATTATGTATGTGACAAACAACAAACTAACTACCTAGGAATCAAGCAATACTAGCTAGATAAGATAAGTTCTAGAAAAGCCAACGAAGAATTCTAGAAAGAATCTTATATCCTAAGTAAACTTAAAATGTGATCTTATGAATGAATTGGCTAGGTAAGAGACAATTATTCACACCAACACTAAAAAAATTTCAACCACTCCTATCCCTACCATGGATAACATAAATCACATGATTCAATGTGAAGGATTTGATCTTATGAGTTGTTGATATGTGTTGAATGATCATGTAAATAATGAAAACCCGATGGAAGAATACTTAGTTAAAGTTGGTGAACTAATCGTGCAAATACTTAGTTTAAAAAAAAAGGGTTGGTGTTGTGACTTCTTTGTCATGCAATCATGTCAGATAGAACTTTCAAACCTCATGTCAGGAGTTTGGAAGTTTTTAAAATCTCCAACTTGCCAATACCAAGGGCAATCAAGTGAAGGTTTAAAAACCAATGGAAGGAGTTCCAAGTCAGGAGATCAAGGAGTTAGGAAACATCACAACCTACAAGAAGTCAATAGAGGTAGGGACCACTCAGTAGTTACACTATGTGGAGCATTGTACAAAGTGAGACTAGAATGGTGTGATGGTCAACAATATTGGACAAGTCATGTGTCGACATGTGGCACAGATTTATTTATTGATTCTATGTCATTATTGTGAATCAATGAGCATTGGATTGAACTATATTTGCTGATAATGATGCAACTATATTATAGAATGAGGTTTCTCATTCGTTGAATGATTGATACTATGACATGGAGACATTAGACTAACCTAAAGAATGAGTGCGATAAAAAGGATGTAATTTGTGATGTATGTAATTTTAATAGGCATCGGTCGAATGTGAGGGTAATTCGTGAGACTATAATTGAGGTTTTGCACTAGACAATAAAATTATTTGGGTAGCTGAGTTTTTGTGGATGTAGCCCATATTGGGTGAATCACGTTAAATTTTTGTGTCAATATCTTTTGTGTTATTCTTCATTGTTATTTCTAGGTCCTTTAATTTGCATATAATTGTTAATATTTATGACTCTAGTCTGCCTAATTCCTAACAACTAGTATCAAAGTCATGTGTATTTTTGTTGATTGGTAGGAAACCTCTAGATTTGAGTGGGAGCAATGGAAGAAGGAAAAGTCAAGGTTGAGAAGTTCAACGGCCAAAATTATCAATTATGGAAGATGTAGATGGAAGAATATTTATATCAAAAGGATCTATGGTGACCATTGCAAGGAAAAGAAAAAAAAGATGCGATGATGTTTGATGAAGAATGGGATATTTTGGATAGAAAGGAAATAGGAACCATTCAGTTGTGCTTGGCATGATCTATGGTGTTCAATATAACAAAAGAATAGACAACAGAGGATCTAATGGAAGCTTTGGCTAAATTGTATGAAAACCCCTCAACATCAAATAAGGTATTTCTCATGAAGCATTTGTTTAATCTAAAAATGATTGAAGGTGGATTTGTGATAGATTATTTAAATGAGTTTAATATGATTACCAGTTAGTTAACTTCTGTAAAAGTGAATTTTGATGAAGAGGTGAGGGCTCTCTTAGTTTTATGTTCTTTCAAAGAAATCTAGAATAGCTTGGTAATGGCTATAAGTAACTCTATCTCTGGTTCAAATACATTGAAATTTGATGATGTTGTTGGTGTTATCCTTAGTGAGGAAATGTGATAGAAATGCATAGGTGAGACTTCAACATTGGGTAATTTTTTGACTGTAGAGAATAGGGGAAGAACAAAGGAGAGAGGAAAAGGCCCAAAAAATCATGGGAAGTCATGAGGGAAGTCAAAGAAAGGAAGATCTAAATCTAGAGGAAAATTGGATTGTTGGCACTGTGGAAAGCCATGACACTTAAGGGATGATTATTGGTCTCGAAAAGGAAAATAAGGAGATGGACAACATGGTGATAGTAAGGAAGCTAATGTTGTAAGTAATAAATTGTATGATGCTTTAATTTTATGTTTAGATAATGCTAATGATTCTCAAGTAATAGATTCAGGGGCTTCATTTCATGCCACCCCCCATAGGAAATATTTTATAGATTATGCTCAAGGTGATTTTGGATAGGTATATTTTGTTGATGATGAACTTTGTTAGATTGTTGGAAAAGGAAAGATAAAAATCAAGTTGTGGAATGGAATTGATTGGTTGCTACAAGATGTAAGGCATGTTCCAAATTTGAGAAGGAATTTATTTTTTACAGGATTACTAGGTAGTGAAGAATGTATAGTTACATTTACAAACAAAGTCTTAAAGGTCAATAAAGGTACATTAGTATTAGCTAAAGGGTAGGCACACATTGTATTTGTGTACTAGTAATACTTATTCTACCTTAGCTTCTTTAGAAACAATTGCTACTAAGACAGTTGGAACACTTGTTGCAGGGATAAAAATAGAATTATGGCACCAAAGAGTTGGGAACATGAGTGAGAAAGAGATGAAGATCCTTCACTCCAAAAAAAATCTTCTAGGTCTAAAGCAGATTGATTTGGATTTCTACAAAAATTGTGTTTATGGAAAACATAAAAGAGTTTGATTTCTCAAAGTCAAGAAAGATAAGAAAAGTGAGAAATTAGAGCTTGTGCATTCAGATGTATGGAGACCCACTCAGGTATCTTCTCTCAGTGGATCTTGTTATTATGTTACTTTTATTGATGATGCAACTAGGAAAACATGGGTGTATTTCCTAAAAAAAAATAGAAGTATTTTGAAACTTTTAAAAAGTGGGAAGATTTGATTAAGAATGAGATAGGAAAAAGGTTGAAGTGTCTTAGATTTGATAATGGAGGTAAGTATTGCAATAGAGAATTTAAAAACTACTATTTGTACAATGGAACTCATAGGAATAAAACGGTTCCTAGAACCCCACAAGAAAATATGTGTTTGAGAGGATGAATAGGACCATCATGGAGCATGCAAAGAGCATGAAATTGCATGCTAGACTACCCTTACAGTTTTGGGCAGATGTTTTCCATATTGTTGTTTATTTAATAAATAGGGGACCATCAAATCCTTTGAATCGTGGCATTCCAGAGGAGGTATGGATGGGTAAAAAGATAAACTATTAATTTATGGAAACCTTTGGTTGTGAAGTTTTTGTCCATGTTGATATTGAAAATAGAACCAAACTTGAGGTTAAGTCAAAAAAATGTACTTTCATTAGATATGGAGTAGATGACTTTGGTTATCATATATGGGATTATGAAAATCATAAAATCATTAGGAGTAGAGATGTTATATTCAATGAGAAGGTCATGTATAAGGATCAACTGTAGGAAAATAAGCATGAATAGGCCAAAAATAAATATGTGGTGCTGTATGAAACTCCAAAAAAAAAAATTCTAATGGTACCTGATGCTTAGTAACAAGTTATCCCATAGACTCCTGCAAGCGTTAGAAGTTCTACAAGGATAGCAAGACTTCCTGAAATATTTTCTCCATTGTTATATTCTATATTATTAACTAATTTTGGTGAACCTAAAGGTTATGAAGAATCAATGTAGGTAGATACCAAAACATAGTGGGAACTAGGCATGAAAGAGGAAATGGATTCCTTGCTACAAAATTAGACTTGGGACTTAGTCCAATTACCTGTAGGTAAAAGAGAATTGCATAATAAATGGGTTTAGAAATTGAAGGAAGAAGATGAAGGCAAGAAAAGATATAAGTCTAGACTTGTGGTAAAAGGTTTTGCATAGAAAAAAGATATAGATTTTGATCAAATATTTTCTCTAGTTGTAAAGATGACTTCTATTAGAACTATTCTAAGTCCTATGGCTACAAAAGAATTGCATCTTGAACAACTAGATGTTTAAACAACATTTCTCCATGGGGATTTGGAAGAGGAAATATACATGCAACAACCACATGGATATGAGGTCAAGCGTAAGGAGGAATTTGTGTGTAGGTTAAAGAAGATTTTGTATGGCTTGAAACAAGCACCTTGACAATGGTATTTGAAATTTGATAGTTTTATGGATGAACAAGGCTACAAAATATGTCATTCTAATTATTGTGTTTATTTTAAGAAATTGGATAATGGTAGCTAAACTATCTTGTTGCTCTGTGTTGATGACATGCTTATTACTAGGTCTAACATGCAACATATTAATGAACTTAAGAAAAAATTAGCAAATTCATTTATTATGAAGGATTTAGGTGCAACAAAAGAAATCCTTGGTATGAGGATCACATGAGATAGGACAAGTGTAAAAGCACAAAGTTGTGTTACATTTTAGAAAGGAAGTGGCCAAGACCAATCTAACTTTTAAACTTGAATCACTAAAAAGTGGCATATATGTTTTGAATTTTGAAATGATGTAAACTAGTAAAATATATTTTAAACTAGTTTTTAATAAATCAACTCTTTAATTTATTTGTTGATAAAATGCTACAAAATAAAGTTGCATGAGACGTCAAAATTTTAGAGTAATTTTTTTTCTTTAAATTTTTTTTTGTATTTATAGATTGAAACTCTAGTGCATGGATTTTTTTTTTCAATTTCTATAAATACGTATTTATAAATAAATATAAAAATGTGGATAAATCAAAAATAGTTTTTTCCATTGGATGTCAACTTTCATATTAAATATTTATCTAAAATGGAAAAAAAAGTATACCATCTTGAAATAGATTCTTTTATCTAGTGCATATTTTTTATTTATTTTTAATAAGTTTTATTATTTTTCCTTGGCATGGTAATCAACCTAATAATTTGTGTTGATAACCTACTTTTAGTAAAAGAAAATATAAATAATAATTAAACTATTAAAATAAATATATCTTTGAAAACTACACTTATGGATCTACAAAAGGGTATTATTATATATTTTTTAAAATGTTATTTACATTAGTAGGAGTTACTGAAACTTCAAGTTTTTCAAATAATTTTTATATTTTGGTAAATTGGACTCAAAGTGGTGCTCCATATATTTTTAGCCAAAAATTTTGTGGAAAAGTTGAGGTAGTATCTAACTTAACTAGAATGAATCTTACTAGATCATATGTTTGACAAAAATTGATTTTTAGTTAGAAATACTTAAATTCAGTTGTGATGATAAATTGGTTGAAAGTGTGAAACAACTTTGTGCTTTTACCCAAAAACAAAAAAATATTTTTGTCTCAAAGCGAGTATATAAAGAAGGTGTTGAAAATTTTTAACATGCAAAATGCAATTTAAGCAGTCAGTACACATTTTCCTAGTCATTTTAAGTTTACTAAGGAGATGTGTCCAAAGACACAAGAGGAGGATGAAAAAATGTCTAAGATACCATATGCATCAACAATTGGTAGCTTAATGCATGCAATGGTATGCACAAGGCCAAATATTGCACATGCAGTGGGAGTTGTGAGTAGGTATATGAGCAATCTGGGAATGGAACATTAGAATGCGGTAAAATGGATTCTTTGATATTTGAGAGGGAATACTTCAAAAAAACTATGTTTTGGAGGAACAAATTATGCTCTAAAAGGATATGTTGACTCTAACTTGGTGGGTGATATTGATAGGAGGAGTACTACATGATACAATTTTAGTATAGGAGGTACTGCAGTCAGTTGGATTTCAAAAATTCAAAAGGTTGTTGCGCTTTCAACCACTGAAGCTTAGTATGTTGCTTCTACAAAAGCCAACAAAGAGATGATTTGGTTACAATGTTTTATGGAGAAATTGGGACAAAAACAAGAAGATAGTCCTTTGTACACTGACAACTATATTTTCATTCATCTTGCTAAGAACTCATCTCTGCATTCAAAAACTAAGCACATACAACTCAGATATCACTTCATCCGATCAGTTTTGGAGGATGGGTAGATGAAACTAGCTAGACATGTAATCCACTAAAAGTTGCAAGTGCAACAGTGTCATCTAGGATCAGTCTCCAAGTGGGAGATTGTTGATAAGTGATGATGGATCATGCAAATAATCAAATCCAAATGGAATAATACTTAGTTAAAGTTGGCAAACTAATCGTGCAAATACTTAGATAAAAAAGGGGTTGGTGTTGTGACTTCTTTGTTGCGTGATCATGTTAGAGTGCAAATTTTGAACCTCATGTTAGGAGTTTCAAAGTTCTAAAAACCTTTGATTTTTTTATCCCAAAGGAAATCAGGCAAAGGTTTAAAAGCCGATGGAAGGAGTGCCAAGATAGGAGATCGAGGAGTTAGGAAATTTCACAACCCACGACAAACTAATGGAGGTAGGGACCACTTGGTAGTAGCACTATGTGAAACAATGTATAGAGTGGGACCCAAATGGTGTGATGGTCAACAACATTGGATAAGTGGTTTTTTGACATGTGGCACAAATTTATTTGTTGATTCTATGTCAGTGTTGTGAATCAACGATCATTGAACCAAACTATATTTTTTGATATTGATGTAACTATATCACATAATTAGGTTTCTCATTAGTTGGTCGATCAGTACTATGACATGGAGAGATTAGGCTAACCTAAAGAATGAGTGAGATAAAAAGGTATGTAAGTTGTGATTTATGTAAATTTTGTAGGTGTTGCTTGAATGTGAGGGTAATTTGTGGGACTGTAATAAGGGTTTTACACTGGATAATACAATTATTTGGGTGGATGAGTTTTTGTGGATGTAACCCATATTCGGTGAACCACGTTAAATTTTTGTTATAATCTCTTCTATGTTATTCTTCAATGTTATTTCTAGATCCTTTAATGTACATATAATTGTTAATATTTATTGCTCTAGTTTGCCTGATTCTTAACATAATTAACATAATTAAGATTTTTGGACCAATGAGGAACTCAAATTCCTCCTCCCACAACCTAAACCATAGATTTTTGGTTCCCATGGATTTGTCTAGCTCTTCTAGGGCTTTTCACCTAAAAGGAGAGAGCTTAGGCAAAAAATGCTAAGGGCTCATTCAAATTATGCTATGTAAGATGTTTTCTAATCTAAATGAAGTAAACTAAATGCAATTAAGTGATTTATATGAATGATTATGAATGCAAGTCTAAGATTTAAACTATGCTGGAAAACACATTGTGATATGCAACCAATGAACTAAAAGATAAAATAATGTAAAACAAAAAGAAATGAGATAAAAAAGAGCACACATGGGAAAGAATTGTGAAGTACAAAATCTGTGGAATGCTGTCTGGAGTTATTGAAAATCAACAGTGGGACTCATTTTCCCAGGGTGTCGAATTAGTCCTGCTACTGGTGAAAAAGTGTCAGGGACAGGTTTCTAACTGTCGGGATATGAAATATAACAAAATTAAAAAAATTATCCTTAAGCCAGGACTCGTTCACCACTAATTGTGAACTAGTCCTCTCCCAAAATTCTAAGAAATCAGGAGACTATTCCGCAACACTAGATCTAGAAATGTTTGCTTGTTGGGTTGTCGAAGTTAATTCTGTAGGAAATAGAATAAAAACCTTCTCCAAGCTTGAAATAGAGTTGATTTGACTTGAAGCACCTAGTTGACTGATTGACCAATCTTCAATCACCTAAATGCTTGTAAAATCTACACACAAAGGTCTCCAAACACACATGCAAGAGGGGAGAAATGGTTGAGGGTTAGCAAATAGGGGTTTTCCTTGGTCAAACCCCACTTTGGTAATCAAACCCTTAATCAAATAATGAAATGCAAGAGAATGATAAAATAATAACATGCAAGTGCTATCAACTTACCAAACCATTTATGATGCAAATCTGAAGTAGTATCAATGGATGCTCCAAAATACTTGAATAGTGCTTGATAAGATGTTGTAAGATGCTTGAATGCTTGAGATTGCTTGAATAGGATGTATGAATGTTGGAGGATGTAAAATGAGGTGAAAACCACTTATTTATACCATCTTGTGCCTTAGTAACCCATTCATACCTCATCACAAGTTGACATCAAGTGATTTGAATAAAAACCTGAAAGGAATTTTTTTTAAATTTTGAATTTGGAGCCAACGGGGACTCATTCACCACCCATGGAGAATGGGCCCCACCTAGGACTTGAAAATGGGTGTTGTGAATTTTCTTGTATTTAATGTTTTTTGTTGGGATTGCATTAAAAAATACACTTATTTAAGGATTATAAGGGCATAAAAGGGGTCAAATAAAGCTTAAGAAAGGGATAAATAGTGAAATTGTGCCTAGAAAAGCATGAAATCTTGTTAGAAGGCTTTACAACACTTCAAAATAGGACTTGTTTAATGATGAAAAGATGATTTTTAGGTAAATTGTAATGAATAGAGTCTAGAAGAGTGTATAAATTCTTTACAACACTTCACAACACCTTCATATGACATCATTATTTGAATTTTAGAACCTAAATATGCATGTTCAAGCCATGTTACATCATAAAATCAGAGAAAAATAGACCAAACATTATGAAGCAAGGCCTAAAAGACCATGAAAATGATAAGGGTCCATTTTCCTATGGTGCATTTAGCCCCCACTTTAGTGAGAGGATGAACTTGCTTCAAACACACACTAAAGTAGCCATGAACATCGAGAGGAGGGTTCAAATGTAATTACATTAGAAAGATGGAATGAAAAAGATCAAGAGGGATAAGAAATCCCCCAGGATGAAGATCTCATGGAAAACTAAGCATAAGAACAAAGGAAAACACAAGTATTGAGAATCAGATGAAGCTTCGATTGTCTATCCAACTAGTTGTGGATTAGATCTAGGCTAAAAGAGAATGTATACTCACTCTGGGGTGACAAAACTCAGGTTGGTCTATTGAGTGAGAAGGCTCAAGTATGCTCACTTTGGGGCCACAAAAATTCTAATTGTCCATGGGGTGAGAAAGCCCAAAAGGTAAGATACATACACTAGTTGGTATGCAGTCACAAACACAAATGTAGCTATGGAGAAAATTCCTGCCACTAGGTGGGCTTCCTACTCAACCATATCAAAGTTGTACCTCCTTATAACTTGAACAATGTGCCACAAAGGAAAAATAAATGTCGGTTTGTGCTCCATGACACAAGAAAAGATTTGTATGCTTAGAAATCATGAACAAAAATCAAGGTACTATAGGCATGCAATTTGAATTATGCAAGGTGGCAGAAGTGCAAAAATGTAAAATGAAAAAATGTAAAATGTAAAATGTAAAATTTAAAATGTAAAAGATTTTCAAAGGAGTCTTGTTAGGTTCATGCAAGGTCAGTCACTTAGGGAACATTGTGTCTAATGTATCCAAGAGAGGATAGTCAAAGTGTAGAATATTCACAACTTAGGGGATGTAGTGTGTCACATCAGGCCACCAAGAGGAATGTAATATGCTAAGATATATCACACTTATGAAGGAGATCACACCCAATGTCATCCAAAAAGTGACAAACACATCATATGAATGACAAGGCTACACTAGCAACCAAGAATGCAAATGAATTATGGTAATGTATGCTCCCCACTTTAAAGGAATTGCTACACATCATTCTGTGAGCAATTACTTTAAAGTAGCGAAGGAAAGAAAATGAAAAAGGAAAAAAAAAGACATGAGAGCCAACACGGAAAGACCCATTGCAAGTCATATGTTTCAAAGTTAGGCTACATCATGTTAGCAAAATAAAATAAAAATAAAGGGAGTTTCCCCCCAGAAAAGAACACACCAAACACATAATGGATCTATGGATTTGGGGTCAGTATGTTCATTGTTGCAATGTTTTTATGAAAGAGCTCAAAATTGTCATTATTCCCCAAAGCACATAGAACTGGAAGAAATACACAAAGAGAGGGAAAGCAAAAGAAAAATAAAGTATGTTTTGCATCAACATGGAAGAGACATTGCAGTTTCAACACCTTGCATCATCCCAAAAAGGAAAATATAAGCAAAAAGAAAGAAAATGAAAAGGCGCAAGAAAATGAAAAAGATTTTGGGTCAACATAAAGGAGACATCACGATCTCAATGCATTGTATTATCCCCAAAAGGAAAACACAAAAAAAAAGGAGAAAAAGGAAAGGACTTTTTGGGTCAACATGGAAGAGATATAGGATGTCTCTACACTTTGTATCATCCCCAAAAGGAGAACACAAAACAAAAACAAAAAATAAAAAGATGCATGACATATATAAGAATAGAGGGACAAATAGAAGAAGTGTACAAAGAGAGAGAATATCAAATGCACGATATGGGGGAACATGATACACACATGAAAATGCATAAGGACAAGAAAAATACAAAAAGGGATAGCAAGGAAAATGCAAGTCAACCATCTAAAAAATAATCTACCTACCAATCATGTTTAGTGTAATGCAAGGGCGGTTGATTGTCCAAAGGAATAATTGCAAGCGCTAAACTAGGAGTCGTACTAGGTTGTTTTCTTGGTTGAGATGATTTATCTTTTAAGATCATTGTAGATGAGAACAAAGAGTTCAAATCATTATGTAATAATTCATCTATTTTTCCTATCATCTCATCATCATCATCATCATCAAGATTGATGATGATAGGAGGATGAAGGGTGATTTCCAAGGAAGGATGTATCATAAGTTGTGGCTGTTGGATTGGTTCATTTTGTTATGAAGTTTGCATTGGACTATCTTGTGGTAGGTGAGGAGAAGGAGGGTGGTCATCTATTATTTCTATCAAAGGAAAAAGTTGATTTTCTTTATTTTCTTCTATTCATGACTAATGGGTGAGGAGACGATGATAATGCCTACATTCCCTAGCACCTTGGTTTTGTTCAATTCTATTTTGAAGTTGTTGAGGTGTAAGAAAAGATTGAGTAATCATAGGTTCTTCTACTTCCAAAGAGGGAATAATAGGAGAAGCCAAAGAGGATGGGTCAATCACTTTCTCTTTGGCTTTATACACTTGTTTAATGTGAGGAGGCATGACAGGTGTTGTTTCGTTTTCCCTTGTTTGTTTTAATGATGATAGGGAAGTGTCTAAGGGTGGTTGGTCATGAGGTGGTATGGTTTGTTCAATGTCAAACTAAGGTTGAAGCATGGTTTCATCTATGATAGGAAGTGTGGAAGTGGATGCAGACATGTTACAAAGAGACAATTTGGCTATGCGTTTGGCTTTGAACTTTTTGTAGGTTATGAAAAAGAACTCCTTTCAAGGTGTGATGGGTTCCATAGGTTTAGGCCAATAGGCTTTTGAGGAAAAGTCACCTTTAGATGATAAGGGATTAAAGCCAAAATGGTGTATGGTAAATATTTTATTTCCATGTGGAACTTCAAACACTTTTGAACCATTAATGGGGCTGATTTCATTGAGTGAAGCTAAGGGTGGCCTACTTGCAAACGAAATTGGTCAGATTGTGGAATAATTGAAAATTTTACGTCCAAAGTTTTAGGTCCTATCTGTAAGGAGAGTATGATTGATCCGATCGTAGGTCATGCAAAACTAGTGTGTGTTTTAATCCATCTAGTCGGTTTATTATAATCATCTTGATATAGCTCAGGTAATACTAGAAACTCCTCTGTGATCATATTCTCACCACAAGTAGGATCTATTAATATCCCATTAGTGGGCTTATCATAGATTCTGCAAGTTATGTAAAGGGGACCATCAAGAAGATTTTGTAGTATGTCTTTACCAGAAAAAGTGATATCAAGAGATGTATTATTTTGGACCTTACGAGGGATAACGTTTATCATACGCATAAATTTATCCATAGGAATAACTTGGGTAAAAGGTGGAGTTATATCATGTTGTTCACTATTTGTATCAACATTCATTACATTAGTATTTGAAGGTTCATTAGCCTTAACAAAGGAAATATTGTGTTTAGGCATCTAGGTTGGTGAAAATCTATAAATTCTAGTTAGGTGGTGCAACTAACATATTGCCTTGATCATTAACACCCATAATGGAAAAATGGCTTGAATACATGAGGTCTTGAACTAGATGTTTTAGATGCTTGCAGTGTTTAGTTTCATGTCCATTTTGGTGATGAAAATGACAATAAGCATTAGGTTTGAAGGTAGGTGGTAATGTCTAGGCTGGATCAAGTGGTTTAACAGGTGGCAAAGTGAGCATGCGTTGTTGAATTATTTGGTTCATTGTTTTATGGAGGGTATCAAGTAAGGGAGTAAATTGTGTCTTCGAGTCCCAATAGGTATAAGGAACCACTTCTTTAACAACTTCTACTTGATTTGGAACTGGTTGAGTTGGTTGTGGTTGTGTTTAAGGATGCAAAAGGAACTGTAAAAAGCCTCTATTTGGTTTGCACATTTTTTTATTATTATTGTGATTTTGATTATTATGTTCAGGTTTGTTAGCTCGGTTTGAAGTGGATTTTGAATCATGACTAGAAACTGAGTTATGGTATTCACACAAGGTTGTACATAAATGCATGAATGAAGGGAACTTCATCATAGTTAGTTTATCCTAAAGGTTTTTTTGTGCAAGTTTTTGATAAACATCTTCTACAGATGTACATCAGGAATCTTGACATCAATTTGAGCATACAAGGATTGGTATCATGAGATAAAATAAATTAATTTTTCATTTGTGTTTTGTCTACATCTCGTGAGGTCAATTATTATCTTTTTAGGTGTCATGTCAATGTGAAAGTGATTTATGAAGGTATCCACCAATTCATTGAAGGAACAAATGGAATGGTTAGGAAAGCTGGAAAACCACTTTAATTCAGTATATTTCAAGGTCCTTGGAAATAGTTTGGCTAAAATTTTATCATCAAGGAAAAAATCACTACATAAAGTTACATAACCATTAACATGGTTTATAGGGTCTCCTTTACCTTTGTATTTATCAAATCGAGGAATTTATATCCCTTGTGGCATTAGGGTATGTAATATTTCTAAGGATAAGGGGCTGATATAGACATGATATGTGGGTGGAGCGGTTTGACCTTGGCTAATGGTGGGAAGTTGGTGTTGCATGGAAGAAACAGTGTTAAGGAGTTATGTAAGAATAGGGTCGCGGTAAGTGGTTTGAGGTGGAAGGAAAAATGGTGATGGAGTGTAAGTGATGTTAGGGGAATTGAAAGGAATCCTAAGGGGGGTGAAGGTGATGGAGGTGACTTGTGACACCACAAGAGAATTAGGAATTCTAGTTGGAACTGGGAAAGAAGTAGCTACATAATTAACCTAGTGCATAGTTGTGGTGACTTATGGATTGGTATAAGTTGGTATGGATGCTATGGTTGAAGGGGGAGGAACTTGAGGTCCTCCTTGGCTTAAAGGAATGTTTGTGGATTGGGTATTAGAAGAGGAATGTTTATTGTAAATCTCAACAATTTTCTTCATAACTTGCAACCCATCATCACTTTCAATCAAATGATGAAGGTTTTCAATGTGGGTATGGCAATGGTGGAAATGTTTTCAAGTGACAAGTATTGTTGTAAGTGTGCAAAATACTCATGAATATTAATGACCTTTTCTTGTGTTTGGGAGTTTTTTTGGGTGTCAACATTCATTGAATATGCAATGTGAAAATGAAACCTAAATGAAGTTTTCACTAACGCAATATGAGAAGTCCAAGAATGCAAGAACAAAACAATACACTAATTGAATGTTGATGTAGATGTTATCTAGGATGCAATATGCATATGAAATTAGAAATGAAAAGTATTAAAAATTCAGGTTCACCAAAATGAACTGTAGATTTTTGGTTCTTATGGACTTCTCTAGCTCTTTTAGGGTTTTTCACCTAAAAGGAGAGAGCTTAGGCAAAAAATGCTAAGGGTTCATTCAAGTTATGCTATGTGAGTTGTTGTCTAAGCTAAATGAAGTAAAATATTTGCAATTAAGTGATTTATATGAATGATTATGAATGCAAGTCTAAGATTTAAACTATGTTGGAAAACACATTATGATATGCAAACAATGAACTAAAAGATGAAATAATGCAAAACAAAAAGATATGAGATAAAAAAACTGCACCTAGGCAATATTTGTGAAGTTTGGAATCTATGGAATGCTATCTGAAGTTACTAAAAATTAACAATGGGACTCATTCTCCTAGGCTAGCAAATTAGTCTTGCTACTAGTGAAAAAGTGTCGGGAATAGGTTTCTAACTGTTGAGATCTGAAATTTGAAAAAAATCATATTTTTAGCCTTAAGGTGGGACTCATTCACCACTGATGGCGAATTAGTCCTCTCCCAAAATTTTAAGAAATCAGGAGACAACTCTATAACACCAGATCTAGAAATGTTTCCTTGTCGAGTTACCAAAGTCAATTTTGTAGGAAACGGACAAAAAACCTTCTACAATCTTAAAATAGAGTTGATTTTACTTGAAGCACCTATTTGAATCATTGACCAATCTTTAATCACCTAAATTCTTATAAAATTTTCACACAAAGGTCTGCAAACACACATGTAAGAGGGGGAAAATGGTTGAGGGTTAGAAAATAGGGGTTTTCCTTGGTCAAACCCCACTTTGGTAATCAAACCCTTAATAAAATAATGAAATTCAAGAGAATCATCAAATAATAACATGCAAGTGCTATAAACTTACCAAACCCTTGATGATCCAAATCTGAAGTAGTAGCAATGGATTCTCCAAAATACTTGAATAGTGCTTGATAAGATGTAAGATGCTTGAATGCTTGAGATTGCTTGAATAGGATGTGTGAATGTTGGAGGATATAAAATGAGGTGAAAATCACTTATTTATACTATCTTGTGCCTTATTAACCCATTCATACCTCATCATAGGGCGACATCAAGTGATTTTTGAGTAAAAAATTGAAAGGAAATTTTTTAAAATTTTGAATTTGGAGCCAAGGGGGACTCATTCGCCACCCATGGTAAATGGGTCCAACCTAGGACTTGAAAATGGGTTTTGGGAATTATCTTGTATTTAATGTTGTTTTCCAGGCTTACATTAAAAAATGCACTTAATTAAGGCTTATAGGGCATAAAAGGGGTCAAATAAAGCATAAGAAAGGAATAAATAGTGAAATTGTGCCTAGTAAAGCATGGAATCTTGTTACAAGACTTTACAACACTTCAAAATAGGACTTTTTTAATGATGAAAATCTGATTTTTAGGTAAATTGTAATGAATAGAGTCTAGAAGAGTGTATAAATTCTTTACACCACTTCACAACACCTTCACAAGACATAATTATTTGAATTTTAGTAAATATAAATGTTCAAGCCATGTTACATCATAAAATCATAGCAAAATAGACCAAACATTATGAAGCAAGGCCTAAAATGCCACGAAAATGACAAGGGTCCATTTTTCTATGCCACACAACCATTGCCTCTATTCCTACTTATACCAACCCTCAAGTTACAACAATTATTCAACCTACTAGTAATGTGATTCCTTCCTTGGGTATTTCCACTAGTATCCCTACTTACCTTTGTGGCATAGCATGTCATATCTCCCACCACATTACCTCCTATAAGCAATCCACTCACTTGTCCCTCGAACAAATACAGACCCCCGCCTTATTCACCTCCATCTCAACATACAAAAAATTATCCTCTCATAAGTTGAATTTTGCAAAGCATTTCATCCCTTCAAAATAAAGTTTGCACCATAAACCAAATCAAAATGGCCAACCTACATATTATGTCAAAATTAATCCCTTTTACTTGGAGGTATTGATAACAAAAATGCCACAAGGTATAGAGGTTCCTAGATTTGAGAAATATGGGGTGAAAGGAGACCCTTGTAACCATTTTTTTGTTTATACCACCTTATGTAGTGACTATATTCTTGAAGATAACCTCTTGGCTAAGCTTTTACCTAGATCCTTGTAGGATATCACCTTAGAATGTTTCTCCTTGTCACCGAATAACTCAATTTGTTCATTCAATGAAATTGTTGACACATTTATAAACCATTTCCAAGTGCATATGACTCCTAAAATGACATTTTTTTATTTTATGAGATGTAAACAAAAAGAAAAGGAATAGATTATTGAATTTATTCCATGCTATCAATTGCTTTACTCCCAAATTAACGTAAAGATTCCTAACCCTCACCATCACAGGATGTTCATTGATAATTTTTAAAGTAAGATACAAGATAAGCTTACCATGATGAAGTTCGCCTCCTTCATGCACTTGTGTACTACCCTTCATGATTATCAAAATTCAATGAGAAGTCATGAAGCAAAATCCACCTCTAGTTGTCCTGAGAAGTTTGTTACCATGAACCAAAACAATTATCAACCTTTTAGAAAATAGAATAAAGGATTCCTTCAACTAAATACCCCTCAATAAACCAATCAACATGTTGATACCCAAGTGGCTACTATAAGGAAGATAACTCATTTCTCCTTTGGGAATCTGGCTAGACAATTCACTCCCTTACTCGATACCCTCCATAACACAATTTCACAAATTTTAGAAAAAAATATGATAACCTTGCCTCCCATTAAGACTCCCGATCCTAATAAGCCTCTAACCCTAAACTTTAGATTGAATACTTATTTCCATTATCATAGATAAAATGGACATGATACATAACATTGTAAGTGTCTTAAACATCTTCTTCAAGACCTCATTGATTCTTGTCATCTTTTAGTTGTAGGAGTTAATGATCAAGGAAATAAGTACAATGCCTCTCCCAACAAAAAATTTCAAACCATTACCAATCCTATGTCAAAACATAATATTTCATTTGTCAAAGCTGGTGAAACTTCAAAGAATGGTGTGATGAATGTTGACACAAATGATGAGAACATGGATACAATTCAACAAAGTCTTGTGGATACCATTGAACAAGGTCCTATGGATAATATTGAAAAAGGTTTGATTGAATTGATTGAAACTCAACCTTGTAAGGGCCAAACTAAAAGTCCTCTTGAAAATTCTTTCTCATCTAAATATATAATTAAACATGCACTTGATGGTCCTCTCTACATAGCCGATCGAATCTATGATTAGCCCACTAATGTGATGTTAATTGATCCTATCTATGAAGAGAATGTGATCACCGAGGAATTATTGCTCATGCATGAACTTTATCAAGAAATATATGATAAACTGAAAGCATGGATAAAGACACATAATGGTTTTGCTTTCCCTATGATGTGATCAATTACCTTACCTTTACAAATAAGACCAAAAAAATTAGATGTCTCATTTTCCATCATCTTGACATTAGATCAATTTCATGTGAACTTTGGTCACCCATGGATATGCTCCATGGAAGCCATCCCATCGGTCGTGCATAAATTCTTAAATTTTCCCTTTGACAATGAGATTTTCAATATGCATCATAGTGGCTTTAATCCTTTGTCTTCTAGTGGAAAATTTTCATTAGATTTATTTTTTCTTGAGCCTATAGAACCTATTAAACCTTGAGTGGACTTATTTTTCAAAACTTATCAAAATTTTAAGGCGAAATACATAGAAAAACTATCCCTTCAAAACATGCCTCAGGCAACAACTGAGCCTACTATACTTTATGAAACCATGATAGTTCAACCTAAAGACATTCCAAACAACCAAGACCAACCTAAGATAGATCCTTTTCCTATTTCCTACAAAATATCAAGAGATAACAAAAACAATCTCATCATGCCTCCTAGGATAAAAGAATTTTATAAAGCTAAAGAGAAAGTGGTTTAACAACATTCCATTCCTCCCCTTAGGGAAGAAAATAAACCTATGGTTGATCAATTTGCTCCTACATAAATGAAACTTAAAAGTCATGCTAAAATAAATAGAAATTCTAAAGAGTGTAGGCATAGGTTCCATGCCCTTGCTCGAAGGGTAAATGAAGAAACAAACAAAGGAAATAAAAATACAAACCTGATTCAAGTAGTGCATGATGAGTCTCCCCTTTCATTGAAACAAAGAGATCCTACACTGCAATTGCAATAGGAGTTAAACCCTTCTTTGGACATTATGATTCAACCTCCTATTGTGATTAACTTAGATGATGATGATGAAGTTACTATAATTGACAAGGAGCTGCATAATGAATTGAATACAATGTTTTCCTCTCCTATGAGCTTACATGATAATTCTCCTAAGAAGAGTGTTGAACTTGGTAATGACCCTAGTTCGACACTTGCTATTGTCCCTTTGGATATTTGTTTACCTTCTCTATATGATGAACATGATTGGGATGCAAATGATCTTCTTATAGGTTGTCTCGCATGTGCCTTACTAGTCATTTGCATTATTTATTTTTCATGTTTCTTTATGTGATTTCATGTGTGTAATGTGATCCCCCATGAAGTTCTGTTTGATGTATCTTTCTCTCTTTATGAATTTCCTCTAGTTGTACCTACATTCTTCTTTGTTGTAAATGTTTTTCTTTTATCTTTTCATTTGTTTTTTGTTTTCCTTTTTGGGATTACACAAGGCGTTGAGACATTCATGTCTTTTCCATGTTGACCCAGAAGATTTTCCTTTATCTTTTCATTTATTTATTTTTTTCTTTTGGGGATGACACAATGTGTTGATACATTCATGTCTCTTCCATGTTGACCCAAAATATTTTCCTTTTAACTTTTCTTTGTCTCATGTTTTTCTTTTGGGGATGACAGAAGGCATGAAGACATTCATGTTTATTCCATGTTAACCTAAAAAAAATTTCTTTGTTTTTTCTCTCTTTTTGTCATTCTTCTAGTTCTATGAGTATTTGGGAATGGTGACAGTTTCAAGCTCTCTAAAAATCATTATAGCAAGAACATGTATATTGACCCCAAATCCATGGATCCCTCATGTGTTTGGAGTTCTAGTTTTGGGGGCAACCCCTTGTCCTTTTTGATGATGTAGCTTTATTTGAAAACATATGACTTGGAAAAAGGCTTTCCAAATAAGCTCTCATGTCTTCTTTATTGTTAGCATTTATCATTTTCTACTTTAAAGTAATTTCTTATAGCATGGTGTTTAGCAATTCCTTTAAAGTGGGGGCATACATTGGCATTATTCTTTTGCATTTCATGTTTCATGGTGTAGTTTTCTTGCTTCATGCAATGTGTCTTTCACTTTGTGGAAACATTGGGTGTGATTTCCTTCAAGATTTTGATCTCTCTTAGCAGATTATATTCCTCTTAGTGGCTTGATACAACACACTACATCCCCTAAGTTGTGAATATTTTATTCTTTGATTGGTCCTCTCTTGGAGACATTAGGCACAATGTTCCCTAAGTTAGGACCTTACATGAATTAAGAAAAACTCCTTTTAACGTTCCCTATATTGAATTTTTTATTTTAGTTATATGGCCACCTTGCATAACACACTTTGCATGCATATGGAGCCATCTAGTTTTTTCATGAGTATCAACTATACGAAGCTTTGCTTGCCTCATGAAGCTCAAAGTTCATTGTTGTGTGCCATCTTATCAAAGTGATCATGAGGTCTAAATTTGGTTTGATTGAATGGGAAGCTTTTAATTGAGGCATGAATTTCCCATAGCCACTTGTGTGTGTGTGTCAGTGCATACTAGTCGTGTGCGTATGTATCTCACCTTTTGGATAATCACCCAATGGATAGCCTAAAGTTTCATTGCATCAGAATGAGCATGCATTTTTTGGACAAACAACTTAGATCCGATCCACATCACGATAGAAAAATGATCGAAGCTTGATCCACCCCTCTTGTTTTGTTTTTCTTTTCTCTTTATCTTTGGAAATGTATGCTTGTGCCTTGTTATTACTCATATCATTTTTCATGTGTGTTCTCTTGTTCCTATGTCAGTTTGTCATAAGATCTTGATCCTGGGCCTCTTGATCATTTTTTTTCCTATCTTAGTAGCATTAGTGTATTAAAACCCCTCTTGATGTGTTTTGGTATACTTTAGTGTGAGTTAGAAGCAAGCTCATCCTCTTACTAAAGTGGGGCCTAAATCTAGTGTCAAAAAATGTCGTCCTAGACATTTTCACACTTGTTTGGGTCCTCCTTGTTAAATAAAGCTTAATGTTGCCTTGATTTAGTGTTGTAATGTGTTTAACACATTAGCATTAGGTCTTGGGCCATTGTAAATGTGTCAAAGAAAAAGGTACCCTTTGATTGACATAAGATTAATTCATGATTAATTAGACTCAATGATGCCTTAATCTAGTGTTGTGAGGAATTTTATGTATCCAAACTAGGTCTTGGACCATTGAAAACTAAATAAAATTATTTTAATGACATCTTGTGAAGGTGTTGTGAAGTGTTGTAAGACATTTCTACATTCTTCTAGACTCTATTCATTATAATTCACCTAAAAATCACCTTTTTATTTATAAAAAAGTCCTATTTTGAAGTCTTGTAACAAGCTTTCATGCTTTTCTAAGCACATCTTCACTATTTATCCCTTTTTCATGCTTTATTTGGCCCTTTTATGCTTTCATATGATTGATTAAGTGTATTTTTGAGTATTATCCCAACAAACAAAAGTAAATACAACATATTTATCGACACACATTTTCAAGTCCTAGGTGGGACCCTTATGCCATGGGTGGCGAATGAGTCCCCCTTGGCCCTAAATTAAAAATATTTTGAATTTGCTTGTGGGATTTTATTCAAAAACACTTGATGTCAGCCTGTGATGAGGTATGAACAGTTAACTAAGGCACAAGTGTATAAATATGTGATTTTCACCTCATTTTCATATCTTCTAATCTCTAATCTCCCATTCATCTCTTAATCTCATCATTTCGTCAAGCAAGTTAGGGATTTCACATTGTAAGAAATCAATTTAGCTTCCTAAGACATTCAAGGGAATATTCTACATGTTATGTGGTATAATTTCAAGATTTATCATCATGGAAAGGTAATCCATTCCATTATTTCATGTTTCATTCCTTTCTTTCATCATTTTGGTTTCATTACCTAAATGGGGTTTGACCAAGGCAAACCCCCATGCCTTAACATTCAACATATCTCTCTTTTATCTTGTTTGTATGCAAATTTAGGTCCTTTGGAAGCTTGGAAATCATTGAAGATCAAGTTGCAAGGTTGTTAAATTCCTCTCTTCATTCAAGTCAAATAATCAATAAAAAGTCACTTTCAGACCCGAATCAACTACACATAATCAACTCTAGATTTTGTTGATTCTTGTAGGTGGACTAAGTCGCCACCCATGGTGGATGAGTCCCACCTATAGGCTTGTAAAGTGATTTTTTCAGAATTTAGCTCCTAGCAGTTAGAAACCTATTTCTTGGATTTTTCATTAGAAGCAAGACGAATTCACCATGCATGGTGAATTAGTCCTAGTGGCCATTAATAGTGACTTCTAGAACATTCTAGAATTTTCCAGCAACAATAATCTTCCACCAAGTGCACTCTGATTAACCTCATCAATTTTTGTTATCGTTTGTTTAAGTTTCTAGTTCATGTTTGCAATCAACACTGTGTTTTCCATCATCTTGTATTATATTAGTTTGCATCCATTTATTTTTCATTTTTAAGTATTCAAAAACATCTACACACACTTTACATCTATTTCCTATCCATCCTTACATTAATCTTGATTGAAACATTGTGCATTTTGGTCCATCCTTCCCCTTTTAGGTGAAAAACCATAAGAGAGGAAGGAAGGATTCGGGTACCAAAATCCTTCATTTCATTTTGGTGAACCTGCATTTTGAATACTTCTCTTTTATTATTTGGATTCCTTCATCATATATATAGCATTGCATTGAATTTACATTAGGGTTTGTATTCGTTAATTTGTATGCTAGGCTTCAAATTTTGAATTTATAAAAAGTGCATTTAGGTTGCATTTTTGGCATCTAATTTCATGTAAATTTTCTAAAATTCTACATTTTTCATTTAGCTATGCATCATATCACTCAACAACCATACAAACCCCTCAAAAATTTCTAAAAAATATGAAAAAATTCTATACTAGGACTCATTCGCCACCTTGGGAAAATCAGTCCCTTCTAGCCCCTGAAACAACATTTTATAGAACTCAAATTTTTTCTTAGGCTTCTGTTTGGTACCTTAACTTGTATATATCAGTTAGTTTCATTTTTTTATCCTGTATTTTGTTAAATTTTGCTTCCATTAGATCATTTCATGCATTATTTTACTTCACTTTTGCATTCACAACATACCATCTTCACATTGTTGCATTGTGTAAACAAACACTTCAAAACTGAAAATTGCATTGCGTTGTACTATCTTTCATTTTAGCATTTTTAGGTTAATTATTCTCATCCTTATCTTTTTGAGTTATCTTGTTGCTCAAGATAATATTAGGGTTATGCATACTTTTCTTTTATAAAGCAAATCATCTCATGTAATTATGAATTCCTAAATAATATTATTTTGCATATATTTTCGCAATAGCTTTGCTTTTTTGCATATGTTTGTAGCTGCACTCTTTCTCATCTTAAGGGGGGTGTTAGAGTAAAGGTTGTTACTTAATTATGTTAATTATGTTACCTTTATTCCTCTCTTAAGATTTCACTTTAGTTTGCATATTGTGACATTTAATAATTATATTAATTATTAAATGTCTACCTATTAGGGTTTCTTTAGGGTTGCTCAATCTCCTTTTATAAGGATTGATCATTGTATTTATCCCTCTCTCTAATTAATGCAATCTTTAGCTTTTAGAGCACCTTTTCCTTTTTTCTAAAATGTCTTCTTTCTGTGATAGGTTACTTACATGTAGGTGATTTTTGCAGTCTGTGAGGTTGGCTTTCACAACTTCAACAGTTTTCTTTCAAAATATATGCTCTTGATTTTATTAAACATGGATTTTATATGCATAATGGGGACTTTAAGAAACAATCCATTAATTCAATTCTTAATCTTGCATTACCCATTGCTGAGAATGGCAATGTTGACAATCATAAGACATACTTATTCTTCTTTTGATACCTCTCCTATTGGTGACAAAGGTATTTTGGTATAAGAAGTCATAGGCCTTGAAAGTATTGATTTTCCATCTCCTTATTACCCTTTGGATGACCTTAGATAACAAGAGAATGGGATCATAGAAACATTCCTAAATATCACCTTACCCAATCTCCCTAGTCATGAAAATCAATCTTTTTCATATCCTAATATCCTTCCTCAATATAAAAAGGATAGGTTGGTGTTAGAAGATACCCCTATTAAGAACATGACCCCCTTGATCCTCCCTTCCCTACTGACCCTATCTTATGGGAAGATCTATTTAATGACCATAGTGGTCCTTCTCTTGATACCTACTCCACTTGTGGTGAAGCTACTTTCCAAACCGTAAACTTGGATGAACATATTACAAGCTCTCCTTGTACCGCAGATAACACGTAATAAGAGAATGAGAATATGGATATTCATCATTCCCTTCCTCATACTCCCATAATTGATCATTCCCCTATTGTCAATGAAGTCATTTTGGTAAAACCTATCCATATTTGTCAAGAACATGTGGCTTCTAGTTCTCCGAAAAAACTCTCCTCTTAGGGAGAATATCATGGCATTGGACTATGGAAAAAAAGTGGTTCTTGATTTCCCTCACTTAGAGATACATCCAAACAAACCTGCTAAGGATATTAATGCACATGTGTTCATTTGATCCTCTTTGATCAATAAACAAGATACATATCCCATGAGACATCTTAATAATCCTCTCATCCTTTACCCACCTTCATTCAGTCTCACACAACACACCCCTACCTCCTCCTTCACAATTAATGACCTCAAACATCAGCTTTCTCAAAAAATTTGCACTGTCATCTCACAAACTACTCATGATTTGAATTCATTAGATTTTTATCCTCCTATGATGAAGAATACAAAATATTACAATCTATAGCATCTTATGTAGGTATGAAAACTAAGCAAGATATATCTTTAACCCCAATCACACAACCACCTTTTTCTCTTTATCGAGAAGGTATCTTGTCAAGACTTCTCCATGATAACTTGATCCCTCTCACTCCTAGAACTCGAAAGAAATGTTATTACAATACTTCATTTTGTGTATTTCATAGAGTTCATAGTCACTTCGCTAATGAATACATATTGCTTTGACTCATAAAATCCAACATTTTCAGGAGTTTGGTATGCTTCCCTATGCGAGGGCACCTCTTTCCTCTAATTTCTATTGATTTTCACTCTCGTATGCATGTCATCAACCCTTCTAGCTCACCTTTTTCCTGCACTTAGTTGGGGCAATGGGCTTAGTAAGCATTGTCCTCATATGCCACTTGTTGCTATCTCTTTTGACTAGTTGTTAACCTTTCATGAACATATAAGAGGAAGCTTTGGATGTGGAGGACATGTCTTGAGATTGACTTGCATATGACATACTAGCTTCCTTCATGACATAGCTTATTGAAAATATATGACTGTGCATAAGGCTTTCTGAATAATCTCTCTTGTATTCTTTTCTCTTCTTCCACTTTAAAGCAATTTCTCATAGTATGGGTGCTTGCAACTAATTTAAAGTGGGGGCATACATCACCACTCACATTTCATTGTGCAATTTTCTTTTCTTGTGATTCTCTAATAGAAAATGGGGTTGGAGGAATCAGTCACTGATTCCTACTCTGGGCCTTTCCTTGTAAGACCTCCTTGGTGTTCTGCTTCACCAACCTAACCTATAGGCCCCTACTCTATACTAGGTGCCCCTAGTTTGTCTGCCCAACCCCTCTTCTATCAACAAGCTTCCCTTCTACCAAGCCAACCTTGGTGCTGCCACACATTCTCCATTGGCCCTTACTCTGCCTTAAAGACCAAATTCACTCCACCTTCAACTTGATAACTTGCAGGGGTGTAACACATTTAAAATGCTTCAAGGGACTCTATCTATGGTTCTTTTACTTCCTCAAGACTCCCTTTAACCATTGCTTCCATTAATCCCTTCCTAGGGTTCGAAAAGGCTACAAGCCTTGAGCCCCCAATTGGGCCTCTAAACAGAGGTAAAATGTTTTTCTCTTATAAACCCACCAAAAGACTTAGGTTCTTTGTTTATAGTTTTAATTTCTCATACCTATGCCTCAAATATTTTTAGGGTTTTATCCCTGTACAGGTCATAGTCTGTCCATATACAAAAATGGTCAAGAACCCTAGGGTTTTGAGCTGCTCAAAGCTGTTTATAGACTGTCAAAAATTTCTCCTAGTAAATGAATTGATAAACCCTCTTCCTAATCACCATGCATATTCAAGACCTCTCACTAAATTCTCCAAAAATAATCTCTCCAAGATCTCATTTTCCCTACAAGTTATTTGACTTTTTCTCCAAGTCTACCCCAACCGGACCTGCACTAACTCGCCTAGGGAAAAGATTTTCTAGCGTCTCCTACACTGCCAAAAACTCTACTAACTACCATATTTACACTAAGGGATCCTAGACACTATTCCCAAAGGGCCGTACAATTTGTACAATGGGAAGGTGCTCTAGGGCTCCATTCTTTTAAAACTGCCTGTTACAGGCCAGAAAGCATAGGAAACATAAATATTTACAAATACAAGATGAATATGATTTAAAAAAACAAAAAGTTAGCACACTAAGCTTGTTCAATGTTAATACTACATACTACAACCAAAAAAACAATAGAGTCACTCCATTAAATCTCAATGTAAATGCAAAACACAAGAAAATGTCCTTCAAAACACGGTTTCCTTTAGCTTTTCAAAAATGTCACTCTAACATAATGCCTCCAACCCTATCTCATGGTTGAAGCATGCCTTAAATAGGCCTTACAAACAATTTTAGATGCTTGGGTTGAGCCCATAGTTGACCTAATGGTGCAATTTATAAAACCCATTGTGTTTTCAAATATTTGACAACTTTTGCCAACTTAGCACTATGATGTTGTAAAACTACTTAGCACTTGTCAAATTCTTTCCCAAAGATTAAAAACAACCCTAATCATCTACGAAAATGGTCAAAATGACCTTATGATAGAAAAAAATAAATAAATTAAACCTCCTTCTAGACTTTAGGAAAACCCATGTTTCCCAAGTGCTCCTGCACCATTCTCCCCCTCTCAGCACAAAAAACTAAGGAATTTTAGGAGAGATCAGAGACATGTCAATGCATTGCTTCTTAAATTCTGCTTCTTCTACCTAGGTAGCTTCATATTCATTTATGTTCTTCCATTTGACAAGATGCTCCATGTACACCTTGTGCCTTGTAGCCTTCTTCACTCTTGACTCAGAGATCTTCTCTGCTTGTAGCTTGTCTGGAGTTGGTAGTGGCATGTTTCTAACATCCTTGAATATCTCCCTACTATTCTGATCCATGTCAGTGACTGTTCCCTTATACTTGATCAGATTAGCCACATTAAACACTAGAGATATGCCTAGGTCTGCTGGTAATTCCACCTTGTAAGCATTTTGTCCATCCTTGGCTAACACCTTGCATGGTCCCACTCTTTTCATCTAGATTTTGGTTGAAATTCCCTTTTGCAATTTGGATTGGTTGAGGTGGGACCTAACATAGTCCCCAACTACAAATTGTACATCCTTCCTTGACAAATCAACTTTCTCCTTCAACTTTTGGGTTACTACTGTAACTATTTTCTTGACCTGTTCCTAAATCTCTTTCATGGTCTAAGTGAAGTCCTCTGAGTTCACAAATGCCTCTTGGGTGCATCCCATACACAACCTAAAAAGTACTTTTCCCTATAGTTCTATTTACATTGTCATTGTAAGCATACTCAGCTTGGGAGATAGCCATATCCCATGTTTGTCCATACTCCTTGGTTAGACACCTTAGAAGATTTCCCAACACTTTGTTAACCACCTCTATCTAACCATCGGTCTGAGGATGGTAAGTTGATCCAAATGACAAATTTTTACCCAATTTGCTCCATAGAGTCTTCCAAAAGTGACTCATGAACTTCACATCTCTATTAGATACAATGCTTAATGGTAATCCATGGATCCTTACAACTTCCTTGAAGAAAAGATGAGGTATGGAGCTTGCATCATAAGTAGTTTTGCAGGGAATAAAATGACTCATCTTGCTAAATCTGTCTACAACTACATAAACACTATCAAAACCAGTCTTGGTCTTAGGAAGACCTACCACAAAATCCATGCTCACACACTCCCATGGTCTGTTAGGAATGGGCAGGGGTTGATATAAACCAACATTTCTAGCTCCTCCCTTAGCTTTCATGCACACAACAGACTATTCCACATACCTTCTAACATCTCTTGCCAACATAGGCCAATAATAGAATCTTTGTACTAACTCCGAAGTCTTATTTATGCCAAAATGCCCAATAAGACTGCTATTATGCTTTTCTTGAATTAGATTTTCCATCATTGACCCTCTTGGAACACATAACTAATTACCCTTAAATAACAGGCCATTTTGCAATGTATACTCCGAATATTGGCTATGAAAATGATTCTCAAAATTAGAACATACCTTGTAAGCTTCTAAGAAGTCTTCATCCTCTCCATATAGATCCTTGAAACTCTCTATGCCAATGCTCTTGAGTTGTATCTCTTGCACTGTCAACAACCTTCTGCTTAATGCATCTACCACCTTGTTCATTTGTCCTTTCTTGTGCTTAATGGTAAAAGTAAAATCTTGGATATATTCCATCCATTTCAAATGCCTATTACTTAACTTCTCTTGGGTGTTGATATAACTAAGTGCCTAGTTATCAGTAAAGACCACAAATTCTTTGGGTAATAAATAATGCCTCCACTTCCTAAGGGACTGCACTAAAGCATATAACTCTAGATCATAGGTAGAGTACTTTTTCTTGGCTTCATTGAGCTTTTCACTAAAGAAGGCCACAGGCCTACCTTCTTGACTAAGTACTCCTCCTATTGCTACTCCACTTGCATCACACTCAACTATGAACAACTTGTCAAAACTAGGCAATAATAGAATTGGTTGAGTTGCCACTTCTTGTTTTAGTTTTTCAAACCCTTTCTTAGCCTCTTGAGTCCACTTAAAACTTTTTTTTCAGACCACCTTTGATAGTATCTAGGACTGGTGCACATATGCCACTAAAATTCCTTATGAATTTTCTATAGAATTGAGCTAAACCATGAAAACTCCTTACCTCTATTGCTGTGGTTGGTGTAGGCTAGTTTAGGATGGCTTCCACCTTGCTTGGATCCATCTTTACTGAGCCTTTGGATACTACAAAACCCAAGTAGACAAGCTATTGCTTGAAGAACTCACATTTCTCTAGGTTGATTGCCAACTTCTCCTCTTGCAACCTTTTAAGAACCATCTCCACATGTATGCTTGAAATGTTCTTCTGTTGTCTTACTAAAAATCAGTATGTCATCAAGATATACTACCACAAATATCCCTGTGAAATCCTTAAGCACTTCATTCATTAGTCTCATGAACATGCTAGGGGCATTTGAGAGGCCAAATGGCATCACTTTCCACTCATATAACCCATCATTTGTCTTAAAATCTATCTTCCACTCATCACCATCCTTAATCCTGATCTGATGGTATCCACTCTTGAGATCCAACTTTGTGAAGAACTGAGCACCTCCAAGACAATCCATCAGGTCTTCAATTCTAGGAATAGGAAACCTATACCTAATGGTGATCCTATTTATTTCCCTAGAATCAGTACAAAGTCTCCACTTACCTCCTTTCTTGGTTGCTAAAACCACTGGTACTGTACAAGGGCTAATGCTCTTTTGAATCAATCCTTGATCCAATAATTCTTGCACTTGCCTAGCTACCTCTAGGTTCTGATCTAGTGTCAGCTTGTATGATACTTTGTTAGGAAATGAGGCTCTAGGTATGAATTCAATTTGATGACTTATAGCTCTCTTTGGAGGTAAAGTTGCAGGTGTACCATCACTAACTATGCTCTTGTACTTATCAAGCAACCTTTGGACTGCTTTTGGTACGACTGTCTTTTCAGCCTTGGCTTCTTCTTTAGGCTGCAACATAACCACATATCCTTCATTCCCTTGGTGTAGGTCCTTAAGGAACTCCTTTCCACTACTCAACATGATGTTTGGTGCCTTTGACTGTCCTTCATCTTCTTCTGACAATGACTGTAGCTTGAAGGTTCTTCCATCCTTCTTGAATGAGATGGTGTTCTCTTTCCCAACATAAATGGCACTTCTATCATATTCCATGGTCTACCTAGTATTAGATGGCATGCATCCATGGGTAATACATCACAAAACAACTTGTCTTTATATCCTCCAATTGAAAATTCCACTGTTACTTGCTCATTAACTAAAACACTCTACCCTTTATTCAGCCATGTGACCTTGTAGGGGTTATTATGAGGTACCTTCTCCAATTTCAGTTTATTTACTACCTCCTTTGAGATTATATTGTCTATTGAACCTGAATCTATAATGACTTTGCACACTTTTCCAAGTATCTTGCATCTTACTCTAAAAAGAGCTCTTCTTTGTTTAGTTTCCTCCTTGATTGGCTGCCAGATTAGAACTCTATTAAACATCAGATTCTCTCCTACCTCAGATTCTATGTGACTAATTTCAGATGCCTTAGGACTCATAGTTTCCTCTTGTGCATAGGCCACTCTCTTTTCATTGCTTGATCAAGAGGATTTTTCCAGGCACCTATAAGCAGGGTGACCTATTTGACCGCAATGATAACATTTCATGTTTGCAAAATAAGAGTTGCTCTTGCCTGCTCCTCTTCCTCTATTTGAACCTCCTTCAGGTCCTCTTCCTCTGTTAAATCCTCCTCTTGAAGATGTTTCACCTCCATGCTCAGTGAGTTTTGATTCTCCTTGATTTCTTTGGTCATTGCCTCTACCTTGGTAGCCACCATGTTGTCCTCTTTGATCTCTTTGATCCCTACCTTTTCCTCTACCCTCAGAAGCCTAATCTTGCTTCCTCTTGTTCCTTTCCTCAATCTTGATAGCCAACTGATAACATTGGTGTACTATCTTGGGACTTAGTAGAGCCATCTCCTCTTGGATGTTCCATTTCAAACAACTAAGGTATCTACCTACCTTGAGACTCTCATCCTCTATCACATTAGATCTCATGCAAAGTTTTTGAAACTCCTCAGTTCAAGTGTTTACATCTTGGTCTTTCTGCCTTAGACTTTTCCTCTTCTTGTGCAATTGAATCTCATAGTCATCTGGCATGTAGGCTTCTTTTATCTTAGCAACCATTCCTTTCCAAGTTGATATGGGCTATTTTCATTCTTTTTCCCTTTCTATCTGAGTCAAATTCCACCATGTCAAGGCTAATCCTCTCAACCTTGATTTAGCAACCTTCACCTTCTATGCTTCATTGATTCCATCACACTCAAAATGATTCTCCATGCCTTCTATCCAATCCATGACCAAATCAGGTTCCATTTTTCCACTAAACAGTGGTATGCCCTCAAGTCCTTTTCCACTCAACGCCTTCAATGCCTTCAAGAAAGTCTCCTCCTCCAAAATAGGTTTAGGTTCAAGGACCTTGTCTTCCTTTTCAACCTCTTCTTCCTTTGGTACCTTTCCTTCCAACTTCACATTGATCAATGCTTTCTCAAGTTGCTCTATTCTTTCTTTTAACAACTTGTTGTCCTCCTCTTGTCCTTCAACCATCTTGGCTAATTGTGCATTTGTCACCATGATGGGAGATTCACTTGACTCAACTTCTAACAACTAAGATTCTTCCCAAATCTTTTTCTAGCTCTGATACCAATCTGATAGAAAATGGGGTTGGAGGAATCAGTCACTGATTCCTGCTCTGGGCCTTTCCTTGTAAGACCTCCTTGGTGTTCTGCTTCACCAACCTAACCTATAGGCCCCTACTCTATACTAGGTGCCCCTAGTTTATCTTCCCAACCCCTCTTCTATCAACAAGCTTCCCTTCTACCAAGCCAACCTTGGTGCTGCTACACATTCTCCATTGGCCCTTACTCTGCCTTAAAGACCAAATTCACTCCACCTTCAACTTGATAACTTGCAGGGGTGTAACAC
Organism: Sequoia sempervirens; assembly: GCA_007258455.2. Classification (NCBI taxonomy): domain Eukaryota; kingdom Viridiplantae; phylum Streptophyta; class Pinopsida; order Cupressales; family Cupressaceae; genus Sequoia; species Sequoia sempervirens. The sequence continues at coordinate 37,259,634 of VDFB02018296.1, forward strand.
ATTTAAAAATCTTCAAGGGACTCTATCTATGGTTCTTTTACTTCCTCAAGACTCCCTTTAACCATCACTTCCATTAATCCCTTCTTAGGGTTCAAAAAGGCTACAAGCCTTGAGCCCCCAATTAGGCCTCTGAACAGAGGTAAAATGTTTTTCTCTTATAAACCCACCAAAGGAATTAGGTTCTTTTTTTAGAGTTTGAATTTCTCATTCCTATGCCTCAAATATTTTTAGGGTTTAGCCCTGTATAGGCCGTACTCTTTCCATATACAAAAATGGTCAAGAACCCTAGGGTTTTGAGCTGCTCAAAGCTCTTTATAGACTGTCAAAAAGTTCTCCTACTAAATGAAATTATAAACCCTATTCCTGACCACCATGCATATTCAAGACCTCTCACTAAATTCTCCAAAAATAATCTCTCCAATATCTCATTTCCCCTGCAAGTTATTTGACTTTTTCTCCAAGTCTGCCCCAACCAGACCTACACTGGCTTGCCTAGGGCAAAGCTTTTCTAGTGTCTCCTGCACTGCCACAAGCTCTACTAACTACCATATTTACACTAAGGGATCCTAGACACTATTCCCAAAGGGTCATACAATTTTTACGGTGGGAAGGTGCTCTAGGGCTCCATTCTTTGAAAACTGCCTGTTACAGGCCAGAAAACATAGGAAACATAAATATTTACAAATACAAGATGAATATGATTTACAAAAAAAAAAATTTAGCACACTAAGCTTGTTCAATGTTAATACTACATACTACAACCATAAAAACAATAGAGTCACTCCATTAAAGCTCAATCTAAATGCAAAACACAGGAAACTGTCCTTCAAAACGTCGTTTCCTTCAGCTTTTCAAAAATGTCACTCTAACAAAATGCCTCCAACCCTATCTCATGGTCGAAGCATGCCTTAAATATTTCTTCAAAACAATTTTAGATGCTTGGATCGAGCCCATAGATGACCTAATGGTGCAATTTATAAAACCCATTGTGTTTTCAAACATTTGACAACTTTTACCAACTTAGCACTATGATGTTGTAAAACTACTTAGCACTTGTCAAATTCTTTCCCAAAGATTAAAAACAACCCTAAGCACCTAAAAAAATGGTCAACATGACCTTATGATAGCACAAAAAAATTTAAACCTCCTTCTAGACTTCAGGAAAACCCATGTTTCCCAGGTGCTCCTGCACCATTCTCTCTTACAAGCATTAAAGGTACAATGTTTCCTAGGATGAGATCATTTTAATTTATCCTCTCTTGGATACATTGGGAATTATTGTAGCTAAGATGAGACATTGCACGAACAAAGCAAAATCCCTTTGAGTAATCCTTACATTATTTTGCATTAACAATGTCTATATGTATCAAAATCATTTTTCTTTGTGGTGCCTTGTTAAATTTATTAGTAGGTATAGATTTAATATAGTTGAGTGGGAAGCCCACATAGTGGCATGACTTTTCCCCATAGCCACCTTTGTGTTTGTGAATGCATACCAACTAGCATATGTATTTCACCTTTTGGGATTTCTCATCCCATAGACAACTAGTTCTGTGGCCCCAAAGTGAGTATGTTGTGGCCTTCTCACCCTACAAATGACCTAAAGTTTTTTGGCCCTAGAGTGAGTACATATTTTTCTCATATTTCTTTCCATCTTTCCTTTCCATGATTTTGTATCTTGAGGTCTTGACCTACATATGCATCTCTCTTGAATGTCTACTTTAGTGTGAGTTTGAAGCAAGTTCATTTTTTCACTAAAGTGGGGGCTAAATGTGTTATAGAAAAAGGTACCCTTTTCTTGACATAATATTAATTCATGATTAATTAGACTTAATGAGGCCTTATTCTAGTGTTGTGAGGCATTTTATGCCTCCACACTAGGTATTGGACCATTGCAAACTAAATAAAATTCTTTTAATGATGTCTTGTGAAGGTGTTGTAAGAGATTTCTACATTCTTATAGACTATTCATTATAATTCACCTAAAAATCACCTTTTTATTCATAAACAAGTCCTATTTTTAAGTCTTGTAAAGTATTGTAATAAGCTTTCATGCTTTTCTAGCACATCTTCACTATTTATCCCTTTTTCATGGTTTATTTGCCCCCTTTATGCTCTTATATGCTTAATTAAGTGTATTTTTGAGTATTATCCCAACAAACAACATTAAATACAACATATTTCCTAACACACATATTTAGGGCCTAAGTGGGAGCCATTTTCTGTGGGTGGCGAATGAGTCCCCCTCTGCCCTAAATTCAAAATATTTTAAATTTCCTTTTGATATTTTACTCAAAAACACTTCATGTCGGCTTGTGATAAGGTATGAACAATTAACTAAGGCACAAGTGTGTATGAATATGTGATTTTCACCTCATTTTCATATCTTCTAATCTCTAATCTCTCATTCATCTCTTAATCATATCATTTCATCAAGCAAGTTATGGCTTTCACATTGCAAGACATGAATTTAGCTACCTAAGACATTCAAGGGTAGATTCTACATGTTATGTGGTAGAATTTCAATTTCTACCATCATGAAAAGTTAATCCATTCCATTATTTCATGTTTCATTCCTTTCTTTCATCATTTTGGTTCAATTACCTAAACGGGGTTTGACCAAGGAAAACCCCCATGCCTTAACATTCAACATTTCTCTCTTTTTTCTTGTTTGTATGCAGATTTAGGTCCTTTGGAAGCTTCAAAATCATTGAAGATCAAGTTACAAGGTTTATAAAATCCTCTCTTCATTCAAGTCAAACAATCAACAAAAAGTCACTTTCAGACCCAAATCTAACAATTTGAGAAGCAGACACCTATAGGAAGCAGAAGTACAGATCTAGCTACCCAGAATCAACTCAAAATTTTGTTTATTCCTATAGATGGAATAATTCACCACCCATGGTGAATGATTCCCACCTGTAGGCTTGAAAAGTGATTTTTTCATAATTTAGCTCCCAATAGTCAGAAACCTATTTCTTCAGCTTTTCATCAGAAGTAGGACTAGTTCACCATGCATTGTGAATCAATCCCAGTGGCCATTAATAGTGACTTCTAGAAAATTATAGAACCTTCCAACAACAATAATTTGCCTCTAGGTGCACTCTGATTAACCTCATCAATTTTTGTTATCTTTTGTTTAAGTTTCTAGTTTATGTTTCCAATCAACATTGTGTTTTCTAGCATCTGGTATTAGATTATTTTGTATCCATTTATTTGCATTTTTAAGTATTCAAAAACATCTACACACACTTCACATCCATTCCTTATCCATCCTTACATTAATCTTGATTGAAACATTGTGCATTTTGGTCCATCCTTCCCCTTTTAGGTGAAAAACCCTAAGAGAGCAAGGAAGGATTTGGGTACCAAAATCCTTCATTTTAGTAAACTAAATGGACATAATTGTACCTTATTTGAGGTTTTGTAAATTTTTGTACCACACTTTCACACTAATCTAGAATTTTCATCATTAATTGCGCATCATTATGATTTAATTGGCCTTATTTTACATCCACAAGCCTTATGTTGGTGTGAATAAATGTCTTGTATCTGGTTATTTCACTTACTAGGTAATTAAGGGACATATTGAAATGTTAAGTTTACTTAGGTTCTAAGATTCATTCTAGAAGGTGTTAGTTGTCATTAGTTGTTATCTTATCTTTTGACAACTACTACATGTGACCTAGGTAGTTGTGATTAACTGTCTCATGTCATATGATTAAGACACTTGTCATAATTTTATAAAATATTGTATCTCACCTTGGCTATATAACTAAGGGGTCTCTATTGTATTGTACATTGATTATTTTTACATTCATTGATAGGAATATAGTTTATTCTTGTCATATTGATCTTCTGAGTATTTTTTGTTTTCCATAGGCCTTTAGATCTTGAGTGGCTATCTCCATAGCCAAATCTTACATGGCATCAAAGAAAATTGAGTGTCTTTGGTTAGTCCCTTGGGTGATCTTGAGTGCGCAATATTGTATTTTCTTGAAGCATTGAGTATGTTCTTCTCTTTCATCTTTGGATGATCTGGAGAATTAGAAAAGTGTGATAGAAATGCCAGATTCTAGGGGGGTTCCATTTTTGGCCTTATATTGTAAGTGCATTCTAGGAGCTTCTTGCATCATATTTGAGCTCGCCATTGCATCTAGAGTGTCCGAGAAAGTCATATTTTCCCTTTTTTTAATCCCAATTGTACATTGGAGGCCAAATATATAAGGTTTTGAAGATTAAAGGTGGTTGCTAGATCTAGGAGGTAGCCATATTTTTAGAGAATTTTTAGCCAAAAAGGACAACACCGTCATGCTCAAAAAGGCCAAAAACCTCTAAATCAAGTACCAAATCATCAAATTTGGACAAAGTTGTCTAGCGAGGAAAAAAAATTTCTTGGCCAAATCATATGACCTAGCCATTATGACAATCAGTATGAATTTTATTTTCAAATTTTCCTTTAATATTATGCAAAAAAAAAATTCAAAAAAATGAAAAATACTTTTATTATTTGTAGAAATATTTTCTTGTAAAAGTTCTTTTTAAAAGTCATATTAAAAATCAAAAGAATTTTTTTTAACCTATCCATGTAGGTATGACATAGTGCAATACTTGTGCAGAGGCAGGTATTGTGGGGTTTGTATGGCCCATGTGGTGGTATTGTCCCACCAAAACATGCAAAAATTAAAAACCAATGGGTTCTTTTTTTTGAAAATTGACTCTCATTATAAAATTCAACAATTTTTTACAAAATTGGTGGCTAGATTAATAAAGATAATTGGAAAATATTTTGGTGGTATATTCTAAAGAATCCAAAAAACATTCTACCAACTGACAAAGAATACTATATCAAACTAGCCATAGTTTTTGCCACTGATATCCCATCAAAATAGTCTGAGCTAGGGAGAACATTCCTTTTCGACAGGCACCAAGCCATCAATTTTAAGTTCATGCAATTCTATGATGACCAAATGACCATGAAATTTATGCTCAAAGTTTGATGACATCAGTGCCCTTTTGAAATTTTTGGCTTCCCTCACAAATAGAGACTTTGATTTTGCAATTCAAGTTTGAAGGCTCATAACTTGGGTTCTTGAGCTCCTTTGTTTGAGATTGTTTTTTTGATTTGGGATATCTTTTCATGCTCTACAATTGGTGCAAATGGATTCTAAATTTGATGGATGGATTTTATAGAAAATTCATCTTTTCATAGGTTTTTCTAAGTTGTCACCATTTTTGGAACTTCTAGGGCTCTATTTGGGCTCATATAGATTCTTTTTCTGGTGATTTTTTTTTGAAAGTGTATAGTTTCTAAAGAACTTCATAGTGGTGCTATCAATTTGTATTCATTATTAGAAAAAAAAATTCTTTCAGTACATAGCCTTATTTGGCTTATTTTTGCAATTGTATTGCATAGATCATAGTTTGATCTTTTGCATGTTGATCATATTTTGATCTGGCCTTATTATGGCAATTGTAAACATTGATATCAAAATTCCACTTAACTATCTCTTGCAAGTGACAATTATAACTACACTAAGAATAAAGTGCCAAATCATTTGATTTGGGGGGTTTCTTTGATTTAGTAAATTTGGGGGGTTGAATTGTGTGATTATTCTTTGAGTTATCTCTTGTGCTCTTCATAAATATATCATGGGTCATCCTAAGTTTCCTTTTTTAACTCCACATAACTATGCAACATGGAAAATAAATGCATGGAGTAAACTAATCTAGAAAGGATAAATTCACTACATTGATGAATCCATTTCAGAACCAACTAAGCTAAATCTAAAAAGTGAATGGCTCATTATTAAAAGTACTATGGCTCTTGGAACACTAAGGAAATATGTTTCTCTTGATCTTATCTTCCATATTGATAAGTGTAAATCAACTAAGGAAGCATGGGATAAACTTTCTCAATTATATGGAAAATTTGATGGGATTAGGGGATACAAAATTGATAATTATCTCAATAATTTGAATCCAAATAATTTTGATACAATCAAAGACTATGTACTAAGGCTAATAAACTAAGAGAAAAACTCAAATATTGTTACTATTTATAAGAAGAATTCATAGTTGGTCTTCAATTTTTCGGATAAGCTTCCTTCATAATATGAATCTTTTATTTCTATTTTTTAGACTCATCGGTTGACTATAGGAAGTTCGTATAGCATACCTTCATTTTATTCATTCATAGAGATGTCAAATCTTGAACAATCAAAGTTAATCAGTATGGGTATTCTCAAGTCAATCCAAGTCACAAGCTTTGGTGGCAAGACATGGGTCAGGATCTAATAAGAAATAGAAGTAATCAAAGAACAAGCCACATAAAGATTGAGAACAATCCTCTTCTCCTCAGCAAGGAGACTCTTCGTCATCTTACAAGAAGGGGAATTCACAAAATAAGGAGAAATTGACTTGAGCATATTGCAAGAGAGTTCCTCATGATGAGAAATCTTGTCATGCTAAGCAAGTTGATGAATTGAATAGTGTCCTCAAGAACAATAACATCAACTTTCCATCAAAGAAAGGAAAAGGATAGGCACTTGGTGTAGCCATCGGATTGTCACAATAATGGATACTTGACTTAGGTGCTACACATCGCATGTATTCTAATAGAGAGCAATTTTCTTCATTAGAGCCTTGTATAGTTCCGCACATTCTTATAGACCAGATGATACTCAGGTGGAATTTGTCAAAAAAGGCTTGGTTGACATGGATAATGGATCATTTGAGAATGTTCTTTGTGTTCCCGACTTGTGTGCCAACCTTCTTTTAGTCTACTAAATCACTCATATTGGGAATGTGAAGAAAGTTGACTTTTCTATAGACACAGTTGTGGTCAAAGATCTTGAGGATAATGCCTTGGTTGTAGTGGGAAAGGCTAATCATGAGACTCAATCATAACATTTTTCCCTCTCTTTAGTGTGTGATTTATAGATCTAGGTTGAAGACATATTCAAGAGCATGTTTGGAGAAAATTTTCAAAGTGTTCAAAATTGTCCAAGTTGTCACCTTACCTACAAGATCATTGAGGGACTTCTATAGTGCATAATTTGACAATCTATACCTAGAAATCAAGTTGAGAAGATCAAGCAAAGATTGAAGAGAAGATTCAGATCTTGATTCTCTAAAAAAATCCAAATTGGACTAACATGCCACTTCTAGTGTAGGAGTCCCAGTTCAATGAAATTTCTATATTTCAGGTGTTTTAGATATATCTCTATCAAGTTTCTATTCCTGCCTAGAAACCCTAATTTGGGACTAAATCACCCAAACTACTGTATGAGTCCTAGTTTGCATTAATCTTAGTTTTTTTAGCATTTCATATCTTCATTCAATATCCTGTAGGTTTCCAGGTGCACATATCTAGTTTCTCAGCTTTATATTATGCTTTACATTCATTTCTAGGTCATTTAGTGAAGTCTTGCATATCTTTATGTTTTGTCACTAAAATTTTCATATCATTAGTCTTTCCAAGCCCTATCTTTGTGGTGAACCCCTCTTTAGTCCCTAATTAGACCCTAGGACACCCTATTACAAGATATCTTTCCACAATTTCATCCTTGGATTGAGATCTCTAGGGTTTCCTAGAATAAGAGTGTAGAAGATTGTTGCTCTATGTCCTAAACCTAGCCCCTGACAATTTTCCACCCTTTAGTTTATTATGTCCCATTTCAAAATGTTTGTATCCATCATTTAAATAATTTTAAAGACAAGTAAAATCAATACATGAAATTTAAATGTAAGATAAGTGTGCAAGAATGCAAATCATGTAAACTAATGATTGAAAATAAGTGCAATGTGTATCAAGTAAAATATATTGAATTTGATAATTTTGATAACAATATTGGCTTAGATTTGAAATAAAAAATACTCTTACCCCTAGAATTGTCAAGTGAGATTATTATGTGGCCCTATATGGGTTAGAAAAATTTAGTAAGAACATAGGTTACTAGAAATGTCATATATGCACTTAATTTGGAAGCATGAACATGTAATGGTCAAGGAAATACCTAACACTAGTGGTGAGAATTTTTAACACATGGCATAACATGTAGTCAATAGTGTAAGGATATAGTATCCCTAATGTAACTCAAGATAGAAAATGTTCAATTCATATGAGTAGACAAGGAGATAGGTAAATCATAATGCAAGATGACCCACACAATGGTAAGTTAGTTTTTATGATATGGAACTTAGGTCATGTGAGTGTAATAGTGTAGAATGTGATTTTAAGAGCACATGTGAAGGTAGTTACCACCACATGTGTTATATAATGTGAAAAGGAACAAAATATGTGTAGTGGGAAAGGATCATCAAAAGTGTATAGTCATCTAGGTGATGGTGTAAGATGGCTTGATTGGGTTGATAAAATAATGTGATAAGTAATTATATGTGATCATATCTATAGTACAAAAATTACACCATAATCCAAAATCAAGTCTAGTATATGAATTGTACTTGTAATATATGACAAGGAAGAAATTATAAGTGCTTGGATAAGTGATGTTATTCACGCTATAATCCTAAATATTAATCACATATTTCATTTTGCAAAAAATAAGGTGTGATTTCTAAGCATATTTGATTAAGATAAATGGGATTCTCATGTGTGGGTGGGGAAAATATTTATTTATTATATATTGTTAGAGAATTTTGAGATATGGTGTAAAAAGAGATGAATAGGGAGATTACATTGATAAGCTCAAATTAAGGAGTAATAAATCATGATATTGCTATCAAGTTTCAACAGTGTAGTTTTGAGTCAAACTCATTGACCCATGTTTCATGAGTAGTGGTTCATAAGAACCCATCTCTCATGATAATGAATGGTCCACTTAGAACTCATTGCATCTAGGTGATGCTCATAGAGGTGAAGCATTAGGCATTCCCAGGAGGTCACCCATCCAAGGTTAAGCACAATAGGGAGACTGCATTAATAAGCTTGAATTCAAGAGTAATAAATGATGATATTGCTATCAAGATTCAACCATGTAGTTTCGAGTCAAACTCATTGACCCATGTTTCATGTATAGTGGTTCATAAGAACCCATATCTCATGTGATAATGAATAGTCCACTTAGCACTCATTGCATCTAGGTGATACTTACAGAGGTGAAGCACTGGGCCTTCCCGGGAGGTCACCCATCCCAGTACTATTCCAAATCAAGCACACTTAACCACATAGGTCCCTCCGAGATCCACTTATAATTCATTGCATCTAGGTGATGCTCACATAGGTGAAGCACTGAGCCTTCCTAGAAGGTCACCCATCCCAATACTACTCCAGCTCAAGCTCACGAGCTAGAGTAGTACTGGGATGGGTGACCTCCCAGGAAGGCCTAGTGAAGCATCACCTAGATGTAATGAGTGCTAAGAGGACCATTTATTATCATGAGAGATGGGTTCTTGTGAACCACTACTCATGAAACATGGGTCAATGAGTTTGACTCAAAACTACATGGTTGAATCTTGATAGCAATATCATAGTTTGACACGTGGAAAATACCTCCTACTTATCAAGTAATAAATCATCTTCTTAATTTTGTGGATGAAATAAATATTGAATACCATCATGGAGGACCTAATATTGGGTTATTAATAAATTTGACTATTATTGTTAAGAAAATTTTATGAGATTAATGAGAATATCACATAAAGTGTACAAATTTATGTCACAAAATTATAGACATGTGATTAACCATGAAATATAAAAGATAAAATTGATAAAAGAAATTATAACAAAAAATGAAAATTAGTAATCACATGACACCAAATATACATGGAGAAACCCCTTTGAATGAAACTCCACCACCAAGGAGATACCATTCTTATATTAATTAAGTATAAATATTTACAAAAATGCAATCCATTATATCGTATTCAATTTGGAAACATTATATTAGAACAAAATTATCTACAAATAACCCATGAAATACTTCCATCCCATGTCTCCAATATATAGAATTCATGAGGTACAAAAAAAAACCAAAAAGAAATAATGTGGAACCAAACAAGGTCCCAAAATATCATGATATGGATTTCAATGATGATATTATCTATCATTTACCTTTTTGGTATACAAAATGATTTTCTTTTGGAAAAATATATAGAATTAAATAAACCTTTACCTCGAATCCAAGGTTCTGGGTAATTCATCCATGCATTTGTTATAATAGGATTAGAAACATACAAATCCTTCATCATCTACATTCCTACTATAATGTAGGAAAAATTAACCCTTTTTCATACTTAATTTGGGAATGAATAATTAATAATTCAATGGACTTAATGATGCCTTATTTAGGGTGTTGTAAAGTGTTTCTTTACACTTTCACATTAATATAGGGTTTTATTAACTAATTGATGTTAAATTAATTGGCCCCTTAAATTCAAATTCAATCCTAATTTTTTACATTTTCTAAGGGATAAAACTCGACACTTTTAAATAATACACAAAACATAATTTTACAATAAATGTGTCTTAGGATAGTGACCTAGGAACCATTCACCACCTGGTGAATGGGTCCTCACTAGGTCTAGGACCCCCTTTTGACATGAAATTTCACATCCCCCAAAATGTGTCCTAGTTAAGTATGCTAGGACCCATTCGTTCTATGGAAAATGGGTCCTCACTTAACTTAGGATCCCCTCTTGGGATATGTTTTTGGTGGAATTCTAGTGATTTCAAATCCTAGATCTGATGTGAGCTTGTGTTATTTGAATTTTAGGATTTAATCTTAAGTATAAATATAAGGTTTTTCACATAGTTTCGGGTATGTGCAGGATCATGATGGGCCAAAAAGTGGCGATATGTAAGTGATATGATGGCCCATGTGCTGACAACTTTTTTTTACCAAAAAATTATGAAATGAAAAGGGTTTTTAAAGGAGATTCTCAGATTTCCACCAATATAAATTATGTTTGACTTTGAACTTAATAAATAATTATTATTCATTTTCTATTTGAATTACGACTAAAGTCTTGATTGATAGGTTAATTGAAAAACATCTATAGATTTCAAACAATATCACATTTTTTGAACCTGAAACATGCGTCACATTCTATGCTTCACATACTATAGGATTAAAAAGAGAAAAAATGAATTTCATGAAGTTTTGACCAAGTTAAGGTGGTCAGACATAGAAGTTTTTATATTTTTTAAAAATTGTAATAAAAAATCATAATTAATTATTTACATGGAAAAAAATTACAAAAAAATATGCATCACATCGGGACATGAGTCCTCTACTTATATCTAAAATTTTATAAAAAAATATTATCATTTTATTGTGGTTAGGGTGGTCAAACATACACCTACTTATTTTTTCACTGAAATTCAAGTATTATTGTAATGAAATTTCAAAATTTCACCAAATAGATTTTTTATTTTTTAAAATATACCTAGTAGTTTAGAAACTACATTCAATTTTCTACAGATTCTATTCTTACATATTTTTGAAATAATATACATAAATTATTCAAATTTTTACATCAAGTTGCCTAACCTTGATATTTATAAATTTTCTACCACTTAAGGGCCTATTTTTTCCATGATGATCATGTACAGACCCTTTCATCTAATCAATCCTATCAAATTCAAGTATTCAAGCATTATAGAAAATTTATGATATCAAGAGTTCACAAGAGCATTCAATCTAATTAAGAATTATCAAGTAGAATTAAGAATTTAATTTTTCCATTCTATCTATTGCAACATTCTAAGATCTCATAACTACTTGGATGTTGAAGGCTTTAAATTCTTAAATTATATCCCACACTTTGTGGTGTTAGGATCACATTCACACATTTTTTGAAGCCGGTGTCCCTCTTATTTGTTTTATAACTAGCTTTGAGTCTCCAAATACCTTTAACCTTTTCATTCCCATTTTCTCCTTGAGACTCAAACCATGGACTAGGTTGTCATACTCAACTTCATTATTTATACAGGAAAAATAGAATCAGAAAGCTCTGAGAGTTTCAACTTTGATAGGGGACATGTGACATAGAAAAAAGGGTCTCTTGCTTGACATGGGAATAATTCAAGATAAATTGTGCTTAACAAGGCCTTGATTTGGTGTTTCTAGGTGTTTTTCACACCCACACTAGGTCTTGGACCCTTTAAAATACATTTAACGATGTTTTGCAAAGGTGTTGTAAAGTGTTCTAAGATACTTTCATGCTTTTCTAGACTTAATAAACCCATTTTACCCTAATTCAAATTATAGAACATATTTAGTTGCATCTTCACATCAATCTAGAAGGCTTGTAAAATGAGCTTAATGCTAAACTAGTGTTGTAATGCATCTTTCATATTCACATTGGTTCTTGTGCCCTCCTAGGATACGTGGACCTCATTTTAGTGTTGTAAAGTGTATTTAATCACACTTTTACATCGAATTATGTGTCCCAAGCCCTAATTGACCTTTACATCATCATTAATAGGCCCCTATTAACCCATATTGTGCATCCAAAGGCTTAAATTGATCAAATGACTGACAAAGTTGTAATTTAAACATTATTTCCTTATCTCCTGGCATCTTAGCTATCAAAATGGCCCCTGTGTGACCCATTTTTCATCCATGACGAAGTTCCATCAAGGTGGGACCCATTCACCATGGGTGGTGAATGAGTCCCATTTGGCTCAATTTTGACCTTTGAGCAGGAAAAAAGTGAAATTTAAGTTTAATATTCTTTCATGTCAACCTTAGGGATCCAATTAATAGGTGAATAAGGTGAAATTCCTATAAATATAAATATTTTAACCCTAATTCACATCTATTATCATTCATTCATTCATCATTCTTCCATCTCAAGTCAAGTAACTTAGAGTTTCATCATTTCAAATCACCAAGATATCAATTTTCATACATTCAAGGGCAGATTCTTCATGTTTCGCTATAGAAATTCAAGATCAAACATCATGGCAAGTTATTGACTTCATTATTTCATGTTTCATTACATTCTTTAATCATTTTGGTTTAATTACCTAAAAGGGGTTTGACCAAGGGAAACCCCCATGCCCTAACATTCAAAATCTCTCTCTTTCCTTATGTGTTTGTAGATTTAGGTCTTTTGGAAGCTTGGAAGTCACTTTTAGACTCGTAAATAAAAGTTTTAAAAGTGGACACCTGTAGAGAATCAAATTGTAGACCGAGAGCTTCGGATTCCACCTTTCAATATTCAGAAATTCAAAAGTGGGCTCATCACCATGGGTGGTGATTGAGTCCCACTCCAAGGTTAGTTTTTGGTTTTCTGCATTTTAGATACCCTTTTGTATGAAACAGGTTCCAACTCAGTTTTGCAACACTGTTATTGATTCACCCAGAATGGAAAATGAGTCCCACCAGGGTTGAAAAATAGCATTAGTAGCATTTCAAATGTCATTTCCAGGCTCGTTCTAGATCCTAGGTGCAAACTTTTAGTTTGGTTCATTTCGGTTAAGTTTTGCATTCATTTCTAGTTCATTTTTGCATTACAGAATGTGTTTTCAAAGAATCTACATTTATTTTTTTTGCATTAATAATCAATCTTATCAGTTAATTGCATTCAAAAATTATATCTAGGTGTATTACATCCATATTCCATCCATATTGCATTGACTTTGAGTGTAGACATAAGCATTTTAGCCCATCTTTCTCCTTCTAGGTGAAAATCCCTAAGAGAGCTAGAAAGATCTTGGACACCTAAAATCTATGCTACATTTTGGTGAACCTACTTTTGGAACATCTTATTTTCTGCTTTTTAGTCCATTTTAATCCTAATCCTAGCTTGCATTGAATTTGCATTGGTTAATTTTCATCTAGCGTTTCAAATTTTTGCATTAGAGAAAAGGTCATTTAGCTTGCATTTTTGCATTGAATTTCCTTAAAAATTTCTTAAATTTTGCATGTATATCTTAGTTCTGCATCATACAACCTCAAACACATAAGAAAAATTCAAAATCTCTAAATTTTTTGCAAAAAACCAATACAAGGACTCATTCGCCATATTGGACGAATCAATCCCTCTCCATATTTTTGACTATCTGATACAACATCAGAAACCTCATTTCTATGCTTCCTAAGCTTCCCAGTATCATATAGTATAAGTTTGGAAAGTTTCTGGAACATTTTTTGTATTCATTTAGCTCTGGAACATCATTTTAGATTTCTCATTCTTCAAATCACTTCAATTTCAAACATCCTTACATTTGAAAATGCTTCCATTTCTACAATTTAGCATCACATTGATAAAAGTTCTTTTCACTTTTTCATATACAATTTTTCTATTCCTCAAACTTTGCATAAGTTGGTTAAAATTACTTTTCATTCTTGCATGTACATTGTTTGTATTCTTCAAATCTGGCATACATTGGATAAGAATGTTTTGTACCTTTGCATACACATTGTTCATATTGACGAAACATTGCATGAACTGGTTACATGTACTTATCATTTTTATTCAAACAATGCTAGCCCCTTCAATATTTAGACATGCTAAGAAAAATTTCATATTCCCTCCCTATGAGAGTGTCTTTGTGAAAGAGACTACAACCTTGGACATTCCTAACAATCATATTTTTTTCTCTCCTAATATCTCTCCTATTGGTGACAAACACATTTTAGTAGAAGAACCAATTCATGAGAATTTTGAGAATCCTAGTTGTTTCTCACTTCTTACCTATCTTAATGAAAAAAACATTGATAAACAAGGTCATACAACCATAGGTACTTATGACAACAACATTTTTTCTTCTTCTAGTATCTCTCCTAGTTGTGAAGTAGGTACTTTGATGTTAGACAACACAACCGATGAAGGCCATGAATATCTTAGTTGTGCCCCTTAACCTAGGGAAATACCTCTTGAAAAAAATAGCATTCCCCTACTTGCAATGAAGTCCTTTTAGAAGAACCAACCTATGAATGTCAAGAACATTTAACTTGTTCTCCTAAGAACTCTCCTTCTAGGAAAACTATCATGATGCAAGAAAATCATAATGTTAAATCCAAATCCCCTTCACTGACACATCATGCAAAAATTCTAGAGGTTATGACAACAAAAGTGGGATATCCTTCAATTAGTGATCTTCTTAAGTCACCTTCCATTAGTGAATCACACAAAAAATTTAGAGATGTCTTGAAATCCATGATGCAATCTACTCATAACAATTTTTTACAGCTACTAAGTTGTAATTTAGTGACTCAAACATCTAGGGGACCACACAACACTTCTACACCATTACCTTTTCCTAAAAAAGTGCCTAGTGTTTAAGATCTTAAAAATACTTCTGCTAATATATCTGTATGGGAACTCATTCAACTCTCATCGACAATCAAAATTCTTTTTCACAAAATTTTGGAAATATAGAAGGAAGAGATCCAATCTTACATAAAATTGAATCATGTAACTTCCTCCCATCATCCCATGCAAGCCACCCAATCAGAAATCACATTCTGTAAACATGAGTTCCCCCACTTGAGATTCAAAACAAAAACTCTCCCTTGATGATAAAGGTGATCATTAATGAAACTTTAGTTCTGCACACTCTCATCCACATTGGAGCAGAGATTCATGTTTGTAGCATGGACCTCCTACACAAACTTGGCATGGAAAAAAATCTCACTCAACTTAATGATGTTCATATTCATGGATTTGACAATGTTCAGAGGAAACCACTTGGGATGATCACATTACCTATTGAGGTTGGACCTGTAGTGTTTCCTACCTCTATTCATATAATGCAAGGACCCATTCCATACAATCTTCTCCTAGGGAGACCATGGATTCATGCTATGAAAGGATTCCCATCTACCCTTCAACATGTCTTGAAGTTTGAATACAAAAAAAAGATATACATGATTGATGCAGATGAGTGAAACTATGCATCAATTGATCACAACACTTTCAACTCCCCTAATCCTTTCACTCCTAGGTCAAAACTTGAACATGTACAAGTTGTTCCTAACTCTTCATCTACAACAAAACTACTTCATAATAATCGGGGGTCGTTAGATTCTACACCTTCTTTCCATAACATTTCCAAAATCTCACCCTTGTGGTCCAAAGAGTCATATACAAATGATTCCTTTTCAAACACAAGTTCTAATAGTGATTGGAGTTTCACACCTACCTTTAAGGAAGGGTGTGCAATATAACACTCTCAACCCAAACAACCTTGTGTTCTATTCACTCAACTTAGTTCTATCAAATCACCCCATGGTGGTAATGGGGGCAATATAACTCCCATCCTTCATGCAACAATGAAACATAACATTAAAAAAGGATTTGTGTTCTTGTAAATCAACCACTCCTAACAAACACACAACCCCTTCATCTAACTTGGAAGATTTTTATGGTATCAGTAACAATCCTCCTCCTTCACATGGATGCAATGAACACATGAAGCAAGATGACATATCATAATCTTTCAATAAAGATCTAGGGGTATCTCCCTTATCTCCAAAGACTTTGCACAACAATAACATTCAACCTCTCAAGGAGAGGTTCTCTTCCTTGTGTGGGAGCACCTAATTCCTCTACTTGATAATCACTTTCATCCATTATAGGATCACTTTTATCTTGCACTAAGTTGGGATATCCTTTTCCTCATATGTCACTTGTCGTTTCCTCCTTTGGCTAGTCGTTAACCTTTCATGAATGCATAAGAGCAAGGTTGGGATGTGGATGACATGCCTTAAGTTGGCTTGCATATGACATACTTCTCTTTTTCATGACGTAGCTTCCTCAAAACATATGACTTGGCATAGGGCTTTCCATGTAAGCTCTCATTTCCTCTTCTTCTACTTTAAAGCACTTTCTCATAGTATAGGTGCTCACAACCACTTTAAAGTGGGAGCATACATCACCACTCACATTTCATTGTGTGATTTCTTTCTTCTTGCAATGCATCTTTTTCTTGGTGGAGTCATTGGGCTTGATTCCCTCCAAGAGCATGATACTTATTTTGACTTATCCTCTATTGAAGACATTAAGCATGATGTTCCCTAAGATGAGACCTTGCACAAACTAAGAAAAATCCCTTTGAACATTCCTTATATTATTCTACATTAACAATGTCTATGAGTGTCAAGCATACAAAATTTTGCTTACCTCATAGAGCTTAAAATGACATCATCTTCTTTGTGGTTCCTTATAAAAGTTATCAGGAGGTATAACTTTGATATGGTTGAGTGGGAATCCCACTCTGAGTCATGAATTTCCCAATAGACACCTATGTATCTTATGAGTACATAGAAACTAGTGTATGTATTTCACCTTTTGGGCTTCCTCACCTAACAGACAACCAAGAGATCCATCACCCTAGAGTGAGTATGCATCCTCTTTTTGAACAAACAACCTAGAACTGATCCACCACTAGTTGGACAAGTGATCAAAGCTTGATCCATATTTTCACTTCCATCTTTCTCTTCTTCCTAGTTCTTGCCATTGCATGATTTTGTATCTTGATAATTTAGGATGTTGGATCCTGGGAGCTTGCACAACCTCCTTGGATCTTTGTCATTCTTTCTCATCTACATTTTTACACTTGAATCTCTCTTGAATGTCTACTTTAGTGCGAGTTTGAAGCAAGTTCATCCTCTCTTTAAAGTGGGGGCTAAATGTGACATAGAAAAAAGGTTCTCTTGCTTGACATGGGAATAATTCATGATAAATTGTACCTAACAAGGCCTTGATTTGGTGTTGTGAGGTGTTTTTCACATCCAAACTAGGTCTTGGACCCACTCAAATACATTTAATATTTTTTTGCAAAGGTGTTGTAAGATACTTTCATGCTTTTCTAGACTTAATAAGCCCATTTTCCCCTAATTCAACATTATAAAACATATTTAACTGCATCTTCACATCAATCTAGAAGGCTTGTAAAATAAAATTAATGCTAAACTAGTGTTCTAATGTGTCTTGCACATTCACATTCGTTCATATGCCCTCCTAGGCTATGTGGACATTTTAGTGTTGTAAAGTGTATTTAAACACACTTTCACATTGAATTATGTGTCCCAAGCCCTAATTGATGTTTACATCATCATTAATAGGCCCCTATCAACCCATATTGTGCATCTTGATGGTTAAATTGACCAAATGATCGACAAATTTGCAATTTAAACCTTATTGATTTATCTCCTAGCATCTTAGTTGTCAAAATGGCCCCTATGGGACCCATTCACTATCCATGGAAAATTAGTCCCATCTAGGTGGGACCCATTCGCAATGGGTAGTGAATGAGTCCCATTTGGCTCAATTTTGACCTTTGAGCGAGAAAAAAGTGAAATTTAAGTTTAATATTCTTTCATGTTAGCCTTAGGGATCTAATTAACATGTGAATAAGGTGAAATTATTATAAATATAAGTCTCTTAACCCTAATTCACATCTCTTATCATTCATTCATTCATCATTCTTCCATCTCAAGTCAACCAACTTAGGGTTTCATCATTTCAAGTCACCAAGATATCAATTTTCATACATTCAATGGAAGATTCCTCATTTTTTGTTACATACACTCAATATCAAACATCATGGAAATTTATTGACTTCATTATTTCATGTTTCATTAAATTCTTTCATCATTTTGGTTTAATTACCTAAAAGGGGTTTGACCAAGGCAAACCCACATGCCCTAACATTCAACAACTCTCTCTCTTGCCTTGTGTTTTTGTATATTTAGGTACTTTGGAAGCTTGGAAATCATTTAAGATTGCATTTCAAAGTTGTTTAGGTCTTCTCTTCATTATTTAATGAAAAGTATTCATCAAAAGTCACTTTTAGACTCATAAATTAGAGTTTCACAAGTAGACACCTGTAGAGAATCAAAGTGAAGATTGAGAGATCTGGATTCCACCTTTGAATATTCAAAAATTCAAAAGTGGAATCATTCACCATGTGTGGTGAATGAGTCCCACTCCAAGGTCAATTTTTGGTTTTTTGCATTTTTAGATACCCTTTTATCTGAAATAGGTTCCTGCTCAGTTTTGCATAACTAGGACTGATTCACCCAAAATGGAAAATGAGTCACACTAGGCCTGAAAAATAGCATTAGTAGAATTTCAAATGTAATCTCCATCCTCCTTCTAGATCCTAGGTGCACACTTTTAGTTTGGTTCATTTCTGTTAAGTTTTGCATTTATTTCTAGTTCATTTCTGTATTATACAATGTGTTTTCAAACAATCTACATTTCATTTATTTTTCTTTACTAATCAATCCATTTTATTAGTTTCTTGCATTCAAAAATTGCATCTAAGTGTACATTACATCCATATTCCATCCATATTGCATTGACTTTGAGTGTAGACATAAGCATTTTGGCCCATCTTTCTCCTTCTAGGTGAAAAACCCTAAGAGAGCTAGAAAGATCTTGGACACCTAAAATCTATGCTACAAGGCACTAGGTGGGTATCAGCTCCTGAACCTGTTTTACATTTCACACCATAAAAGGTTAGATTCTGCAAGCTCGATTCATCATTTGGGATTTCATGTTGGCTATCTTAAACTTTGGTTACTTAAGGGATGACTTGATCTTTATCATAAATCAAATATGTGTTAAGGCTAGTAACATCATAATTTTGAATGGATCACTCCTCATGAATTAATTTATCAAGACTTCTTCTTATGGGATCCTATCTCTAGTTGTTTCTTCATCTTCTACTATCTCCACACAATGAATTTCATTTTTTGAAAAAGATGTTTGTGTGGCCTCAATTTTCTTCATAACATCCTCTAATATGTGCTCTAAGTGTAAATATTATGATAATAATTTCATCTTGGCACCATTATTAGTCCTTAGAATTAAATGGTACCAATATAGAGATAAATACTATTGGAATATTGTTGTCATTGATATCAAAGGGGATAAGGTGTGTGATGGAATTGATACTATATGAAGGGAATTAATGTCAAAATGTCAAAATGTCAAAATGTTGTCATTAATGTCTAAGTGAGATATGGTATGACAAGGATCTAGTTATGGAAGATGGAATGGTAGCTAGAAAAATTTCTCAAAATGTTGCATTGTTGTCATGCAATTTTGACATGGTATTGTAGTAAATTCTTCTAGACATCTGAAGTGAAATAAAAGCTAGATTTGACATGGGTTTTCTGAAAGCTTCTTAGAAATGTTTATTATAGGTCCAAAAGCTAAAGGTTGTTCTCTGAGCTAATATATTTGTGCTCTTGGCCTAAATTAGGGTTTTGCAGTTAAGCCCTAATAATTGTAGTCATGATTCCTTAACAGTCTTTCTATTTTACTATTGACTACTTGTTGAAGGTTGGAGGTTGGATAAGTTGTAACTTATGCATTTAACCTTGTTCGGTGATCGACCCCATCACCTAGTCACCTAGTTGATGTCATATATATGTTCTTTTGGAGATCAAATGGTGCGCGTTGAAAGTTAGTAGACTTGATAGTTATCGCTAGATCTCATGCATTGTGGAAAGCCCTTCAAAGTTGGCTTGTAGTTAAGCGATGTATGATGGAGATGGTTTAACAGTTGTGATCTAGTCAATCAAACAATACCCACCAACTTGTTATATTTATGGTAGGACCCAAGTAAGCCTCATAGGAAAGTGAGGAACATTCACAATTATAAAAGGCTTAATCGAATAATGCACAATGATGGTGAAGAAAACCTTAGCTAGTCCAACAACACGTGGCATCATCACTTCACATCCCTATTTTGAAGTGAAGCATTTTGAGAATTAGGCCATGAGCGATGCTAGGGGAAAGAGACATCAACAAGGATAGGTGATCGAAGGTTATTGCATCCTTGGGTGTTAGTGCATCACACTTACATATCCTTGAGACATGAAGTTTTCAGCAATGAGTGATGAGTGTTGACTATTAGTGGAGTATGACATTAGAGAAAGGCACATGGCACTAGCTTGCCAACCCGTGGAGATTTAGTGGTCTCATTGTCAATAATAGTGGAATAGTGAGGGATGACATAGATTGAATGATAGTTAGGTCGATGGTGATCGCTATGTCTCTTTACATCAAAGAAATGGATGTGGATGTTCTAAGTGTTATGGAGATATGTGATGACTATGGAGATGAGATCAATGGAGGTTTAAAGACCATTTATCAAATGGTCATGTTTTAAAGATGTGAAAGTGAATGAAGAACGAAAGATCATGGTGCAAAGGTAGTTGATCAATGGTTTATATTTGAACATGAAGGTGTGAAATGGATAAATCCATGTAAACAAGGTTTTATCTTACAAACTGACATGGAGATGAGAATTAAATTATCTACCTACTTAGATGATAGATGTAGTATGATTTGATATACAAAGTGGTGACAAAAATTGTTATAGAAGAAAGGATCAAGATCAAATCAGATAAATAGATGGATTCATAAATTGCATATCTGCTCCTAGGGTTTGACAAAGATAATGAAGGAAAATTATTTGTACTAGAATTTGATGTTGTGTGGCTCAATACAACTGCATGATAGTGGAGAAGATATTTTGAACCCTAACAAATATTTTTAGGTGATGGAGAATCCCAAGATAATCATCATCAGTTATCACTACACAAAACATATGAGACTATTGTCTAAGGGGTGTAACTATGAAAATGGGTGGTAGAGAAAAGAGGTGTGTGCACAATGCATAAGTGATTATGAGCTCCATAGGAAAAAAGAGAATATATTGAAAAAGAGAGAGCTACAAAAGGGGTATGGTGATGCATTGAGGAAGACTGCAAATTCACTAAAGAAGAAGGAGATGAATAGAGTTGAACCAAAGTAGTGAAGAGAATATATGAGAGTTGTTGTGGTAGTAACATATAATTGGGTATGTGCAGGATCATCGTGCAAAAAACAGGCCCTTAAGTGGCAAAAAATTCAAAAAAATCAGTGTTAGGCAACTTGACGAAAATATTTGAATAAGTTATCTATATTATTTCAAAAATATGTAAGAATAGAATTTGTAGAAAATTGAATGTAGTTTCTAAAATACTAGGTTTATTTAAAAATAAATAAAATCTATTTGGAAAAATTTGAAATTCGCAAAAAGTACTTAAATTTCAAGGAAAAAAATAAGAAGTAGGTGTATTGACCACCCTAACCATAATAAAATAATAATATTTTTGTAATATTTTATATATGAGGACTCATGTCTGGATGTGATGCATATTTTTTGTAATTTTTTCCAAGTAAATAATTAATTATGAATTTTTATTACAACTTTAGAAAATATAAAATTCACCCGACCACCTTAACTTGGTCAAAACTTCATGAAATTTAATTTTTTCTTTTTAATCCTATAGTATGTAGCATAGAATGTGACACATGTTTTGATTCAAAAAATATGATATCGTTTGAAAGTTATAGATGTTTTCAATCAGCTATCGATTAGGACTTTAGTCGTAATTCTAATAGAAAATGAATAATAATTATTTATTAAATTCAAATTAAATCATAATTTATATTTTTGGAAAGTTGGGAATCTCCTCTAAAAACCCTTTTCGTTTCATTAATTTTGGGTGAAAAAAAAGTCGTCAGCCACATACCCCCATAATATTGCCACTTTTTGGCGCACCATGATCCTACACATACCCAGTTGAGTAGATGAAGAGCAAGTTGTAACATTAATTTGAGTTCTTTACGAACAAATTGTAATATTTTTTTATGTTGGTGCTTAGTTCAAGGGATTGATGTCTCCTTAAAGGGCTGGTTCCCTTAAAATTTGTAACAAAAGGATTTCTTTGTGAGGTTGGATTAGGACAGTAGTTCCTAGTAACATTTTTTGACCATGTTTTTTCCCATCTTGGGATTTCCATGTATATTGTGTGTTATGTGATGCTTGATTATGTACTTGTTTATATTTTTCAATTCATATTTCAATTTGTACACTAATTATCTTAGAAGTTAGTCTACTCAAAAGCTTAAGGGATTAAAATTTTAGTATCTACTGATTCACCACCCCTCTTAGTAGATTTTTGTGTTCTAACAAATACCCCCAATCTTAGTAGTGAAATTTCTAGATAAACACAATTTGAAAATGGGAGGGATATCTATTATTACCACCTCTTGGGAAATTGTAATGTAGGGACATGAATAAAGGCTTAAGGTGAGACTTTTGATTAGACCTATACCCTAAAATATTTTCCCACCCAACTGCATGATTCCTCTATCAAGAGGCTCACATTCTAGCTTTAATGAATCTACAATTAATTTAGGAATAATTGTGGTGCTAACACCAGATTCAATCATAAAATTATGTAGCAACTTATCCCCTATAATGAGAGTTAAGAAGAATAGGATGGGTTTTGGATTATTTACCTCCTCCTTCACCATATTTTTCTTTGTGTTTGTGAATACAATAAATCATATGGCCCATGAATCTTTAATTGATTCTTTACATTTCTTGTGATTACATTTTGGGACTGCATTGGCCTTTAGTGGTCTTTTATCATCTCCCAATGCCTCTCACAACAAATATTTATGCTCTATGATAGCCAAAATATTTCATAAGGAGACATGGGTTGGGGATTTCTTCAACTTCTCTACCACATTAAGTGGTCCACATAATTGGGTCTTTGGCTCTTTTGTTTTGCTCAAGATTACATTCTCACTCTATTTCTAGAACACTGGAGCTGCTACTAGTGGTCTTAGTTCTTTCTCATGGATTACCTTGGCTTGTGACATAAGGGGTACATACTATCCAATCAATCTCCTTTTGGTTCAGGTATAATATTCTAATTGAACTTGAGGGGTATTTGATGTTGATGCCTCATTGGTGAATACCACATATTCTCCCTCTATCCAAGAAAATAGCACATGATCTAAGGAAAATTCCCCTTCTTGTTGGAGGGACATGCCTTGCACATGAGCCATTATGATATCATTTTTTACTCTAAGGTATTGATAGGCATATGTGCTTATACTAGTGGTGATTCCTTGGTTCTATTATTCTATGATCTTCTGTTGAAGATTACCCCTAGAAAAATTCCATGGAATGTGTTGATGCAGAGCTAGGAGGATTCACAAAACATCACACAAACCTTCAACAATAATCCAAAACAATCTTTGTATAACACATGTTATTAAACATTGTATATCACATTGGAAACATAACTATGGCAACCCACAATTTATTGCCATGAAAAGTCATTAATAACTTCTAAAAAATGAATAATGAAGCCAATCCCTCTAGTTAGATTGAATAAAACATAGTTATATACTCTTCCTCAAATTCTTATGAAGATCCAATGGTGGAAATGAAACTTATTATATTTTTCCCAAAACTGCAAACCCTAGGTAGGGTTCAGATCTGCCCTCACAAAAATGTTCATAACTTATTCAAATCTTAATTGAATTTGATGATACTTGAAGCAAATGAAATTAGAATCACATGGAAACAAAATCCAATTTATTTTAGATCCAAAATATATACCTTACATTCCGTACCATTACACTTGTTTAGACTGTAAATTCTGCACAATATTGTTAGAATAGGCAGTCTCACCAAAATAATCATATCTTCCACAAAACTCAATAAAATTCAGTGAGGTAAAAATAATTGGAAACTAGAAATAGAGATATTTCCATCAATATATGATACTTTATTATTTGAGTCCATACCAGTCCATACAAATCACAACTTCAATCTGGTAACAATGTAAAAATTAGGAAATGCACAAAATTTGAGGTTTCCATTCATCAAACTTCAAAAAACAATGTCTCCAACCCCCAATTCGAGTTTTGGAGGGTTTATTTATACATTTTCAACCAAAACTAACCATTTTCAACCACCTTTTGATTAGTTTGTTCACAAAACACCTTAATGATACTTTATCTACATAATTTTAAACTTTTGACAATTTTTACAATATATGAGAAATAAACAACATCCTAGGACCTATAACACCACAAAGGTGGCCTCTTGGGCCTTATTACAATATCAAAACATAAAAATGGAATAAATAACTCAATATGGATTCATGGAGGCATGTGATCAAATAGGTGCTCTTGCACCAAACTCCCGAGGGCAAAAGAATTCAAGCCCCTTTGAATTGTCTTCTTCCTAGTCTTCCAGTTACTTTGCACCTTGTCCTTTGTATTTGAGACCATCTTTGGTCATTTCCTCATTTTATTCTTCATATGCCTTCTCCTGTCAAGCATCCTTGCAACTTGGAAGTCCCAAAAATCTATCATATCATTAAACACTTCACTTTGTCCTTCATAACCTGCACATACATAGTCCAAGAAAAAATTAGAAACAAAATATAGAGACCTTGAGGTCTCCTCCTTGTCTTCTTGTACTTCAAATTCCTCTTCACCCATGACCAACTTATCCAATCATGACACCAATTCACTTGCAACCTCAATATCCTTGTTTTCTTCTACCTTGATGAGTTCTTCCTCTTGTTTGACTTTTCCATCACCAACCTTACTATTCCATTCATCTTCAATGGCTACATATTGTTCCCATAAGTCTTCTTCTTCATCTTTGACTGAATTTGTTGCCTTCTTTTGTTTTCTTTGCTTCTTCATAATCTTATTTATAGGCCAAACCATCTTCCTTTTCAATTTAAAATTCCAACTTGTATCTTGTTTCATCATTTGTTCTATCTTCATCATGGATTCTTGGAACTCTTCTTCAATTCTTTTCAATTCTTCCTTCAACTCAACAATCTCTTTGTCCATCTTCTCTTGCCTTATCCTCTTCTATCTTTCCATCTTTCTCAACTATTTTTCCTCTCTTTCCTTCTTCCTTCATGAATCCTCAACCTACAAATATCTTTCCAATCTTCTCAAAAAATCCATCTCCACAAGCAAGTCTCTCCTTGCTTCCACTTCACTTTGCCACACCTAGGAAATCAGGTTCCTTCCTCAACCTGGACAACTCACAACCACAAACACCAACAAAAAACCAGAAAACTTCACCAGCCCATATCTTTTCTAGGCTCTGATACCAATTTTATGCAGAGCTAGGAGGATTCACAAAGCATCACACAAACCTTCAACAATAATCCAAAACAATCTTTGTATAACACATGCTATTAAACATTGTATATCACATTGGAAACATAACTATGGCAGCCCACAATTTAATGCCATGAACAGTCATTAATAACTTCTACAAAATGAATAATGAAGCCAACCCCTCTAGTGAGATTGAAGAAAACATAGTTATATACTCTTCCTCAAATTCTTATGAAGATCCAACAATGGAAATGAAAGTTATTATATTTTTCCCAAAACTGCAAACCCTAGGTAGGGTTCAGACCTACCCTCACAAAAATGTTCATAACTTATTCAAATCTTAATTAAATTTGATGAGACTTGAAGCAAATTAAATTAGAATCACATGGAAACAAAATCCAATTGATTTCAGATCCAAAATATATACTTTACATTCCGTACCATTACACTTTTTTAGACTGTAAATTCTGCACAATATTGTTAGAATAGGTAGTCTCACCAAAATAACCATATCTTCCACAAAACTCTATAAAATTCAGTGAGACAAAAATAATTGGAAACTAGAAATAGAGATATTTCCATCAATATATGAAACTTCATTATTTGATTCCATACCATGCCGTAAAAATCACAACTTCAATCTGGTAACAATGTAAAATTTAGGAAATTAACAAAATTTGAGGTTTCCATTCATCAAACTTCAAAAAACAATGTCTCCAACCCCCAATTCGAGTTTTGGAGGGTTTATTTATACGTTTTCAACCAAAAATAACCATTTTCAACCACATTTTTATTAGTTTGTTCACAAAACACCTTAATGACACTTCATGTACCTAATTTTATACTTTTGAGAATGTTTACAATATATGAGAAATAAACAACATCCTAGGACCTATAACACCACAAAGGTGGCCTCTTGGGCCTTATTACAATATCAAAACATAAAAATGGAACAAATAACTCAATATGGATTCATGGAGGCATGTGATCAAATAGGTGCTCCTGCACCATGTGTGCATCATTACATGGGAAGTACCATGAATTAGTGTCATCCACCAAGTTATTTTTGGTCAACAACTAGTTCGTTATTATGATTGTGCATTGTGACTTGCAATGGGGTTAGGACTGGGACTATCTAATCCAAAGGGAAAACTTGATTATTCACTCATGCTCCTCCTTGGTATTTATTATGCTAAAAGGGAGGTCAATTACCTTGAAAATTCTAGTAAGGGGGCGTAGGAGGCATAGCCTGTTACCTCTTAAGGTTAATTATTTCATTAGAAAAGGTCCACATTATATTTTCATATTACTCATTTCCATGGCCAATGAGGTAGAAGCACCCATATTATTTTTTGCATTAGGATATCCATACATCGAAAGTTATGCAATAGAGGTATTGGGGGAATCTTTTGGGGGTGGGAGTGGTATTTTAGGAATTATAGGAATGGGTAGCCAAGGAGAGAGCTTTCTAGCATATATAAGGTTATTATCGACTCTAATGGCTAACTCCAATGCATTTGGAAGGGTGTGTCCTCCCACCTACTGTATCATTGTGACTATGTAAGAATTAAAATCCTTTAATTAGAAATAAATACCCATACCTCCCAGACATCTAGCTATCATAAGGATCATTTTCTACGTTTTTTGAAACTTGGTGTTGAAATCTATGATAGCTTCTTCAGGAGCTCTTTTGATGGTTATCAATTGTTGGAGTAAGGAAGACTAGTGTACCATAGAAAAATGGATCTTGAAAATTTTCACGGTCATTTAGTTATTTTTATTTTGATGCTTGGCTTATTTTTCTTAGATTTAATGTTGTAATGTAACTTATACATTCACATTAGGTCTTGAATATTCAAATTATTAAGACTTTATGATGTCTTCTTAAGGTGCCATGAAGTGTTGTAAGACATTTCTACACTTTCCAAGACTCTTCTTACTATAATTCATCTAAACATTCCCTTGTTATCACTTATCAAGTCCTATTTCAAAGTGTTGTAAAGTCTTGTAACAAGATTTTATGCTTTTCTAGGCTTGTCATCACTAATTACACCATTCTTATGCTTTATTTGGCCCCTTTATGCACTTATAGTCCTTAATTAAGTGTGTTTTTGAATATAAACCTGATAAACATTATTAATAGCAACTTAATTTCTAACACCCACTTGTATGCCTTGAGTGGGACCCATTCACAATGGGTCATAAATGAGTCCCTCTTGGCACAAAATTAAAAATAAATTCAAATTTCCTTTAGATTTTTATTCATTAAGACCTTATGTCAGCTTTTGATGTATTTTTGGGTAATTTGGGCATAAGTGTGTATAAATAAGTGTTTTTCCATTCATTTTAACCCCCAATCATCCCATTCATTCAAGCATTCATTCATCCATTCAATCATTTCATTCAAGCATTCAAGCATTATAGCATCAATGAATCAAGCATCTTGGACCAACCATTGACATATCTTCAGAATTCAACAACAAGAGTTTGGTGAGTTAATGACACTTGCATGTTGTTCGCTCACCATTTCCTTGTTTATTTCATTTCATTTCTTTATTAAGGGTTTGATTACAAAAGTGGGATTCAACCAAGGAAAATCCCTATACTCTAACACTTAACCATTTTCCCTCTCTTTACATGTGTTTTTATAGGTCTTGTAGGTAGATTTTTCAAAGGGATAGGTGTTGAAAAGTGTTCAACAAGTCATTCAAAGCTATTCAAGTCAACATACCCCTAATAGAATCTTGGAGACAACATTCAACCCATTTTCTACAGATTTGGTATGTCAACCCAACAAGAAGACAAGTGCAAATCTAGACCCACAAAGTTGACTTCAGAATTTGTGGATTTTTGAAGGTGGAATGACTCACCATTAGTGGCAAATGAGGCTCACTACCAGGCTAGAAAATTTGTTTTGTTTAGTTTTTAGTTCCTAACAGTCAAAAACCTATTTCAATAATGTTTACCAAAAGTAGGATTGATTCACCATCAGTGGTGAATGAGTCCCATTGGTCATCAATAGTGATTTTTGTAGCATTCCAAACCTTCCAGCATCATCATTCTATCTCCAAGTGCACTCTATTTTGTTTCATTAATTTTTGATTTCATTTGTGCATGATTCTAATTCATTTCTACATATCACACGATGTTTTCAAACAATTCATATTTCTTTGGTTTTGCATACATAATCAATTAATTTTATTAGTTTGAAGAATCTATATCATTTTATTTAAGCATATTTAAATCATACATACATTAATTTGCGTGAACCACCTAGATTTTGGTGTGGAATCTATCTCTTTCCTTTAGGTTAAAAACCCTAATTGAGAAAAAGAGTCATAGCATTCGTACACTCAAAAATATATGGTTCATTTTGGTGAACCTGTAGATATAACATCATCTTTATGATTTGCATATGCATTTACATCCTAGGACTTATAGCATTAGCCTATGCATTAGCCTTTGCATTGTTTTTGCATCCTAGGGTTTACAACATTGCATTAGTGAATATCTCATATATATTTCAATTTTTCACTTCAAAACATTACAAAAATTAAATTTTGAATCTGCATCTTAGTTTTGCATCAAAAAACCATGAAAATCACTTTAATTTTTTTGAAAAAATACAAAAAAAATTATCCCTGGACTCATTCGCCACCCTAGGTGAATCATTTTGGTTGCACTTTTTGCACAACAATTTTTGTCATTTTCACAGTAATTTCTGCATTTCTATTTTTTGTTATTGCATTCCTATTTTAGTTTACAAAATTTATATTATTTGCATTTTATTATTCCTATATTGCATTGCATTTTCATTCACCCCACCTCTTGTGGTATTCATATGAGTGTTTGGTGCCCTATTGATAATACTTTAATGAGAAGTTCCCGACTCATGGCATCCCTTGATAACACACTCGTTGTGGACCTTGGGTTGACTCAAGCTCCTACTCCTAGTATGGACAATGGTGCATTAGGCATGGATACTACCACTAGTACACCTTTATCTTCACATATAATGCATGTTGACACACAAAATTATCCCAAGACAATCATGTTGAAAGGCATGGATTTAGCACATTTACAACAAGATTTATGTCTTGAAAATATCTCCACAACTGGAATTCTTGCTATAGAAAAAATACATCACCTACTTGAAAGTGATGAAGGCTTAAATTTTGTGAAAAAAATTTCTAAGATATACAACAAACATCTTCCTTCCACTTCCCAACTAGCACATACTATGGTTAACCAAGGAGGATATCACATTCCTCCTCCTTCAACCATAGCATCCATACCCACCTATACAACTCCTCAAGTTACAACAACCATGTAATAGGTTAGTCATGTGACTCCTTTTGTTAGTCCAACTAGCATTCCTAGTTCTTTTGTGGCATAGAATGTTCCATCCTCCACCACCTTCACCCTCTTAGTGTTCCCTTCACTTTTCCCAAAATTACATACACTCCATCACTATTATGTCTTCCACCTCATACCACTTACACTGACCCTATCATTACACAACTCCTTCACACTATTTCTTCCATGCAACAACAAATATCCACCATTAACCAAAATCAAACCGCACCACACACATACTATGTCCATAGTAGCCCATTATATTTGGATATCTTAAGAACACTGATGCCATAGGTAATTGAGATGCCTAGGTTTGAGAAGTATGGATTCAAAGGATACCCTACTAATCATGTGAATGCATGTATAACCTTATGTAGTGATTTTTTCCTTGATGATAAACTGTTAGCTAAATTGTTTCCTAGGACTTTAAAGGATATTTCCTTGGAGTGGTTTTCCTCTTTACCCAAACATTCAATTCAATCATTTAATGAAATTTTTGATGTGTTTATAAGTCATTTCAAATTTCATATGACTCCCAAAAAGATAATGGTTGATTTAATGAGGTGTAAACAAAATGTGGATGAAAAAGTAACTGATTTCATTTAGTATTATTAGTCATTGTATGCTCAAGTAGATGTCAAGGTTCCTAATTCACATCTCCAAAAGATATTTATCAAGAACTTGCAAACTAACATTTAGGATAAGTTGAACATGATGTTCAATTTCCTTCTTCCATGCATTTATGCACAACCCTTTTTTACTACCACAACTCGGTTACTAGTCATGATTCAAAGTCCACTTCTAGCCGAGTTAAGAAGTCTAAAAAAAGCAACCAAAACAATGCCCTAAACTTTAAAAAAACCAAACAAAGTCTTCTTACAGTTCAAACCACCTCCTCCACAACCAACTCAACCCATTACTACTCAAGTGGTAGTTGTTAAAGCAATGGTGCCCTTTGCCTATGGGGACCCAAAGAGATAGTTTATCCCCTTACCCAATACTCTCCATAGCACAATGAATCAACTCCTACAACAACTGATCACTTTGACTATAGTAAGACCACTTGATCCTAGCAAGCCTTTACCCCAAAAATTTAAACCAAATTTTTATTTCCATTTTCATTATCAAAATGGACATGACATAGAACAATGCAAGCATCTCAAACACATAGTGAAAGAGCTCATTGATTTTTGTCGTCTATTAATTTAAAATGTTAATGTTATAGGAAATATTTTTGTTGCCACCCCCAATTATAATTTACAAATATTTACCAACCCCATGCTTAAACACAATATTTCATTTGTCAAAGCTAGTTAACCTTGAAACATTGATGTGATGAATGTTGATACAAATACTCAAAAACATGATCTTACTCCTAATGTTACCCATATTAATCCTATGGATGAACTTGCGGGTATGATAGATGTTATCCCTTGCAAGGGCCCAAATCACAAATCTCTTGATATTAATTTTTCTTGTCCTAATATACTTAAAATACTTCTTGATGGTCCTGTTTACATAGCCGATTGCATCTATGATAAGCCCACAAATGGGATATTAATAGATCCTACTTGTCATGAGAATGTGATCACAGAAGAATTTTTAGTATTACATGATCTTTATCAAGATGATTATGAAAAACAAATAGCATGGATTAAAACACATACTAGTTTTGTGTGCCCCACGATTAGATCAATCGTACTCCTATTACAAATAGCTCCTAGAACATTGGATGTAAAATTCTCTATCATTCCACATTTGGATCAATTTTGTCTACGGTTGGTTCATCCTTGGCTTTGCTGGATGAAATATGTCCCTTCTATTGTTCACAAATGTTGGAATTTTCCACTTGATAATGAGATATTTACTATCCACCATAGTGGCTTTAATCCATTGTCTTCTAAAGGTAATTTTTCCTTAGAATCCTTTTGGCCTGAACCTATGGAACCCATCACCCCTCACAAATACTTCCTTTTCATTGCTTATCAAAAGTTCAAAGCCAAATGAATAGTTGAATTATCTCTTCGCCACATGTCCCCATCCACTTCTGCTACTCCTATCCTAGATGATATAATGCTTCTGCCTACATCTAAACCTAAAAAAACAATGCAAACAATAAAAACTTCACCTTCATCATCTAAATTCCCAAGAGATAATGAAACTAGCCCCGTCATGCCTCCTAACATTAGACAAGTTTATAAATCCAAAAAGAAAGTTATTCACCCATCTTATTCTATTACTTTCAGTCCTCCCCCTCAAAAATAAAATGAGCCTACAATGGATCAACCTTCTCTTACACATACACAACTTCAAAATAGAATCAAATGAAACTACGATGCTAGGGAGCATAGGTGTCAACGCCATCTCTTTTCCTTCCAATTACAAGAAAAAGAAAACAAAGAAAATAAACCTCCACCTTTGATAGAAGCCATACCTTCTCACCCTCCTCCTCATGACCCATCACAAGATAGTACATTGCAACCATCACAACAAAATGATCTGATACAACAACCACAACTACTAATACAATATTCATTAGAAATTACCCTATGTCCTCTCATTGTGATTAATCTGGATGATGATGATAATGATGATGAGATCTCTAAAATAGATGAAGAGGTACATAATTATCTCAATTTTTTTTCCTCTTCCATGAGCTTAAGTGATAAATCTCCTACACCAAGTGAAGAACTTGGTACTTCCCCTAGTTCGACACTTACAATTCTCCATTTGGATAGTCAACTGCCCTCACAATACACTGAACATGATTGGGAGGTGAATGGCTTGTTAGATGGTTGACTTGCACTTTCCTTTACTAGCCCTTTTTACATTTTATTTTTCCTTTTTCTTTGGTGTGATTTTATGTGTGTATTGTGTTCCCCTGTCATGTGTATTTGATGTTCCCTCTCTTTGTGCACTTCCTCTATTCGTACCTCTATTCTTCTATATGTTGTACATTTCCTTTTATTTTTGATTTTTCTTGTGCTTTTCCTTTTTGGGATGACGCAAGGCACTAAGATTGCAATGTATCCTTCAAGTTGACCCTAAATTTTTTCCTTTCCTTTTTCCTTTTCTTTTTCTTTTCACTTGTATTGTCCTTTTGGGAATGATGCAAAGTATTGAAACACAATTTCTCTTCCATGTTGACCCAAAAAGAACATTATTTTTCTTTCTTTTTTTCAATCTCTTTGTGTCATTCTTCAAGTTCTATGTATTTTGGGAATGATGAAAATTTTAAGCTCTTTCATAAGAATATTGTAGCAACGAACATACTGACCCCAAATCCATAGATCCCTGATGTTTTTGGTGTGTTCCTTTTTGGGGGAAACCCCTCTTTCTTTTCTTCCTTTCTCATTTGCATGACATAGCCTTACTTGGAAACATATGACTTGGCATAAGGGCTTTCCAGGTTGGTTCTCATTTCTTGTTTTATTTTTTCATTTTTCCTTTGCTACTTTAAAGTAATTTCTCATAGAACGATGTGTAGCAATTCCTTTAAAGTGGAGGAATACATTGGCATTATTCATTTTCATTTTTCTTTTTGGTTCTTAGTGCAACCTTGTCATTTCATATGATGCATTTTTCACTTTGTGGATGACATTGGGTATAGTGTATTTCATAAGTGTGATCTATCTCAGCATATTACATTCCTATTAGTGGCCTGATGTGATGTACTGCATCCCCTAAGTTGTGAATATTTTATTCTTTGATTGGTCCTTTCTTGGAGACACTAGATAGAATGTTCCCTAAGTGATAGACCTCACGTGAACTAAACAAGACTCATTTGAACATTTCTTTTACATTTTAAATTTTTTCATTTATGTGGCCACCTTGCATAACACAACTTACATGCTTGTGGTACCATTACATTTTTTCATGAGTTCTAAGCATACGAAACTTTTCTTGTATCATGAAGCACAAATCAACATTTTCTTTTGTGGTACTTTATTAAAGTTATCAGGAGGTATAACTTTGATATGGTTGAGTGGGAAGCCCATTCCAAGGCATGAATTTCCCCATAGCCACCTATGTGTTTGTGAGTACATACCAACCAAGTCTATGTTTCTCACCTTTTGGGCCTTCTCACCTAGTATACTGCCACTAGTTCTATCACCCCAAAGTGAGTATGCATTTTCTTTTCTAGACAAACAACCTAGATCTAATTGACAACTAGTTGGACAAATGATTGAAGCTTGATCTGACTTTTCCTTTTCTTCTTCCTTTTCTTCTCTCTTTCACATGTGTGTTCCTTTGTTCTTATGTTTAATTTTCTATGGGATATTCATCTTGGGGGCTTTATCATCCCTCTTGATTATGTTTTTTATCTCATCTTGCTAGCATAAGTGCATTTGAATCCCTTTTGATATGCATGGCTACTTTAGTGTGAGTTTGAAGCAAGTTCATCCTCTCAGTAAAGTGGGGGATAAATGTACCATAGAAAAATGAATCTTGGAAATTTTCATGGTAATTTAGGTCTTTTTCCTATCATGCTTGGATTATTTTGCTTAGATTTAATGTTTTCATGTAACTTATGCATTCATATTAGGTCTTGAATATTCAAATTATTAAGACTTTATGATACCTTACGAAGGTGTTGTGAATTTTTGTAACAAACTTATACACTTTTCTAGACTCTTTTTTATTATAATTCATCTAAACATTCCTTTTTTTATCACTTATCAAGTC
The DNA here is from genome assembly GCA_007258455.2 of Sequoia sempervirens. NCBI lineage: Eukaryota > Viridiplantae > Streptophyta > Pinopsida > Cupressales > Cupressaceae > Sequoia > Sequoia sempervirens. Next base: position 37,294,605 of record VDFB02018296.1, read on the forward strand.
TTATTTCAAAGTGTTTTAAAGTCTTATAACAAGCTTTCATGCTTTTATAGGCTTTTCATTACTAATTACACCTTTCGTGTGCTTTGTTTGGCCCCTTTATGCACTTATAGTCCTTAATTAAGTGTGTTTTAAATACAAACTTGATAAAAATCATTAAAAGCAACTTAATTTTTGACACCCACTTGTATGCCTTGAGTGGGACCCATTCACCATGGGTGGTGAATGAGTCCCTCTTGGCAGAAAATTCAAAATAAATTCAAATTTCCTTTGAATTTTTATTCATTGAGACCTTATGTTGGCCTGTGATGTATTTTTAGGTAATTAGGGCATAAGTGTGTATAAATAAGATTTTTCCTATTCATATTAACCCCCAATCATCCCATTAATTCAAGCATTCATTCATCCATTCAATCATCTCATTCAAGCATTATAGCATCACTAAATCAAGCATCTTGTACCAACCATTGACATATCTTCAAACTTCAACAAGGGTTTGGTGAGTTCATGACACTTGCATGTTATTTGTTCATCATTTCCTTGTTTATTTAATTTCATTTCTTTATTAAGGGTTTGATTACCAAGGTGGGATTTGGCCAAGGAAAATCCCTGTACTCTAACCCTTAATCATTTCCCCTCTCTTTACATGTGTGTGTTGGAGGTCTTGTAGGAAGATTTTTCAAAGGGATAGGTGTTGAAAAGTGGTCGAAAACTCATTCAAATCTATTCAAGTCAACATAACCCTAATTCAAGATTAGAGACAACATTCAACCCATTTTTTGCAAATTTGGTTTCGTCAACCTGACAAGAAGACAAGTGTAGATCTAAATCCATAGAGTTCACTTTAGAATTTTTAGATTTTTCTAGATGGAATGATTCTGCATTAGTGGAGAATGAGTCCCATTTCTAGGCTAGAAAAGTGATTTTGTTCAGTTTTCAGTTCTCAACAGTGAGAAACCCGTTTCAACAAAGTTTACCAGAAGTAGGACTGATTCTCCATCAGTGGCAAATGATTCCCAATGGTCATCACTATTGATTTTTTTAGCATTCTAGAACCTTTCAACATCATCATTCTATCTCTAGGTGCACTTTGTTCATTTTCTTTAAGTTCTGAATTCATTTGTGCATGTTTCTAATTCATTTATGCATATCACATTGTGATTTGAAAGCTTCATATTTCTTTGGTTTTGCATACATAATCAATCAATTTTATTAGTTTTTTGCATCTAGATCATTGCATTTAGGCATATTTCCATTGTACATACATTAATTGGAGTAGACTGCCTAGATTTTGGTGTGGGATCTATCTCTTTGCTTTAGGTGAAAAACCCTAATTGAGCAAAAGAGTCATAGCATTCCTAGACCCAAAAATATATGGTTCAACTGATCACCTTTCCTTTTAAACTCATTGAAGAAGCTATCTCCTAGTCGATCCCAAGTACTAGTACATGCAAGTACTGAGCCTTCCCTTTGAAAGAAGTAGCTAGTGTCCTTAATACTACACTTTGTTCCATTACATGATGCATCATGCACACATCAATGACATCTTAATAATATTATTCATGTATTTTAAAATATTCTCCCATGAACTTACGAAATTCCTTTAGAACATTATCATGAATTGGACCTCACAAAGCTATTAAAATTTTGACCATAATTGGTAGATTTACTTGTTGCACTTGAGCCTGCACTTGTTCTTGTGTTACTTCTTGTAGATTTCTATCATCTGATATCTACCAATGGGGGCAAGAGTAAAGTAGGATTATGGCTATGAATTATCTTGTGATGGGTCTTTGGATCATAAAGCTAGTTATAATAAATATTGAAGTATTTTTCGTTCTACCTAGCATGCTAGAAAAAAATATTGATCTTTGAATCTGAGACCTAAGAGATACAATTCTTGGGAAGTTCTAAGAATGTGGGACTTGAATGATATCCATAAAATGACCTCTTGGATTTTAGAAGCCAACTCTTTATTTAACTAATAAGGAGGTTGGAAGAGGGACAAGGTAAAATTAAATTCATACAAATAACTATCCTAAGGTTATTTTTCATAGCATGCTAATGGTGTTTCACATAATACAACATATCATAATATTAGTACTATGGTAATTTACAAAAGTTTGAAAAAGTTCTAACATGATCCAAAATTATGCATATGTGAAACTAAAACTATAAAATCTTGCTATAATAATAAACAACTACAATATCTCAATGAAAATATAGATCAAAATTATATTTACATAGAGGAAATAGAATTCACAATAGAGGCCAATAGAGCACAAGATTATGCATTAGTATTTCTCACACAAAATTAACTATTGATGTCTAAGAAATTATAAAAATTAACTATTTTCCTTCCAATTCTCTAGGTTCTAAAAATGATGAACCACCACAATACAATCCCACTTTGGTCTTAAAGAGAAAAAAATCCCCATCAAAATGGAAACCACATAAACAAAAGAATATTTCACACTCTCACACTTGCTAGTCTTGCTATTATGGTGATGGTTGAAACAACCTAAGTGAGAAATTGTAAGTAGCTCCTCTTAAGGGGTGATCATGCCACCTATTCCTCCATGATCCATCATTGCAACTGCCTACAATCCTTATAATTAATATTGTTGGTGATGGAAATTTTCTCTCAAATTGCATGTGAGCTTACCATGCATCAGCCTTTTCCATAATGTATGTGTTGAACCCACCAAAATTTTTCACCAACAACAAATCATATAGTACTTGTGATGCATGGAAAGCTCTTTGGTCTATGCCAACTTGACACAAGGCTTGGGGAAAGAGGGTGCTTGATAAAAAAAAATACTATTTACTATTTTCAGTTGATGCACAAAGATTCCACATGGAATTCTCTTGTATTCCCTATAAGTATAGTCATTAGATTTGGTAGCAAGTGTGTGGCATTGACATGTGGTTTTCCTCCATGAAAAAATTGAACCTAAGTGAAAAACCATGGAAACTCGAAGGAAAAGGAATTATTTCCAACAATGCCTTGGAAAGTAACCCTTCACAAAATAAGGGTTCAGTAGATAATGTCTACAAATATTATAGACATATTGGTGATATTATTGTTGAAGATTATCCTTCTTCATCTTATAGTTATTTCAAGATATACACATATCCAATCCCTAACTATGGTAAATGGGGTGCCCCTAACAAGGGTAGTGACTCCAAAAATGATAACTAATCTTTCATTTCATATGAATACATCATAGATCAATTAAAACTAACCAATACATATATGTTTAAAATAACACCTCAAGATATCCCTTCCATCCCATCCAAATAATCAAAAGACCAAGACAACCCTTCCAACCTAGCTGATTATTCTCTTCCATATCCTAATCAAGATCAAAGTATCCCTTCCATACCATCATATGGTCCCTCTTAAAATAAAAATAAAAGAATATCTTCCACCCTATCTACCAATTCCCTTCCAAATAAATATTAAAGAACACCTTCCATCCTATGCAATGATCCTATCCCATCTCAGGATCCCTACCTTATACTTCATGTAGTGATCCCCTACCAAATCAAGATCAAAATATCCTTTCATGTCATGATCCTAATCCCCCACAAGACCCCACTATACAAATCCAAACAATGCATATTGAAGTACTAATTGAATTGGCATCCAAATAGGCTCATCCAAAAGCCCCATCTATCCTCAATTTTTCCATTCAATGACACATCTCTAAACCTATCTAAATTCATCTTTCCTTTCTTCCTTTGATTTTTATTATGATATACATATCCTTCATCATATATCCCTTATCCTACCCAATTCACCCCCCTACACTTTTGTTAGGGTTAGAGATGGCAGATATCTAACAATTAAATGTAGATTTAAATAATAAATAGAGAAACTAAAACATACACAGAATAAATCATAACATAGAGAATTTAACGTAGTTCACCCAATTTGGGCTACATCCACCAAACTGTAGCCATCCAATAATTTTATTATCTAGTGCAAAACCTATTACAATCTTGCGAATAATTGTGTTTTTCATCATACTGTAACCCCCATCCCAACCCCTTTTAATAAGCTTTTAGAAGCTTCCAGAATTAGGGTTTTACAAAGTTAGTTTTCTTTCTTTTTTGGAGATTTTTCTCTTTTCACTGACAACGCAAAAAAAATGGCAAAAAAAATTTCTCAGGGGCTACGCCTCCAAACCCCTACTTTTCGGGGGCTGCCGCCACCGAACCCCTCCCTAGGGCCCGGCCTAGCCCCGGACCCCAGCGAGGATAGGGGGCTAGGGTGTACAGTATACAATGGGCTATACAGTATAGCATGATCAGTCGCCACATACCAATAATCTCCCACTTGGAGACTGATCAGGCTCCACACCATTACAACCTCCCACTTGGAGACTGATCTTGGACAACACTGTTGCACTTACATCTCCCACTGGAAATAAGGACCTTGGACCCTGCTGCTTTGTTATACTTGAATTCAACCTTGAAGGCCAACTGAAGCTAAAGAGGAGCTCAACTTCTCCCTTGGCACCGCCTTCGTAAACATATCCGTTAGATTGACATCTGTATGTATCTTGTCTAGCTTGACCTATCCATCTTCCAACATTGGCCGAATGAAATGATATCTCAATTGTATGTGTTTTTTTATAATGTAAGGAAAAATTATTTGCAAGATGTATAGCACTTTGACTGTCTATATATAAGTAATTTCCATCCTATTGTTTTCCCAACTCATCCATGAAAAGTTGTAGCCATATCATCTCCTTTGCTACCTCTATTGTAGCAACATACTCTGCCTTTGTGGTGGATAAAGCAACCACCTTTTACAATCGAGAAATCCAACTCACTACTGTCCCACCAACTGTAAATACATAACCTGTGGTACTTCGCCTGGTATCTATATCCCCTACCAAATCTGAGTCAACATAGCCTTTTAAATCAGTATTAGAACCCCCAAAACATATACACTTATTGGATGTACCTCTCAAATACCTGAGAATCCTTTTTACTGCATTCTAATGCTCAACTCTAAGATGACTCAAATACCTACTAACAACTCCTACGATATGTGCAATATCCGGTCTCGTGCATACCATGGCGTACATTAAACTGCCTACAACTGAAGCATATGGTACCTTGGACATTTTTTCTTCCTCCTCTTGTGTCTTTGGACACATATCCTAGTCAATTTAACATGACTAGGCAAAGGTGTGCTGACAGCTTTTGCATTCTCCATATGAAATCTTTGCAACACCTTTTCAACATAATTAGCCTGAGATAAAAACAATTTTCTATTTTTCCTATCTCTAAAAATTTTCATACCAAGGATTTTCTTTGCTGCATCTAAATCCTTCATAGCAAAAGATTTTTCTAACTGTTGTTTTAGCTCACTTATGTGATCCATGTTAGACCCACCTACAAGCATGTCATCAACATATAAGCATAAAGTAATGTAGCTGTCATTATCCAACCTCTTAAAATAAACACAATGGTCAGAATTACACCTGTTGTAGCCTAGCTCAGCCATAAAACTGTCAAATTTCAAATACCATTGTTGAGGTGCTTGCTTCAAGCCATATAAACTTTTCATCAATCTGCACACTAGTTTCTCCTTACCTTTGACCTCAAATCCTTGTGGTTGTTCCATATATATTTCCTCTTCCAAATCACCATGGAGAAAGGTTGTTTTAACATCAAGCTCTTCTAAATGCAAATCTTCAGCATCCATAATACTAAAAACAATACGAATAGAAGTCATTTTAGCAACAGGAGAAAAAATCTCATCAAAATCAATACCCTTTTTTTGTGCAAATCCCTTTACAACTAATCTAGCTTTAAATATTTTCTTACCTCCATCCTCCTCTTTCAGCCTATAAATCCATTTGTTTGGTAAATCCTTTTTACCTGCAGGAAACTTGCATAAATCCCAAGTCTGATTTTCCAACAAGGAGTCCATTTCTTCTTTCATTCCATGCTCCCACTGAACCTTGATATCCACCTGCATAGCTTCATCATAATATTCTGGTTCACCAGCATCAGTTGAAAAAATAGTATACAAAGAGGGGGAGAATCATTCTGGAGGTCTACTTATCCTTGAAGATCGTCTAATAGGAGTTTGTGGTATTTGTTGCTGCTGTTGTTGCCCAGCATGAGGAACCACTGAAACATTATTGTTGTGAATATCATCCAACACTACATAATCATTTTCTTTCTTCTCATGTTGCAGCAACAGATCTTTGTACAACACTTTTTCATTGAATATGACATCCCTGCTTCTCACAATTTTTTGATTTTCAAAATCCCAAAGCCTATAACCAAATTCATCAATGCCATATCCAACAAATACACATTTCTTTGATTTTGCATCATGCTTGGTTCTATTTTCAGAATCTACATGTGCAAATGCTTCACAACCGAAGGTTTAAGAAGAGAATAACTCACCTTCTTACCCTTCCATGCTTCCTCTGGAATACCACAATGCAAAGGATTAGAGGTACCTCTATTGATTAAATAAAAAACAATGTTTACAGCTTCTGCCCACATTTTTAAAGGAAACCCAACATGCAATCTCATAGTTCGTGCACACTCCATTATTGTTCTATTCATGCACTCAGCCACTCTATTTTCTACCTACGAATACCATTAGAGGAACAATAATCTTCAAACTCTTTACTGCAATACTCACCACCATTATCAGATCTAATACATTTTATCTTTTTACCCATCTCATTCTCAACCAAGCTTCTCCATTTTTTAAAAGTTTCAAATACATCAGATTTCTGCCTAAGAAAATAAATCCATACCTTCCTAGTTGCATCATCAATGAATGTAACATAATACAGAGAGCCACCGAGAGAAGATACCTAAGTTGGTCCCCATACATCAGTATGCACAAGCTCCAATTTATCATCTTTCTTTTGCTTCCCATCCTTGAAAACTAAATCTCTTTTGTTTTCCATAGACACAACTTTCACATAAATCCATATTAACACATTTTAGACCTGGTAAAACATTATTTGAATGAAGTACTTTCATACCTTTTGCACTCATATGCCCAAGTCTATTATGCCACAGTGCTGATTTAGAGTCCACATCAATTGTATGATCTTTTACCTACTAAACTACAACAACTGTTCTTGAAGATTGACTCTTTTCTATAACAATTAAAGTAGACAGAACAGTATATCCTGTACAAAGATATAAGGTGCCTACTTTCACACCTTTTGCTACTACTACGGCACCCTTTGTGACCTTCCAATTTTTATAACTAAATGTAACAACACAACCTTCATCATCTAGTTGCCTTGTTGAAATTAAATTTCTGCTTAACTTTGGAACATGCCTTAGGTACCTCATGTAGTAGCCAATGATTCCCATTCTGCAACTTAATCTTGATTCTTCCCTTTCCAACAATCTGACAGGGTTCGTTATCTCCTAAATAAACCAGCCCAAAATCCCCTTGGACATAATCAAGAAAATAACTTATATGGGGGGTAGCATGAAATGAAGCACCTAAATCTAATACCCAAGAATCATCAGCATTATCAAGGGAAAGAATCAAAGCATCCTCATTAGATTTATTACTTACCACATTTTCCTCTTTGCTTCCTTCCTTGTTGTCTCCATCTTTATTTTTTCGAGACCAACAATCTTTCTTCAAATGACCTGGCCTACCATAGTACCAGCAATCCCTCTTGTCTCTAGATTGGGACCTTTTGTCCTTTGATTTTCCTCGTGACTTCCCACAATTTCTAGAATTGTTTCCTCTCTCCTTTCTTCTACCCCTGCTTTCTGCATTCAAAACACTGCCTGATGTGGATGTGCCACCTGAGCTTTTCCTACAAATTTCCTCACTCAAAATAACACCAACAACATCGTCAAAATTCAATGTATTCAAACCAAAAATAGAATTGCTAACAACCATTACCAAGCTATTCCAGCTTTCAGACAAAGAACACAGAATCAAAAGATCCCTAACTTCTTCATCAAAATTTACTTTTATAGAGGTTAATTGACTGGTGACCGTATTAAACTCATTCAAATGATCAGTAACTGACCCACCTTCTACCATTTTCATATTAAATAAATGCTTCATAAGAAATACCTTATTTGAAGCAGAAGGCTTTTCATATAACTTCGCTAGGGTTTCCATCAACTCTTGAGTTGTCTTTGCTATTGTAATATTGAACGCCACTGATTGTGCCAAGCATAAACGAATACTGCCAAGAGCCTTTCTATCCAAGATCTCTCAGTCCTCATCTGACATTGTTGCAGGTTTCTTGGCTTTCCCTTCCAATGGCCACTATAAATCCTTCTGATAGAGATAGTCCTCCATCTGCATCCTCCATAACTGATAGTCCTACCCGTTAAACTTCTCAACCTTCTTACCCTCGTCTTCCATTGCTCCCACTCAACCGTCAAACTCCCACTCAACCGCGACACCTTCCTACGATGATAATCGGAACACAACTCACTCTGATACCACTTGTTAGGGTTAGAGATGGCAGATATCTAACAATTAAATGTAGATTTAAATAATAAATAGAGAAACTAAAACATACATAGAATAAATCATAACATAGAGAATTTAACGTGGTTCACCCAATCTAGGCTACATCCACCAAACCGCAGCCATCCAATACTTTTATTATCCAGTCCAAAACCTATTACAATCTTGTGAATAATCGTGTTTTTCATCATACTGTAACCCCCATCCCAACCCCTTTTAACAAGCTTTTAGAAGCTTCTAGAATTAGGGTTTTACAAATTCGATTTTCTTTCTTTTTCGGAGATTTTTCCTTTTTCACTGACATGTACAGTATACCATGGGCTATACAGTATAGCATGATCAATTGCCACATACCAATAACTTTTGTCTTTGATATTAGTAAATTTAGGAGAAAAAATATTCATGTATTCTTTGAGAAATGCAAAACCTTACTTTCTCTAAACTCCATATCCTTTATGCACCAATATTTTCACCTCAAAAATACCTTACTATTTGCTATTCATAATTTAATTTCTTTTATTTGAATCATATGTATGGTTCAAGTAAAAAATCCTTATCCTATATGTTTTCTTTTACCCATAAGTATGGTCCAACTATATAATTTATATTTAATTATCCCCTTTCTTGAAACTCACAAGGCTAGTTCAAGTAAAAATATCTCTATATTGATTTTTTTATTGAAACTCATAAGGCTAGTTCAAGTAATCATATCTCTATCTCGATATTTTTCCTTGAAACTAACAAGGCTATTTCAAGTAAACATATCTCTACCTTGATATTTTTCCTTGAAACTCACAAGTCTAGTTAAAGTAAATAATCTTAATACCTACCTCTAGTAGGGATACCTTGTTCCTTTACAACATAATATTTAGAGATTATTTCTCTCTTGTTTCACTTATCCACCTACCATGTGTTGAAACACAATGATCTATTGAGATGAGGATGAATCGGTAGATATTAAAACTTTTAGACTTGAAAACATTTATGAATATTCAAACATAAAACTAAGATGTGTAGATTAAAAAATCAGCCAATATAGCAATCACATGCACATGAAACAACATCACATAACACTAGATGTACATGGAAAACCCAAGATAGGAAAAACCATGGTGATAAATGCTGCTAGGATCTACTATCCTAATCCATCCTCACAAGCAATGAATTTCAATTAAAATTTTAAGGGCTTCAACCCTAAGGAAGTAGGAAATCCTTATTTTAGAAGCTACTGTAATTTCAAGCATGTTACAACACCCTTCTTTGAGCTCCAACTCAGCACAAACTGAGGCAACCACCTCTACAGATTTACAAATTCAAGTATACATAAACTAGTTCTACAAAATCTCTAATGCATCAATTTAGTACATAACTTTTTCTCTATCTCTTTGTTCACTCTCACACCACTGTAAGTTCAACTTCAACAAAAAATTCTAGATTTTAACTATCTGTTACAATAGCCCACTTTTCTCACTGATTGTATTTTATCTTCACTTCAACAAACTAGTTCATATCACTGAACTACTAATATATAAAAGAATTTATCTTCATCAAGAAGCAACACAAAAACATTCTAACCGTAATTGAAATTCAATGAATCATTTCATTTTGTGGGCTGCATCTAGGGTATGCATGTCATTTCACCATTTTCTTGTGTAGTGCATTCAAATTCTAACTGAGTGAACTCCTCCTTAGAACCGAGATCTTCATCGAATAGGTAGGAAAAACATTGTTCGATATCTACTTGATAATCTGTGTAAGAGATTTTATTTGATTATTCTTTTCCTCGGATCGATCTCATACCTTGTTTGTTGTCATGAAAATCTATGCCAAATATTTTTCCATTGGATCAAATAAATTCATAGTTGTGTTTGTTTACATAAGAACTCGTGCTAACATTTGTGTCTTCTTGTGTCAAGATTTCATTCCCTAGCTATGTTGTTTTACATCTACTAGTCGACTATGGTAATACCTTGAGTTTCCATTGTCAATGATGCTGTTTGATTGAATATTGATTTTGCAACAAGGATGCAAAATATAAAAAAATGATCATTTTTCCATGCATCAACATTCTATTTTCCTTCCTTATCCACATCACCAACATTTTGTCATCTATATGATGAGTTTCTATTATATCACCATATCCCTATAAAGTTAGCAATTGTACACTTACATTAGTGATGTATCAATTATATTTTGATCACTACTTTGATTAAGACTTCATCATCCATTTTGGTGATAGCCATCCTCCATCACATGTCGCTAAAATACTCACTGATTCAAAAGAGTTTCCCATGATGTATAGAGTATTAGCAATAGTCATAGAATTATTTTTAATCTCATCTCAACTGTTAAATCCACTTAATACAATTCTATCCACAAACAAGCCAATGTGGATCAAAATCTACCAATCCTACTTCCTCGTGGGTCTTGACCGGGCCCCACTAACTTCTCACTAGGCTAGCGGGCTACAACTACATGTTCACCTTTGACATCAACATGCTGACATCCATGTCAGGTCCATAGACATCACCATGTCACTATCCATGTCATCACCATGCAATTCACAACAAGAATGTGAATTGCTCTGTCATCTAATCACTTTATGCCACCTGTAGACATGTCACCATCCACATATGTATGATCCTAATGTAACATAGAAAAAAGGAAAATTTCTTGATTTGATCACAAATTGGAGTTAATGAGGCCTTGATTTGGTGTTGTGAGGTGTTTTTCACATCCACACTAGGTCTTGAACCCTTTCAAATGCATTCAACAATGTCTCGTAAAGGTGTTGTAAAGGACTTTCATGCTTTTCTAGGCTTAATGAACCCATTTCCCATAATTCTAGTCAGCTTCTAAAATTAAATTAATGTTAAACTAGTGTTGTAATGTGTCTTGCACATTCACATTGATTCTTGTGTCTTTCTAGGCTACGTGGACCTCATTTTAGTGTTGTAAAGTTTATTTAGTCACACTTTCACATTTAATTCTATGTCCCAAACCCTAATTAACATTCACATCATCACTAATAGGTCCCTATTACCCCATATTGTGCATCTGGAGGCAATATTTGATGAAATAATTGACTAAGACATCATATAAACCTTATTTTCATATCTCCCAAGAACCTAGCTGTCAAATGGGCCCCACTAGGACTTAGTCACCACTTGTGGTGAATGAGTCCCTACCATGTGGGACTAATTCACCCAATGTGGCAAATGAGTCCCATTTGGGTCAATTTTGACCTTTGAGTAGGAAAAATTAAAATTTGAGTCTATTATTTTCACATGTTGGCCTTAGGGATCCAATTAATAGGAAAATAAGGTGTATTGCCTATAAATTCAACCTTATAAACCCTAATTCACATCCACTAACACATTTTCATAACCATACTTCATTATTCATCTGTCATTCTTCCATCTCAAGTTAAGCAAGTTAGGGTTTCATCATTTAAAGTCATTAAGATAGCAATTTTTAGACATTCGGGGGCAGATTATTCACATTTTGCTACATATATTCAAGATCAGTCATCACGGCAAGGTAATAAACTCCATTATTTCATGTATCATTACATTCTTTCTCTATTTTTGTTTAATTACCTAAAAAGGGGTTTGACCAACGCAAATCCCCATGCTCTAACATTCAACATTTCTCTCTCTTGTCTTGTGTGTTTGCATATTTAGGCATCTTGGAAGCTTGGAAATCATTATCAATAAATTTTCAAAGTTTTTTAACTCTTCTCTTCATTGTATAATGAAAAATATCAATGAAAACTCACTTTCAGGTTCGGGAATTAGACTTTCAGAGGCAAACACCTGTCAAGAGCTGAAGTGCAAATCGAAGACCTTAGTTTCCACTTTTGAATTCTCAAAAATTCAAAATTTGAATGATTCACCATGGATGGAAAATGAGTCTCATTTCTAGACCTATTTTGGGTTTTCTACATTTTTGGATACCCTTTTGTCTAAAACAGGTTCCAAAATAGTTTCACAGAACTAGAACTAATTCGACCAAAATGGTGAATGAGTCCCACTAGGCTTAAAAATTAGCATCAAAAACATTCTAGAAGTTAGTTCCAATCTCCATCCATATCTCAGGTGCACACTTTTAGTTTGGTTCATTTCTATTCAATTTTGTTCAATTTTCTAGGTGTTTTTGCATTACACAATGTATTTTCAAAAACGTTAAATTTCAATTGTTTTACATTTTGAATCAATAAATTTTATCAATTATATTCATTTAGATCATTGCAATTAGTCATAATTTCATTTTTACATACCTTAGTTTAAGTGAACCACCTAGATTTTGGGTGTGGGATCTATCTCTTTCCATTAGGTGAAAAACCTTATTTAAGCAAAGGAGAAACATAGCATTCCTAACCCTTAAAATATATTGTTAATTTTGGTGAACCTAGTTTTAGAATACTTTATTTCCTAATTAGGATCCCATCACCATCTTATCAATAGCTTGCATGCATTATATTTTGCATCGTTTTGCTTTCTAGGGTTTCAAAAATGTGCATTAGTGAAAAGGCCATTTAGCTTGCATTTTTTCATATAATTTCATTAAATTTTTTGAAGTTGTGCATATCCATCTTAGTTTTTCATCATAAAACATCAAACACATCAAAAACAATTCAAAATCTCTAAATTTTTTGCAAAAAGCCATTACTACGACTCATTTTCCATGCTAGGCGAATCAGTCCCTATCTATATTTTTGACTGTCTGTTACAACATCATAAACCTCATTTTTGTGCTTCCTAAGCCTCCTAGTATAATATAGTATAAGTTTGGAAATTTTATGTATCATTTTTTTTATGCATCTAGCTCATAAACACCATTTTAAACCACCCATTCTTCAAATCCCTTTCATCCTTGATCTGAAAATGCTCCAATTTCTACACTTTTGTATAACATTGAGAAAATTAATTTTCACTTTTGCATATACAATGTTTATATTCATTAAAATTTTCATAATCTTATTAAAAGTTCTTTTTATTCTTGCATATTCATCATGTACATTCTTCAAATCTTTCATTTATTGGATAAGAATGTTCTACATCTTTGCACATACATTGTTTATATTGCTAAAATATTGCATGATATGGTTACAAGTTCTTTACATTTTTGTTCAAACAATGCTAGTATCTTACATAACTAGACATATTAAGAAACATTCCTTATCTTATCCCTCTAAGAGTGTTTTTGTGACAAAGAATGCAACTTTGAACATTCCTAACAATCATATTTGTTCTTCAAATATCTCTCCTATTGGATAAGAAGATATTTAGTGATAGAAGAACCAATTAATGATATTTTTGAGAGTTCAAGTTGTTTCTCTCCTCTTACCTCTTTTTGTGGACAAGAAATTAATAAATGAGGTAACACAACCATAGGTAACCATGACATTAACATTTGTTTTTCTCCTAGTATTTCTCCTTGTTGTGAAGATGATACTTTGATGTTAGAAAACCTATTTTGTGAAGGTCATGAGAATATTAATTGTCCCCCTTTCCCTAAAGGAAACTTTGATCATTCCCCTGCCTGTTATAAAGTCATTTTAGAAGAACCAATTTGTGAGTGTCAAGAACATTGGGGTTTTCATTCTCCTAAAAACCCTCCTCCTATGGAGGATATCATGATGCAAGATAAGGATAACTCTCACTTTCTAAGGGATGTTAACATTATTCAACCTCAACTCATCCTTTACCCCCCTTCACATAAACCTCCACCTCAAAAAAAACCTAAACTTGTCCCTTACCCACGTAAAAATATGTATGACAAAAAATGAGTTATAGTATCATTGATCATACATATAACACTTGAAATAATTTGCAACCACTAAAATCAACCCAAAAACCCTTACCTTTTCCTAATCCTATCCCCTCTAAACCTATCTTACCAAGTCTTCCTAGTGGCACAAAGTACAATCTTGTTGAACAACTATAGAATACTCTTGCTAAAATCTCCTTATGGGACCTTATTTAAGCCTCCCCTCACTATCATAACATGATCCAATCATCCTTGCAACAAGTTCTTGTCCCTTCTAATACACAACCAAATGATATAGCATCCATGATTCATGCCATAATTGATGACATTATTTTCCACCAAAGTGAGTGTCATCCTTTGGAAGTGCAAAAAAAAAAATGAACCTTTTATGATCATCGCTCAATACGAATGAAAAGGGATTAGAGAACTCTTGTGGATATTAGTTCCACTCTTAATTTATGTGGATTGAACCTTCTCCATAGAATTGGTGTCAATAAATCAAACATTCGACATGATCCTTTATCCATTTGGGGATTTAATAATATCAGTAAACAACTTCTTGGTGTGATCACTTTACCTCTTACAATTGGAATGGCCACATTGGAAAAACCAATCCATGTTATGCCTAATGATCTTGCATATAACCTTCTCTTAAGTAGACCATGGATTCATGAAATGAATGGTGTACCTTCTACTCTTCATCAAAATATGAAATACATCTACAAAAACAATTTGTACACACTTGAAGCTAACCCTCATCCAAACAGTTGTTCAAACATTGAGAAAGACATAGAGAATCCCTTGAACACATTATCACCAAGCACACAAGTGGACCCCATCCAACATCTAGAACTAGTTTCAAAGCTCTTAGATGATGATTTGGGTTCCTTAGACTTCACACCCACCTCCTTCAAAGAATACCAAATCATACACAAAGGCTCTAGAAAGGGAAAAGAAACCACGGTTCTATCAACACAAAACTTGGACACCCCTTCACAAGCATCCACCTCAACCACTTTAGAATAATCAACATTAGGTTACACAACAAACTTTGATGAACTTAATCATGAACAACTACCAACTTGAAAAGAAATGAAGCAAATCTATGGACGTGGTTATGAGCTTATGCAACAACTTGGATATAGTGGAAAAGGATGTGGTGTTTGAGAAGAAGGTATCCACAACCCCATGGAGCCTAAAACACAATAGATGATTCATGGTCTTGGTTATTATCCTTTGCTCAAGATAAACAAACCTTCATGCAATATAAACAATCTCACACAACATACTCCTAACTCAACCTTAAATGCCATCCATCTTGAACTCATTAACACTACTGGTCTTGAACATCTTCCTTTACAAAACATAAAAAAAACAAATACACCTTAACTTAATGTCAATGTC
The DNA here is from genome assembly GCA_007258455.2 of Sequoia sempervirens. Taxonomy (NCBI): domain Eukaryota; kingdom Viridiplantae; phylum Streptophyta; class Pinopsida; order Cupressales; family Cupressaceae; genus Sequoia; species Sequoia sempervirens. The sequence goes on from VDFB02018296.1 coordinate 37,310,281, forward strand.
ATCTCGCAAAATGTTCATGATTTGAATTCATTAGATTTTATACCCTCCTATAATGGAGAGAAAAAAATATCACAATCTAAATACTCTTGCATAGATATGACAACTAATACTAAGCAAGTGGTATCTTTGTCACAAACTACAAGGCCACCTTCTACCATTGATCAAGAAGGCATCTTGTTGAGACTCCTTCAAGATCACTTGATCACCCTCCCTCCCAAAACATGAAATAAATGCTCTTACAAGACTTCATTTTGTGCCTATAATAGAGTTCATGGTCACTTCACTAATGAATGTAATTCTTTGAGTCGTATAATCCAACATCTTAAGGAGTTTGGGATGCTTCATTATGTGGAGGCACCTAGTTCCTCTAATTGATACTGATTTCCACTATAGCATGCATTTCATTAATCATTTCAGCTCACCCTTTTCCTGCACTCAGTGGGGGCAAGGGGTTATGTAGCCTTATCCTCATATGTCACTTGTGGTTGCCTTATTTAGCTCATCATTAACCTTTCATCAATACATAAGAGCAAGCTTGGGATTTGGACAACATGCCTTAAGTTTCCTCGCATATGACATACTACCTTTCCATGATATAGCCTCTCGAAAACATATGACTTGGCATAGGTCTTTTTGAGTAAACTCTCATGACCTATTCTTCTACTTTAAAGAAAATTCTCATAGTATTGGGGTTCACAACTAATTTAAAGTGGGGGTATACTTCACCATTCACATTCCATTATACAATTTATTTCTTCTTGTGATGTGTCCTTTTCTTGGTGGATTCATTGCGCTTGATTCCCTCTAAGAGTGTGATACTTATTTTGACACATCCTCTCTTGGAAACATTAAGCATGATGTTCATTAAGATGAGACCTTGCACAAAAGAAGAAAAATCCCTTTGAACATTCCTTACACCACTTACAATGTCTATGAGTGTCAATCATATGAATTTTTGCTTACTTCATAGAGCTCAAAATTTATTTTCCTTTGTGGCACCTTATTTAAGTTATCAGGAGGTATAACTTTGGTATGGTTGAGTAGGAAGCCCACTCCAAGGATTGACTTTCCCCATAGCTACATATCTATTTTGTGAGTGCATACCAACTAGTGTATGTTTCTCACCTTTTTGGCTTTCTCACTCGATAGATAGCCAAGAGTTTTGTCGCCCCAAAGTGAGTATGCATTTTCTTTTGACAAACAACCTAGATCTGATCCACAACTAGTTAGACAAATGATTGAAGCTTGATCCACCTTTCCATTTCCATCTTTCTCTCCTTCCTATTTCTTTCCATTGCATGATTATGTATATTGATGGTTTGACTTAAGATCTTGGATCCTAGGGGCTTGCACAACCTCCTTTGATTTTTGTCATTCTTTTTCATTTGCATCTATACACTCAGATTTCTCTTGAATTTCTACTTTAGTGTGAGTTTGAAGCAATTTCATCCTCTCACTAAAGTGAGGAATAAATGTACTGTAGAAAAATAGAAACTTTCTTGATTTGATGACAAATTGGACTTAATGAGGGCTTGATTTGGTGTAATGAGGCCTTGATTTCACACCCACACTAGGTCTTAGACCCTTTCAATTGCATTAAACGATTTCTTGTAAAGGTGTTGTAAAGTGTTGTAAAGCATTTTTAGGCTTTTCTAGACTTAATGAACCCATGTTCTCCTAATTCAACATTATAAAACATTTTTAACTACATCCTCACATCAATCTAGAAGGCTTGTAAAATGAACTTAATGTTAAATTAGTGTTGTAATGTGTCATGCACATTCACATTAGTTCTTGTGCCTTTCTAGGCTATGTGGACCTCACTTTAGAGTTATAAAGTGTATTTAATCACACTTTCACATTGAATTCTATGTCCCAAGCCCTAATTGACATTCACATCACCACTAATAGGCCCCTTTTACCCCATACCATGCATCTTGAGGAAATATTTGATGAAATTCACAACTAAGACATCATCTAAACCTTATTTTCTTATCTCCCAAGAACCCAACTATCAAATGGGTCCCACTAGGACTAATTCGCCACCTATGGTGAATATGTCCCATTTGGGTCAATTTTGAACTTTGAGTGGGAAAAATTGAAATTTAGGTTTATTATTTTCGCATGTGGGCCTTAGGAATCTAATTAATGAGAAAATAAGGTGGATTGACTATAAAATCAACCTTCTAAACCCTAATTCACATCCACTAACAAATTTTCATAACCATTCTTCATTATCCATCCATCATTCTTCCATCTCAAGTCAAGCAAGTTAGGGTTTCATTATTTCAAGTCATTAAGATAGAAATTTTCAGACATTCAATGGTAGATTCTTCATGTTTTGCTGCAAACATTCAAGATAAATGATCATGGCAAGGTAATCAAATCCATTACTACATGTATCATTACATCCTTTCTCTATTTTGGTTTGATTACCTAAAAGGGGGTTTGACCAAGGAAAACCCCCATGCCCTAACATTCAACATTTCTCTCTCTTGTCTTATGTGTTTATAGATTTAGGCATCTTGGAAGCTTGGAAATCATTAGGAATCAAGTTAAAAAGTTGTTTAAGTCTTCTCTTTATTTTCTATGGAAAAATATCAATGAAAACTCACTTTCAAGTTTGGTAATCAAACTTTTGGAGGCGAACACCTGTCAGGAGCTGAAGTGAATATTGGAGAATACACTTTACACTTTTGAATTCATAGAAATTCAAGAGTGTAATGATTCACCATGGATGGAAAATGAGTCCCATTCCTATGCCTATTTTGGGTTTTCTGCATTTTTGGATACCCTTTTGTATGAAACAAGTTCAGGAAGAGTTTCATAGAACTGAGACTAATTCACCCAGAATGGAAAATAAGTCTTGCTAGGCTTAAAAATTAGCATCAACAACATTATAGAAGTCATTTCCAGTCTCCATCCATATCTTAGGTGCACACTTTTAGTTTGGTTTAGTTTTGTTTACATTTCTAGGTGTTTTTGCATTACACAATGCATTTTCAAACAAGGGTATGTTTAGGATCATGATGGGCCAAAAAGTGGCAATATGATGGGTATGTGACTGAAAACTTATTTACTTATTTTTTACCTGAAATTCATGAAACAAAAAAGGGTTTTTAAAGGATATTCTCAGCTTTCCACCAATATAAATTATGCTTTACTTTGAATTTAATAAGCAATTATTATTCATTTTCTATTCAAATTATGACTAAAGTCCTAATTGATAGGTGAATTGAAAAACATCTATAGCTTTCAAATGGTATTGTTGATGTGTTTTTATGCACTTCTCAACATAGGCAGTGCGTAGGTGCACTACCTCTCTTGAAAGACAATCTTCCACAATCAGATTGCAGAACACTATCCCAAGGTCTCTAATGTCAAGTCTTGACAATGCTTGGAATATCTTAGTTGTTTGATGTGATTTGCTAGAATCACAAGGCAGTCTTACGTAGGGATTACAAAGCATGGGGAAGTTGGATCTTGAAATGGAGTTCTTGGGATGGGAGAGTTGTTATGCATTAGCTGTAGGTTCAAACAATAGTCTTGGACTCCATTTTGTCATTGGATTTGGCTTTACAATATGCAACGAACCTTAGCATAAGTCAGTCATTAAAAAAAAAAAAGGGAGCAAGGAAGAGAGAGAGTTCCTAAATCTACAACTAATTGTGAATAGTGATGATGGAGTTCCTGCAATGGATAGATTCCTAAAACAATATTCCACCTAACCAAAAATCTCACAGTATCGCGGAACTTGTGCTATCTTCTAAGGTCTGCAAATGTTTTGTCTTTCATTCACCATGGGCATGCATGAACAAAGATAAAGTTTTAGAGCAGCTTTGAATTCAAGCCCAAAATAACTTTACATAGCTATCTACCATCAACAAACAACAAAAAGTATGGACTGAGAAGTCATCAACACAGCAAGAATTTTCATGATCATAGGACATCATTCCTAAAATCTACCAAAGCAAGAAAACAACTAACTAGAATAGCCATAAAATCTAATTTAAACATCTAACAATGGAGATTGAATCAAGCAACATGTGAAACTTAGAAAATGCACCAAGTCAATGTCTTTTCTTTATAATTTTTTGCAGCATGTCTTTACAACAACTCAACTCCCTTTGCAAATGAGAGGAGAGATCTATTTATAGTGCCTACAAGATCTAATGAATGGCCAAGATCAATTCCTATTGTGTGGCCAAGATTCATTACAAAATAGGGTTTCACCTACCCCCCAATATATCACAATTTAAAATTGCATTTTGTCATTTTCCCTATTTTGTCCTCTAGTGATGACATTGTAGCACTTTTGTCTTTTAGCTGATTGCTATTTTACTATAGCTACTCTTTAGGGAGTTCTTCATCTTTGAAAGGGCTGTCCTCCTACCTCTTAGAAGCTGTGTATTCTATGAACTTGAGGATGACCATCTGGAGCTTGTCTATTTCACCGATTTCATATCGCAACACCTGGTAGCTCCATTCTTTTGTGTTATCTTCTAGCCTTTTCCAATCCTCATCATACTTTGTGCCTTGGTCCCTGAATAGCTCTGATTGATCGAAGGCACGGGCAGTGAAACTCATGAATTCCACTGTGATTTCACCAGAAATCCCATCCTTCATCTTTGTCTGGAAGTAGGGATTTATCTTCTCTAGATCAATTTGCACTGTAGGCATGTCGTACTTCATCATTAGTTTGAGATAATGAGCGCACTCTGCCCTAATTTCCTTGATCCATTCAATGTCTGGATCCACCTTGCTCATGATTTGTTCCAGTCTTTCCCTCCGGTTGTCAAAGTCCCATTGCCACACATCCATCAGCCAGTGATTGTATTTCTTAAATGCAAGATCCTTTTCCCACATGGCTTCTGGAAAATGAAGCATAGCCTCAATCCTCCGAAAGGTGGAGTCGTAGGTCACAAGGAAGTCGGTGCAAAGCTTCCTCATGCCCTCCAGAGACTATAATAGGTCTATGAACTTGTTGGCTATTCATACAACCCAGCTAATTCCCATGTTTCTGACGTATAAGACTTGCCAAAACTAGTCCTTTGTGGTCTTTTCCAAGTTCTTCCTTCTTTCCATCTTATCGATCTACTCTTTGGATAGCAGCTGGGGTGCGGCTGTGGATGGGGTAGGCAGGTCATCCACTAAAGACCATTGTTGTATGTAATCTGTTAAGGCTGCGACCTATGCCTTGAGCTCATCCTTTGAAATCTTGTCCTACTTTATCAAATGCACCACCCTAGCCACTGACTCCTCAAGGTGCCCAACTTTCTGCTCTCTGGTGGCGGTCCCCAAGTCGATGGTGGAGATGTTGTAACTCACCCTAGCTTGGCCAATCATAGGCATTTCTATTTGTGCTGCTCGAGACCTAGAAGCATCCATCGTCACCCTAGATCAGACTTTGGGCTTCTTCTCCTTCTTTGTCATGATTTGAGCTCGAGCCAAGATGGCCTCTAACCTCCCTCTCAGGTCCTTTAGTACAGGGGTTTTTCTTTTGAGCTGCCTCTCTAACCATTTAGGCACAATAGATTTTCCCTTAAGTCAATCATGGCCACCCTCACCCCTCTCGATCAAAACCAAGGTTTTTGCTCTCTTTTCTTCTGGGGACTTTTCTTTCTCCTTGGCAGCATCTCCCTCTTCCTCATTAGAATCTTGGATGAACACGAGGCATTTGATATGAAGCACGGTGGACAGTTTTTGTATGGGACTTTCTTTCTCTACCATCTCTTTTTCTTTCTTTTCCTTAGCATGTTCTATCTTGTGCACATGTTCTTTGAATTTCCTGAGTTCGAGGCTCTCAACAGCTTGGGTCCCACCCTCAGTTTTGTCTTCTTTTTTCCGTTCTTTATGGGGTGGCCTTTCTACCTCTAATTTGGTGTCCTTTGGCTATCGGACCAGTTCTTCTTCAAGATCATTTTCAAAGGCCTATACGATTACCTTGCCGCTAGTGCTATCTTCCTCATCCCTGCTCTCCGAGGAACCAGTTCCCTCCTCCTCATAGGCCACCCTTTCAATTGCTCGGTGCTCATATTCTGGGTGCTCGTGGTATTCATCAGCCTCTTCCTCATAGGCCCCTAAGGCTTCTCATTCTCTTTCCTCCCACTCCTTAGAGATTATCATGGTGGCTTCCATAGCCGGTTGCCCTACCGGTGGTTGTGAAGGCTGAGCAGTAGCGAGGGCTTGTGCAAGGGCTGTTTGAAGAGTGGGATCCATTAGGATCTGGGATAGCTCAGGGGGAAGATTCTGCATATGTCTCGAGAGAGCCTCAGGCATGGTGGAAGTGGGAATAGGTGTTGTTATTGTTTCCATAGGGAGTGACGTGGTTGGTGACATGGCAACGAAGGAAGGGGGAGTAGTTATGGTAGAAGAGGAGTCGATAATTATTACAAACCCGGCTGGAGGCAAAGGGGAAAGATGGACATAAATGTCCACTACTGGCGGGGATGTGGCAATCATAGCCAGGGAGGTAGGTGGTGCAACAGGAGGGGCAAGGAGAGCCAAGAGAGGTTCCAATTGATCTGCACCCTTCACTTCCTCCTCTTGGGTTGAGGGTTGTTCTGCAGCACTCCCTGCTTGTTTGAGCCTTTTGGAAGGTGAGCCTCCCGTTTCTTTCCTTGCATAGACCTTGTGGTCTGGAGACTGTTCTATTTATGTCTCCTTTCTCTTCTTGGATCTGGTGACCAGAGGAGACTTGGAGGTCCCCCTAGTTGAAGTGGTGGTAGCGACATCCTTTGTGGCACTTGGCTCACTTTTGAGCCCTTTGTAAGTAAAAATTACTCCCTGCCACTTTAATTAGGATACTTTCCCATCAACCAACTGCTTAGTATGAGCCAAGATTGGATGGGTTATGGTATCAAGGTCATCGACCTCCTACTCATCCCATTCAATTGTTGGTATCAAAAAATTGGCGACCACAGGGTACCTGGGGTACATTATGGTGCTCTCATCTTCCTCGGCCTGGTCGAGTATGGGGAATGGCTTCACCCTTCTTACAAACTGCATAGTTATTCACATATAGTGCCTTGCACGTACCTCTTTATCATCCTGGTAGTCTTCCCAGAAATCCTTGATGTGGTGAAGGTGGGAAAACCCTGGCCCTAGCACCTTTCTGACGTGACCATTCGGGTCTATCCGTGGGCAAGCAGTGTATAGGTAGAAATGGTAATCTTTTAGCTCTTTCTTAGAGTTACCAACACACTGAGAAGTTTGTAGTTGGTACATGCCCTAGCCGAGGGTCATGGGATAGGAGATCCTTGCTATGTGTTTGCTGCTGAAGATTTCCTGTATGTGTTGGAGTTGTCGAGAAAGCTCTAGAAGGATGATTCGGTCATTGGGGTATCGAGGAAACCTGTTTGGCCTTTCAGTGAAGCCCTAGGCATGGATGTATATGAACTTCAGATACTAGATGAAGAGAAAGGCATACTGTTTCAAAAATTCCCTAGCACTATGGGAGACCCTCCTCTCAAAGTCTTCAGAAATCATTTTGATAATGTGGCCAATGAAGGTGTCGTTTACTTTGCAGTATTCCATTTTAAAGTTTTGGTATTGGAGCTATGGATATCTATCATAGGCTTTGAGTCTTCGCCCCTACTCTTGATCGGGTACCACAAACAACCCGTTGTACTACCTCTGATCCACCAAGGAATAGATGAGATAAGAAGTCATATAAAACTTGGATCTCTTCTTTACATTGACAAAATGCTCATGGAAGCAGTTGCTTATGATTCCTCCCTAGTAAAACGAAGTCTTTTTAGTGACGTCCTCATTCCCATGAAGAATTTTCTCAATGAAGTACACCATCCACTCTTGGACAAAGGTGGCCATAGGAAGGCCCATTACTCTGCTTAGCATCATGACCAAGTCATGGTAATCCTCGTAGAAATCACTACGAAAGAGTTCATGAGGAACCTTCGCAGCGCTACCCTACTTTTCCTTGAGCCAATGCTGATTTATTGATCTCCTATAGCCCACCGGATTATCATCCCACACTGCTTGTCATTCTTCTATGGTGGAGACTTCCATCTCCTTAAAAGTGGGGATATGGAAAGTCTTTGTGATTCCCTCGGGTGACATGTTGGCAAGAATGTTGCCTTCTTTTTCAATAATTTTCCTTGTGTCAAGTTGATACGCTTCTCGACAAGCCATGACCAACTCAAGGGCCACGAGGGATGGAGAGAATCGAGCAGCCTTTGCTATTCCACTTTGTCTTATCAATCTTGCATTCTTTGTCATTGGATTGACCCTGACCCTTTGTGTGAATTCGTCAATATTGACATGGCCTATGTTGGTGTCAATGATTTCCTTCCAATCCATGGTAACTTTTGAGTGCAGAGGCTTGCCCTAAAACTGGTATTTCATTTGATCCTTGTCCTCTTTCCTTTGTCCTTTTTAACGGCTACCCCCAAAGGTCCCACACTCGATTCCATATATTCTACAAGCAAAGGCATAGTTAGCACAATGGATCACAAAAGCATTCATGTTCATCGAAATCCTAAAGATGACATCTATTTTAAACAATATATTAAGCATAACATGACATTTTATCTCCCGATGTCATTGATCTTTTGATTAAGGGTGTTTGGATAGTTCGGGCCTGGAGGGCCGAACTTCCTCAGCAAGAATGTTGTTTGGAAGGGAAAATATGGTGGAGGGCTCCTAGATATTCTCTTCAATCAAATTTTAGTACTTTGAGAGGTTCACAATGAAGAGGACCAAAATTAAGCACATGGGTCGAGGTTAGATTTCAAATTTGGTCTCATTTGGATCAGTTTGGGAGAATCCAGAAGTCCCGGGCCGGAGAGTCATCTGGAGATGGCAGTTTGGAATAGCAGATCAAAAACGGAATTCTAGAGATGAAACTCTGGGGTCCAGGGTCTGATGGGCTGCAAGGTGAATAACAGTTTGTAACTTTACCTTTGAGTGTTCAGGTCTGTGGTACCAGGAAGGCATTCATCTTTCATTGTTTGGGATGGCTATTGTTGGGTAGAAATCTGGAGGGGACAGCCTGGCAGTTAGGGCCCAGCGGATTACAAGTCGGCGTGAGGCCTCTATGGCAAGGTAAGGTTTTGACGAGATCAGCAAGTCTTGCCAATAGCCAGGAGGAAGACCAAACCCAACATGGGCATCTTCCATTTGATTTCACTTTCAGTGCAACGGGGACCAGGAAGGTAGAGTCCAGAGCTCAGAGGGGCGGGCGAGAATTTTGTTTGGAATGGTGGGCGAGGGAAGGAATCCTGCACAATGGAGCCTAGCATGGATGATGGCGTTCAAAAGTTTTACATTACCAGGTCCAGAAGGTTAGGGGATCATGGTGCACTCAATGTTTGGGATGGCAAACATCATATGGAAGTCTGGAGCTTTGGGTCCGAGCGGAGAGGAAGACGTCATTTCGTTTCAGTCATGAATCGGTGCAAAAATCTACCTTGGAGAAAGGTTTTGATGAAAGCCTCATGTCTCATTGATAGCTGGGAGCAAGACCAGACCCAGTACGATGGCCTACCGGTCGACTTTGTTTTCAATCCCACAGTGGATGGAAGGGTAGGGAAAGGACAAAGATCTGGCATCTGGAGCCCGAAAGGGGAAAGGCTGCTCTGAGTTTAGCTAGGATTCTAATAGAGAATGGAGGCCCGGGGCTCAGATGGCGGTACTCTGCCAGAAACTCAGAGGTAGGCATGGTAGAATCTGAAAGGAGCCCTGGAGGGTGGGATTTGTGAACTCGAAGGGTGCCTATCCAAATTTGAAATGCCCGCAGTGAGGAGAAGGGTGGGCCCCGGTGGATGGGTGGTCAGGGAAATTTTACTATTTTGACATGGTGGCATCCCCATTGACTTTTGAACAAGGAAGTCTGATGGCTCGATCCCAAAGGGGGAAATTTCCATTGAAAAGGAGGTTCATCGCTTTGGTTTGGATGGCCAAGATAGGTCCCGGGGTCAAAGGGGATGATCTCCCTGCGGGAAGAATATCCGGGGCGAGGTGGAGCTCTGGATCAGTCATGAGGGCACCCTCGAAGGTTTTCTTAAGTTTTCAAAACATGGGTTTTACTTGTGATGCTATGGTTCATCAGTCATACATCATTTTGATGTCTATTGTTTGTTTTAATCCTTAGAAATCATGAAAATAATGCTCAAGAGGGAAAAAGGAGAACCTACCTCGAACACTTGATGCAGGGAGATGCGAGATCCACTAACAATCGATGAAGTGAAGGTGAGAGCGATGAGCATGAAGGTGTCGAAGACGATGGGCTCCTCTAGTGAGTTCTCTGATCACTCCCTGCAACGCTGCCAAATGATAATGATGGGCTTGAGTGGGTCTTTTATACCCTTAATCACCATTAATGACCCTATTAAATGCAGGTATGGCGAGACAAAGGTTGGTGAATTTGAAAATCAGTAACTGCGGCGGGAGACCTGGGGTCCAATGGCTGGGAGGGCGCAGGATGGCGGCCGCTTGAAGATTTCGACTCGGTAAATTCATCAGTAGCAAAGAGGAGGTCAGGGCCAAGAAGGTGGGACGCCACCAAAGGTTCACCATGAGGGATGGCGAAACACTCTTAGAACCCCGGGAGAGGAACTCCGAGGTCCTGAGCCCGGAGGGTTAAATAGCCATCGAGATTTCCACAGATATAGCAGAAAGAGAACGGAGGTCTAGAACCTAGGGTCCGGGAGGATGCGAGGCAAGCACCGTTGCGAACGAAAGGTGCAACGGGGAAACCCGGTGAGGGAAGCCTGAACGGACGGGCCCGATAGGGCCCGGGGCCGTTGGCAAGGTCAAACTGCTAGAGGGACTCAGCGAGGCACCAAAACATGAAAAAATTAAAAGGGGAAGGCATGGTCAACTTATGATGGGACTTTGAAGCAATATTGACCATTCAGGACACCAAAAAGGGGGGCACGCCAAATGAGGTAGCAACAAAATGACCCAACAAGGTGAAAGAAAAGAGGGTCCCCGTTTCAAAATGGGGCATGTGTGCTAAGGGCACAACATGTATCACATTTTTTGAATCCAAAACATGAGTCACATTCTATGCTTCACATACTATAGGATTAAAAAAATAAAAATTGAATTTCATGAAGTTTTGACCAAGTTAAGGTGGTCAGACATACAATTTTTTAATATTTTTTACAAGTTGCAATAAAAAAATAATAATTAATTATTTACTCAGAAAAAAATTAGAAAAAAATATGCATCACATTGGGACATGACTCCTCTACTTATATCTAGAGTCTTATAAAAAAATATTATCATTTTATTGTGGTTAGGGTGGTCAGAAAGACACCTACTTCTTATTTTTTCCTAAAATTTAAGTACTTGCATTGAAATTTTAAATTTTCACCAAATAGAATTTTTTTAAACAAACCTAGTAGTTTATAAACTACATTCAATTTGATACAGATTCTATTCTTATATATTTTTGAAATAATATAGATAACTTATTCAAATTTTTACGTCAAGTTGCCTAACTCTGATTTTTCTAATTTTTTTGTCACTTAAGGGCCTATTTTTTTCTATGATGATCTTGCACATACCCACAAGTTGCATTTCAATTGTTTTAAATTCTTAATCAATCAATTTTATCAATTAGCTTCATTTAGATCATTGCATTTAGTCAAAATTTCATCATACTTACATTAATTTGAGTGGACCACTTAGATTTTGGGTGTGGGATCTATCTCTTTCCATTAGGTGAAAGATCCTAATTGAGAAAAAGAGACATAGAATTCCTAACCCTTAAAATCTTTGGTTGGCCCACCATTTATTTCACTATCAATGTTATATCGAGGGGACCTCATAATAGTCATTGCTGAAAACACTTTGTTACTTCAATCTTCCATCATTGTGTTGAATACCGTAGGATGAAATGCATCCACTATATTGTAGACCCCTTCACCAATGTGTTGTAGGATTTTAGGTTATGACACTTGACACCATAGTACAAAAAAACACATGATCAACTTGCCACAAGATGGTGGTGTTCACCACAGTACCGCAAGACACCCTCCCTAGACTCTATGAACTAGCGAGGAGGCAACTATATTGCAAACACCTAGTCCTGTCTTCTGCAAGATGACGGGTAAGCTTCTCAATGCTGAAATATCATCAATACTTTCACACTAGCCTCAAATGCATTAATGAAATTTTCCTTTTTAATACTTTTGACATCAATTACATATTTTCCAACATCATGGATTTAAAAATTATCAGTATCTATTGTCTCGTCTATATATCTCTCATAATAAAGTTTCATATCCACTTTTGAATATCACAGTAAATGATCCCATATGCCTAACAATGGGAACCTTGTCCTTGACCTAGTCATTAGATTATATTTGGGTCACATTACTAGGGTTTGACATCCAAACAAAATAAAACAACACATTACACAAAAAAATTGAGCTTTCATGATCATATTAAGCAAGGGACTACTACTAAAACTATTTTTTCTTCATGTATTGTTATTTCCTATATTTATGTATTTTTTATCTAACTAATTAACTCCTTAACATAAATATCTCCCATACAATAGGCCCCCTATTTATTATTGAGCTTATCTTTTGAAAATAGGTATCATGGTTGTTGACTTATTTGTAAATTGGCTTTTTTCTTGTTGAATTATCTTTTTTGTCTCATTATTTTTTCTTTCTTGAAGTTTCATTAATATTTTTATATTTGGGTATGTTTAGAGAATCTTGGAATGTGACATGGTCATTATTTTTGTATGCTATTATTTTAATATGACCATGGTGAATGCTTACCTAGTGTATGTTGATGTAGCTTATTATATACACAAAATGTCCTTTTCATATGTGGTTACCCATAACTTTTATGTATTAGGACTAGTATACTAGAAGGTTTACTCTCTCACATAAATTTTTCAAGGATTCCATATGTCTATTTTGAATGAGAATAATATTTTCTTTTAATTATGTTAGCTGGGTGTTCTTGTAATAAAGACATGGAAAATGCTCACCTTATGTGTGTTGAGGTACCTTCTTTCATAAACAAACATTATTTGCATACTATTGTATTCAAGCCTTTTGTGCACTAGGGTCATCATACTATGAGTCTTATTCCTCACATATTCTAACAGGGTTTTCATATGTCTAGTATGAATAAATAAAACCTTTTTTGTTTGTAGATTCAAATCTATAAAAGGGATACAACAAACCACCCTAGTTCCTCATACATTGATGCATAATATCCACTTGCTATATCAAAATAGGATTAATATTTACATTATTCATAGCACAACCAAATAACAAATTATGTTTCCATTTTTCATATTTGAAAATCATTCACATTTCATTTATATGATTTCCCATTTATAGTATTCTTTTGATATTTGATCAATGGTCTAATCTTCATCAATGTATTTTATTGCATTAGCATTTCCTACAAACACAATCATTAGCATTTTTACAACATCATTATATCATAACTATAACAAATACATCACAAATATCCATCACATTATAATATAACATATATCATCATCATAGGATCATAAGATAACCATCACATAAATTTATCTAGAACATATCTATCATCATTATCATAGACCTAGCCTACCCTTCTTGTCATGAGCTCAACTGAAAAGTTAGTTTTCCTGGCCAAACTCTCAGTGGCATCCTACCTCCATCCCTTAGTCCATTGGAGCACACTACAGAATGCCACCAATAGAATATTTCACACAACCATCATTTCTTTGAAACAGTTCCATAAAATGCATTATCTCAAAGAGGGTAAAATTGTAGAAGCATAAAAATGACTATTGGATTTCCATATTATCATCTTATTGTTATCCTCATAAATTATTCTATCTATATTAATTAAATAATTTTTAATTATTTAATTATTCTCATGTTCCGTCTTTCCATTGATAATAATTAAATTATTTTTAATTAATTATTTAATTTATCATTTATCATTTTCTCTCCAATATTAATTAAAATCTAATTAAAGTTATCTTTGGTCCACAATAATTAAATAATTTTCAAAAATTATTTAATTATCTAATACTCTCAATAAATTTTTTGAATTATTCCCAGCTTACTAATACTAGTAAAAATTATTACATCATCTAGATATTATTTCATGATGGTTATAGTCAAGCAGCCCAACTAGCTTATAATGTATAATTATGTATCATATGTTTTACATGTTTACAAAATTGTTCTTCACTTCACTTGTATCTAAAGTTATCACTTTCATTCTACTCATTGATGCTATTCCAACCTATTGGCATGTCAATTTTTTATATATCCTCATTGGATCTCACCACCTCTACTATGAAGTATTCTCCTTTTTTCATAGAACTTTGGTCTTCCTTGAAATCCCAAGTCTCTTTTTTAGGGTTTCCTCTTTATGTTTCTTATTGTATTTCCTCTAAAATTCCAAATAGTTTTTTAGGAATGTAATGTTTCCTTCCTTTCTAAATGTTGAGTACCTTGCATATTTTATGTCTTGTTTGTTGACTTCCACTTTTCTAGTTTTCAACAGTGCGACAATTTTTTCTTCAAATGGCTATTTACATTGTTATGGTAACCTGCATTCAAATATTGAAAATATGAGTCTCATGTTAGATTTATTAAGTTCCTAATCATTTACCTTGGAACCATTCCTCATTTTTTCTTTTTTGTAAACAAAAAAAAAAATTCAATAAATAATAATAACATGAAATAATTCAATATAATATCTAATCCATCTATAAATATGAAAAGTATCCCCTACCATTTAGTTTTATTTAAATCCCCTCACCCTTTTAGTTTAGCACAAAATAAATTCCATATTTATTTAGGAAATTAAAATTCATATAAACTATGCATTGTATAGTTTCAATTTTTCTACAAATTTTACAAATAATCATATTATGAGAAGAAGCAATACCTAGAAGCTTATTTAATATTAGTAAATAGTTGAAGTAGGATTTTTTTTTTTCAAAATTTTATTCCATTTAGAGATCTTCAACCAATTTTTTATCCTTTATTTCTATATTCTAGTTTTTTATATGCTTGAACAAATCTTGGGTGTTTACTGATGCTTTTATACACATCCTTTGGCTTTACTTTTTTTAATTTTGAACTATCAATACATTTAAGTCTATCTAAAATTTCACTATTTATCTTGAATTCAATTGGAAATTGAAGAATTTTTACAGGATTCCAAGTAAGAACATAATATGTTCTCCAATGGGAAGTTAGGGAGGTAAAATTCTTCATTAAGAGAATCCCGCACTTTGAAATATTTGATTCCTTTGTTGCACCTTTCCTTTTCTGAACACCCTTGTAACAAAGTAAGGGATTTCTCTTTACAATATAGCTGCCACTAGATTGAACTATGTGTCATTGAAAATTGGACCTTCTTGAGAAAAGATTCAATTTCATGCATACTTAGACCCACTTTTGAGTTTCTTCATATCATTTCCCCTTTAAAATGACATTTATAGGCCCCTTAGACCTATTAATTTTGATCTAGAGGCCTGTTTCACATGAAAAATCACATAAAACTTGATAAACAACACTTAATAACATCATACCTCGACATCCCACCTTCAAAAAGTAGTAGTAGGACCCATTCAGCACCCTTGGTGAATGAGTCCCCTCTACAGTAGCATCAACAACTTGATTTGTGCTCTAAGTCTCTCATCATGTATCGGTCCTCTTAGGCAATACTGCATATCTCTCTTTTCACAAAATGAATGATCCCCTTGGAAATACACTCACACTCCTTGGATAGGAACTTGAACAATGTGATGTACATCCTTGAGTGTGATCATCATTTCTCTAGAGGAAAGATGAAAGGTATAGGTATCTGTATCCCAACGCTCACTCAAATCCATTAGCATAATGCCATGGTATTCATGGGTGGCATCATGAATGCCCAATATATACCCACTGACTGTAGGTGCTTTGTCTCTATCACTGATAGCACTAGTGATAAATATCTCAAAAATGATATCTATCTCCCCCCTAGCTATTGCATTGACTAGGCAATAAACTATCACAATCATCACAAAAATACTCTAAAAATCTATCTAAAATCTTCAATTTTCATATTTTTCATCATGAAAGTGTGATAAAGTCAATCTAGTGTGCTATTATAATGTCCCTAGACACTTTGGAACCCTTTTTGACAATTTTGCAAATAAATAGGGACACTTCATGAAGAAATAGGAAACTTCGTGAAGAAATGAGACACTTTGCGAAAAAAAGGGACACTTTGCGAACAAAGGGAAAACTTTGTGAGCTTTTTTCCAAGAGCCCTAAATTAACCTATCCCTACCTAATAATCATTATAATATCATCAAAACACATGGAAAAAGTCACAGAATCAACTTACCTCATGATATCACTCACCACATGCCACCTGCTCACGAAGATCATCTAGCTGTGAAGGTGTGTACACCCACCTACCTAGCATCTTCTAATTCTACTTGTCACTATTAAGCTACAACAAAGGTGAAATAAATAGTAAGTGAAAAATTACTTTCATCTCCTACTTTTTCTCTCTATTTACTTTTACTTCTTAACCTAATACTCTTTTCCTTTTTATAATATAGTGATTCTTCACATTTACATAACAGGAGCTAGGGTAATCCATTTTTCACATCGTGTGATGTGTTGGAATCATGATTCCACACTTGACATCCTCATTTACCTATTGTTATATGGAATGGTACTTGTAAATTCCCTACGATATGGTATTTCTTCTTTGATGTGGCTAGATTGCTACCTTGATTCCACCTATGTAAAGCAAGCAAAATCAAAGGGGGCATACATCTACCCTCGAATGGGATTCCTAGGAAGTTAGATAAAAGGATTTGTGAAAAAATAATGAATGTGTGTTGCAGGATGTGGTTCCTAATGTTGTGTTTTGTAGGTAACTACACTGGGGACTACGTTCTCTCATCTTTTAAATATGTATCCTTTTATGTAGTAAAGTACATCGTTTAGAGTCCTTTAGCTTACATATGCATGTAGAATCATATGGGCACTAAAGTGGGGGCTAAATGTGTTGTCAAAAATTGGACCCTCTTGAGGAAAGAGATAATTTCATGCATACTTAGATCCACTTTTGAGTTGATTTGTATCATTTCCCCTTTAAAATGACATTTATATGCCCCTTAGACCTATTAATTTTGATCTAGAGGTCCGTTTCACATGAGAAATCACATAAAACTTGAAAAAAAACACTTAATAACATCATACCCTAACATCCAACTTTCAAACAATAGTAGTGGGACCCATTCACCACCCTTGGCAAATGAGTCCCCTTTGGTGGGACTCATTTTCCAAGGGTGGTGAATGAGTCCCTTTTGACGGAAAATTCAAAATAAAGTAGGAATTTAATTAATTTTGTTCTTATTTTCGGTGAATGTCGGCCTCTTAGGTCTAGTTAATGGGAAAATAAGGTGTTGTTTCCTATAAATACACATTTTAAGTCATTTTACACAACTTTTGATCACTTTTTTTATCATCTCAAGAGAAAAAAGCATTCTATAACAAAGTTCACAAGCAAGAGTTAAAGTTTTAGGATAGAAAACTAGGGTTTTTGCAGATCTTGGAGCTCACTTACATTATCAAGATTCAACATTGCAAAGGGTTGATGATGGATTCCTATGGTGAATCATGAAGAAATCTAGGGTGAAGATGAACAACTAGCCACCAAATCATACCTAAGGGCTTGGTTTCTTATTGATTCCATCTTCCATTGTTACTCTATCTTCAGACTAAGGTTTGCATTGTGTTTGTTTAGCATTTGCATCTCACTTCACATCCATTTTTTATGTGTTGTAAGGTTTCTAGGATAGAGATCTTGTAACCTTTCAATCACTTTTTCATAACCTATTCTAGAGCAATAGAATAGGGTTTTTGTCATGATTCAACCTTTCCTAGTATTTAACACATCTAAGGCTAGGGTTTATGTACCTTTTTCTCTATTCAAGGTTTGATTACCAATCTAGGGGTTTGACCAAGGAAAACCCCCCATTAGACCAACAATTTTAAGCTATTTTGTAGGGATTTTCAAAGATCTGGAATCGGGACTCCATCAAAATTTGTTGTACAGGTGTCAAAATACAAACCTAAATCTTGAATGGGCAGAAATCTATAGGTGGACTGATTTTCCATGCTTGGTGAATGAGTCCCACCTAAGATGCAAAATTGAGTTTAAAGCTATTTCAGGTCCCTGATACTTAGAAATCATATTCTGTTAAAAAAAATCTAGCTCGGGACTGACTCATTACCCTTGGAGAATGAGTCCCAGTCAGCTAAAGTTCATATTTCATCAAGTTTTCAATCTATCATTTAGTCCTCTACAATTGTCTAGGTACACACATTCTCAGAAACAACCTTCTATTTAGTCAAATATTGAATTTTTAATTCCATCTTTCTGCATATCACACTGTTTTCAAACAGGGCATAAATCTTAGTTTTACATTCATTTTCAGTCATTTTAATCAATAAATTCCATTTAATTAAGATCATTTACATCATATTGTATTGCATACATCCTATTTTGAATTTACATAAGAATTTTAGAGCCTAATCTCTCTCCTTTTGGGTGAAAAACCCTATAAGTATAAGAAAAGCATTAGGGTCCTAAAATCTATGTCAGAAACTATTAGGACATTTTTTTCCTTCATGTATTTAGTTATATTTCCATCTCTGTTCAAGTGCCTAGTTTGTTCCCAAGCTTTCCAAATACTTCTAAATATGTTAAAGATACAATAGGGGTAAAAGTGAAGTTACCAAATAGTAATTCATAGAGAGGGAGATGTTTCCATGATTTTTCTTTCTTCAATGTTGCTCATTGAATATTATTTCTTATTATAATTTTCTAGGGCTCATTTCCTTTTTGTGCTTTAATAATCTATTTAGCAACAAGGGAAATTCCTTTTTTTTTAATATTTTAGTATGTATCCTCCTTCACTCTTGTTAAGACAATTCCATTCCCACTTTACTATAGGTTTCTTTTTGTTTCTTTTTCAATTAGATCATAAGAATTTTCTTATTTTTTTGGAATTTTTTAAGAATTTATTTAAATTTAAATTATATTATACTCCAAAATAAATAATAAATTAAAATAATTATTTATTTTCAGAACTACACTCTCATGAATTAAATAAATTTATTTATTTAATTTAATCTTATCTATTTACTTATTTTAGCTCCTACCCTATCTTAATTTTTCCTATCCATTGATCTTTCTAATCAATCTCCACCATTGATCAAATATCAAGTGAAGAATCTAAATAAAAACCTTTATTCATTCATATCTCCTTGAATATATTATCAGGAGATCATTATCTAGATCACAAGAAAGTAAGTATTATCACTATCTTGGGAAGTTGATTTAACTAACTTTTATCATCTTGGCTATCATATCTATCTATCTTTAATCATTTAAATTTCATACTATCATACTATCGATGTGTTATCATGGTTACTCTATTTTAAAGAGTAACCCATATATGAAGAATTAATTCCGCTATCAAAGAAATAATGGAGAAAACCAAGGTCTTTGTCATGGTATAATTGTTATTATTTCATTTTGTGCATAGATCTTGAGCTATATTGAGTGACTATTGAGTGTGAATTTGGTACTTTCATTGCATTGTTCCTCTTTTATATAACTCACATTTTCATTATCCAGAATTACCATATTTGGTTGCAGGGTATCCTAAGATGAAGTTTTATAGAGTATCCTAGGATGAATTACATTGAAATATAATTTTATTATTTCATTAGTAATTAAAAGGTGTGTACAAGTCTTGCTTCTTATTGATAAGCTTAGAAATTGGACATGCAGTAGATGGATTGATATTTTTTAGAAACAAAAAGTACATTTACGACACTACAAGGGTGTTTTACACTGCAGTATGTCATGAAAATTTTCTCAAATGAGACCCTCAAATAAAATTTTATGTTTCATCCTCTTTCAAAATTCATAAGTTCCCAATGTATTAAATCAATCCATCATATAGGTAAAAATATTGAACTTCTTCATTTTAAAGTAATTTTTGATAGATCTCTATAAAATTATTGTACACTTGATACACATATTAAAATAGACTAACTTCATGTCCATAATCATCAATAATATGGACAATTTTTTGACCAAATAAATGGCTCAAAAAATTTACAATTATGTTGGTACTTTCGTCCATATGCTTGATGTTTAAGTAGAATTGATAAATATAATACGACCATATTAATATCACTATTATGAAAATTTATGTTATTTTTGTAAGAATTGAAGTAACCTATAATCTATATGCATCATAGTCTCCTTTCCCAACATACAATGCTTCTAATGCTTATATTCCTAAATAATTGTGTAAGCCTCATGTGCATGATGGCTGATTCCTATGTAGTGAAATAAATGTTTAAATATAGTATGTGAAAAAATAAATTGAGTGAGAACTACTCCAAGTTCATATTATTTTGTATAATTGTTGATATCAAATTGTTTTTGAATAATTAGAAATATAAGTACTGACATGGAATAGAGCCAATTTTCAATTCCTTGAATTATTGCTATTGTGTTGTTATGAATACAAACATTGCTTTGGTTTCACCTCTCATAAATTTCTTCAATGGCTAAGTTTCCTATGAGAAACTAAGTACAAATATCCTATAAAAGATTTCTATTCCAAGAATCTATGAATCTTTATGAGAATTTTTGGCATGTCCAATCATAGATGATTTGAATCATGGTTGAGTTTACATATTCTCCTTGTGTGTTTAAATTTATCCCATGTATTAGATCTCCTTCTTGGTAAATGAATACTTCTCCATGTTGAAATTTATATTAGATTTCTATAAAGTATGAGGAACTTTCTCAATATGGCATAGAAATTCATCTCGAGTCCTTAGATAAAGATCAATATGTCATCAAAGTGTGATTGTAATCATAGTATGCGTTAAATATCCTAGATCCTAATGAATTTAAGACATATACAACCGTCTAAGATACAATCCCAATGAGATATTTGAAAGAATGAAAATCCTAAGAAACTATTAAACTAAACAAGAAATGAACATGAAAGCTTAAAAGATACATATTCTAATACTCCAAATTTTATCCCATCAGGGGAGTGGTGTCACATTGATGTGGAATGGTGACCCTTTCCCAATCCGTTAGATAATATGAATCATTCCAATCAATTTTATTGATGAAAATTGATGAAACTAATGAAGTATGAATGAATCATGGATGCAAAAACTTATTTTAACATGATGAAATTGAGTGATAAATGTTAAAATTCTTGATGGAGATGGATTCAAGCTACACTAGATGGAAATGAAGGTCAAAGATGCAAGCCATGGGTGCAAGATTATGCTAAAATAGATGAAGATTAAGCTAAAATTCTAACAAGTGTTAAATGTGGATGCAAGTGAGTATGAATTTAAACAACATAGCATTGCTCTAAAAATGTGGATCCATTTATCTCCAAACATTTGGTGAAGTATTTATAGGAGAGAAAATGAAGAATCAAGGGTTGAGATTGAGTTAATGAATCAATGGTCAATATTGAATCAAGAGTGAAACATGGATCAAGGATTCTCATCAATGGATGGTAATCAAAGATCACATGGATCAAAGAAATCATCAATGGATGTGAATGATTCAAACAAACACAATTTGTAACAACTTCTAATGTTTGTTATAAAGTTTATTTGAAAATAATCATCCCCTTTTTTAAGCCAGATAGGAGAATATTCCTTTCGAATATTCCCTATGCAAGTGGATGGGTGAAGAAAACTAGTTATTAGTAATTAAAACTAAGTTTTAATTGTGCAAGATGAGGAATAATAGGATATCCATTTAATAATTAACGTATTTAATAAAAGGGGGGAAAATGACATTTAATTTAATAATTTAGTATTATTTAATTAAGTGAGAGGACTTAGGGTTTTTAAATCAAATAATTTGTTTTATTGAATTAAGTAGGATGAGAGGTGAAGGTGAAAGGGGGTGAATTAACCTAATTAATTAAGTTAGATTAATAGATGAAAATGATGCATTTAATTAAATAACTAGGCTTATTTAATCAAACATGTGAAAAGAGGATAAATTTTAAGATGAAATGATGTTAGTAATTAGACTTAAGTGTGTAGTAATTCATGACATTTTTAAGTGTCCACATTTTTCCCCTCTTTGCAGTGAGTTACATATTATGTTGGTTCAAAGACTGATGACTTTTAGATTAATGCTACTGCTCAGATAAAAAATTTAAAAAATCCTGATTTTTTGGATGCCCCACTGTTTCCCTAGCAAAAGGAATTAAGCTGGCACCTTGCCCCCTCAAGAGATCAAGTGAAAATTAGGAATTTTGGGTTGATATCTTGATAAATATTGAATATAGGTTCAACTCAAAGATGACTAGAAAGTTGAGATGTCTAATGTAGATAGATATGATGATGTATAGACAACCATTAGCCATGGGTAGCCTTATGTATATTTTGATATATATCACACAAATTTGATATTTGGATAGAATTGTTACTAGAGATAGAAGAATAAGATGATTAAAATGGATAGAAGTAGAAGAATGAGATGGAAATTTACTAACCATTTATTTTGAAATTGATTTAGAAGTCCAAGAAGTCTATGATTATTCAAGAATTTACTAGATATTGTGATGAGACTGATGATGTTATCATTTTTGTGATTGTGACTCTTCCTCATTCCTTATTTTTGATATAACACATAAACATGATGCATCATGGTATTTATAACCAGGATGGCATTATATCTAGTGCAATGGACTCTAACTTTGAAAATAGATAGGATAATCCTTGTTCACACCTTGGCATACACAAACCTCATTGGAATGTAATTTAGAAGTTTAGGACATTTTTGACCAAATCATACACAATGGTCAAGAATCTATTCAAAATGACATCCATACACAACAAAGAAAGTATGGACCAAGATCATTTTACAAGAATATCACACAAGCATAGAAAACAAAAGATAATGATCAATGCCCCATTCCTTTCTCTCTAAATCTTTTTGATGGACATCATCAAGAGGTCCTTGAAATGGGTCAATAAGATAAATCACAAGACAAGATCAAAATAAATAGTCAATGTTATCTATCTCTTGCCAAAAGGTATAATGTGTTTAGGATAAATATCCAAAGTGATTTCCAATGATAATGCCCATTTTAGGAAGGATGCATCCTAGGAAATGTTAGTGGATGGTGGAAAGTTGATAAGTTACTTGAAGGGCTATTGATATAAGGTTTAATTGGAATGTTTTACAATGATCAAGGGTTTGATTTTTGTGATGCATTTAAAGGTTATACTTTTGTTGATTATCACTACTTTTTTTCTATTTATGTTATGAAAGGGTGAGTGTGATAATCAATTTATTATGAATGGAGGCTTATTGTGGGTGAAGTGAAATGGGATGGATGGTTTCAAAAAAATTGGAATATTTTAATGTTTTTGGTGTTTCACAAATGTTTTGATTTTGTTTTTGGTCTTTTCGGGTATATGTGAATATTTATATTTTTGATTATTTGAGGTTTTTTAGGATTTTCTGAGTTTTCAAATGTTTTTTATTTTTTGAGTTTTGACCAAGACCTAAAAGGGACTAACCTAGGGCCTCAGGGGCTTATCAAAGATGAGCCTTGCCTACATTATACATGTAGAGACCACATAGTTTGTTTGACTTTGACCATATTATTGATGAGATATGAACATTTGATAGATTTTCAATTTATTATGATGGAATCCTAACCTAAAGTGTCTTGCGGGCACATTAGTGATGGCCTTTCCTATGTTTAAGCTCAAAGATAATGTATTTCAACAAGGTACAATTTTTGGTTTTTATTTTCTGACTTTTTGACCTATTTAGGGATTTTGAGGTGATTTGGATGTTTTGGATTTTGACTTTACAACTTTTTGATTTTTTTTGGATTTTAGTTGTACAAGATTTTTAGTTTTTTGAATTTTTTGATGATATTGTGAGGTAAATGCTACCTAGATCATGATGTTGATGTCACATTATGAGATATAAGACATGGATCAAGAGTTATTTGATTATACTAGATCCAAATGAATTTAAACTATATTTAAATATGTAAAGCAATCTCAACTCTACCCATTTCTAGCTCAAACTCACACTACAACACATGATGACACAAAAAATGAAGCACACTTTCTTTTATTAATAAAATGACATTACAAAATTACAATGCCATCTATGGGCTTCCTCACTAAAGTCATCTACCGAATTGTAGATCTAACCCTTATCTCTCAACTCTACATTCCCTAGCCAGAGATCTACTTTCTCCATGACACCACTATCACCTTCAGGCTACTCTACCACCACCTCTTTTGTCTCTCTTCATTCTCCTGATGGGTATATATATTTTCTTTGTCATCACCAGTAAGCCTTCTCCTTCATGTTGGCCTTGAAATTCTTTCCTTCCATGTTGTCATAGTATCCTTTTGTCATCCAATCAACAATGAAATCACTAGGCGGTTACCTCGTTATCGGTTGTGCAGTCGCATAGCCAATGTTCGCATTGATCCAAAATAACAATGTGGGATCAACAAGTAATATCATGCCAAGTACCACTAGCTTATTTTCCTCCATATATTTCCTTTGAGCAACTCACATATCTATCATCCTTCCTGCCATCAGAATGTCACCAAGACTTTGGGGGATCTCACACTAAACTAGATATGTCACATTAATAAATCTCTTATTGGACATCATCTAAATGTAAAACAGGCCCTAAAAGATCTCTCATCAAAGTATGTATGTCACATCGACATCAACACTACAATCTCATCGATCATCACCCATCGTAATTCACAACAAGGATGTGAATTACCTATTTCTCTTTTCCAACTATCATTACATTCCACCCCTATCATTCCCACCATTCATTCCATCCCTCACCTTGTCAAAGAGACATTAGAAAATATCTCACTGAAACCCTAAAGTTACATTGATGCAAACATCAACACAATGCACAACTAATGGATGTCGATGAGATATTGAATGTCGAAGAGACATTTGAGATTTTCTCAACAACAAACAAACTCTCACCGATAAAGCTCCACCATGGCCAAACCACTACCACCTGACATAGAATGTCAAAGATACATTTAGGAATGTCTTTACAAATGGGCCATATCTCACTGATAACACAACCCTTTCACACTTCACCATTGGTATGTCAATTTGACTTGAGACAAGGTCCCAACAAATGCTTGATGTCTCATTGATGAATATGTTGACCAACACTAAATTACAATTTTTTTTCTCCTTCATGCCGCATATCCCTGAAGCCTAATTTTCTATAGATCTCCATAGCTCGAACTCAAGCCAATTCTGGTTGTTATTACAAATAAAACATCACAAAACTTTTTAATTGATGGAAGATCATGTTCCCACCTTGGATGCTCCTGCATTAAACTCCATAGGTAGGAAGTTTGTGAGCATACACTCACAAATATATGCATAGAAAAAGTTCTCTTTTTTTCCTCCATTTCCAACATCTACTTGGAACAAGCAATTTCCTCCTCTAAAAACTTTTCGTTGCACTCAACCTCCTGTATGTGGAATCAAATCCACAAGATCTTGACCACCTCCTCCAATGCATCTCTCATTCACCTCTAGTCTTGTGGGATTGAACCCACCATAGCCTATCTACCTCCACCAAGTTTCATCTCCACTTAACTCTTCAACACCATGCAAATCCTTCTTTTCATACCAATCATTTTGAACTATCTCATATGCATTACCACCTTTGTTGGTAACACTACATCCACTTGGGTTTCTTCTTCTTTACGTAATTTCATCTTTTTCCTTTCTTTTGTGGCTCCTACCACCTTTGGATCTTCATCATTCCTATCCTCAATGACTTCTTCTGTCACAACATCCCTTTTCCCAATACCAAGTTCCATTGTCTTTTTTGTTGCATTGAACAACTTCTCTATCTATGTGATCTCTTCCTTAAGAAGTTCTTGATCTTCATCAAGTTCTTCATCAAACACTGGATCCTCATACATCATTACATCACCCTTAACTACTACAACCTTAATATTTGCAACAACTACATCATTCATCTATTCCTCTTTTGTGTTATCCTCAAATCATACTTCTGTAATATTTTCTTCATCCTATTCACTTGTATACACAACTATGAAGAACTTGTTTCCTTTCTTCTTTGACATTTCATGAATCACTTTCCACAAACTCTCAATTAAGAAAGCTTAAGAAACTTTGTAGTTAATGCATGCACCTAAAAATGGTCACATTATAATAAGTCTGGTAATTAATAAAATACAAGTTATTTACATATAAATAAATTTAATTATTTATTTATATTGTTCACTTTTATAATTCTTCTATCTTAATTAAATAAATAAATTTATTTAATTATTACCATATTCCATATTCCTCTTAATTAAATTAAATAAATTTTACAATTTATTTATATTAATTATCATATTATTCTAAATTTGAATATTTGAATTCAAATAAGGGAATATTCCTTCGAACACTCTCTTCATCTCATAGTTAAATTAAATATTATAAATATTTAATATAATACCATTTCTCACTCCACAAATAGTTAAATATTTTAAATATTTAATTACCTTTTGAAATCATCTCACACATAATTAAATATTACTTATTTAATTATGCGAACTTCTAAAATCATCTCTCACACATAATTAAATATTACTTATTTAATTATGCAAACTTCTAATCTCATCTTCATATATAATTAAATAAATTAATTTATTTAATTATGAAATTCATTTCAACTCATTCTTCAAATGGAAACCTTCCTTCGGATCTAAATGAGAAAAATTGAAGAAGAGGAAACCTTCTATCTCTCTCTCAACTTTTGAAAATCTCTTACCGTTCATCTTACCAGACTGAATCTCAACCATTGATCTTTGCCAACTAAGCTTTTGCCATTGAAAATATTTAAATCAAACCTTTCAAAAGCCATTTGAATCAAATCTTCATCTAGCATCCTGACTCTGTCCAAATAATTCTTCAATCCATCTCTATCATTCTTCATCGTCAAGTCGTTATATTGCAGGAATGAGCATCCAACACTCCTCTATTGTCAGCCCTTTATAATCCTTGCATTTTAGTATAGTATGCATTTCAATTATATCTCATTCTTCAGTAATCCATTTTGTTGAGTTTGATTTGGTGTATCTAAGAGCAATTGGAAACAACAAAATGCTAGAGATAGAGAGAAATAAGATGACTTCGTGGAAGCTGCCAGCAATAGTTTGTTTATTCTGTTTCCCTTTCAATTTTCTTGATCTAATGTCTTATTGATATGTGTTTGAATTCATTTATAATTGATACATTTTTCATACACACATAAAATGGCGCCCACCGTGGGGCCCTACCCCATTTTTAACATTTTGTTTGTAGGTTTTCTGACAAGATTTCGTGTTCTAGAATTTAAATTTTTGGCAAAATTTTTTGTTTTAGCGCATCTGGGAGTTCCTGTAGTGCATCTGGTGGTTTTTATAGCACATCCAGGGATTTTAACAGTGTTGTTGTAGGTCTTTTGGCACATTTAGGAGCTGTTTCGGTGCATCTAGGGACTATTTCGGCACATATACGCAGCAGAATGGCGCATATACCATTCCATTAAAAAATTTGTAAAAATAAAAATAATTTTTTTTAGCACATCTGGGACTTTTTTTGGCACATCTGGGATTTTTTTTTAGCACATATGGGACTTTTTCTAGTGCATAGGGCCTCTGTTTTAGCGCATATATCACTATTTCAACATTTTTTTTAGTCAATCTTAAAATGGCCATATCTTGGTCATTTTTTTATCTTTTTCTGTGCTTTTTTTTAAAAATGGGGTAGAATTTCATAAGCTATCCAATGGTGCAGGTTTTTATCAAATTTTATATATTTAATACTATTTTAGGGAATCTGACACTGTTTTAGCACATACAGCCTCTGTTTTAGCACATATATCACTATTTCAACATTTTTTTAGTCAATCTTAAAATGGTCGTATCTTGGTCATTTTTTGGTTTTCTTAGAGCTTTCTTTTTTGAAATGGGGTAGAATTTCATAAGCTATTCAATGGTGCAAGTTTTTATCAAATTTGAAAAAGTTAAAGTTCTCAAATTTTCATATATTCTTTAGCTCATAGGACTTTTGTTCTAGCAAATTTTTAATTTGTTTCTTTTATCTTGGTGACTTGTTGGTGAATCATACGGAGTTGAAAAAGTGTTGGAATTAGTCACAACATCAATTTGGAAAGAAAAAAATAACCAAGTGCACTCATTTCATCCTTCATCTCTTAATCTTTTTTGTCACACATTTCAATTTCGGGCATAAAATCAATCATTGTTTGCAAACACATTTGGATTTGGGGTTCTTAAAAAAAATCTTGTCTTCAATCACATATTGAAAATTGGGTCTAAAATTAACCACTGTCTTCCTACACATTTGATTTGGGATCTAAAAAGAATGAGTGCTTCATTGTTTTCTTCCACACATTTCATTTCTAAGGGAAATTAACCACTATGAGTGTGAATAAAGTGTGTGTGTGTGATTACAAATATCTCACTTGGTTTACTTTTATCAAACCCTTTCTAGGAGGCCTGCTAGTGGATTTCATCACCCCTAGGGATGACCTCAATTGAAGTGTGAATCGAAAGACATGCTTGTTTGGAAGTTAAAAAATTTGTCACTCTTGGCTAAGCCCCAAAGAACTTTATACCTTTGGGAATTGAAGGTGAAGGTTGGGTTACCCCTTTCTAAGGGTTGTGTGGCAAGATTTTTCTTTCAAATCATCCTTAGTCAACCTTGTACAAACTAGCTTGAGACCTAATTGGCCATGCCCCACTTGACTAGTCATAGGGCTTGTTGATGTATCTTCCATTTGTTTTTGTTTAATAATCATCATCACATTCAAAATTTCAAATTCAAACTTGCTTATGTGTCTTGCGTGTGTGATTCATGTGTGTGCATGTGTGATCATTCATTTAAACATTTCCAAATCAAGCTAAACACCAAACACATAAAGATAAGTCACTCTACACGTTCTTCCAACACATTCATATCCTATCACTTTCACCCTAATCAATCAAGTCATCTAATCTAATCATTCCAAATCATCACCATCACCAACCTAGCCCTAGTCACCACTTGTCAAAATGGTCATAATCATAAACAAGCCCAATCCTAAACCTAAGCTTGAAGTCATAATTCAAGGAGTCTCTTGCTCTAGTTCAAATCATGAAACAAAACCAAAACATAAAATCAGACTTCAAGGGGCTTCTCCTTCCACCTCATACCAATCTAATCCATCCACTTCTTTGTATGTCAATGCCACATCAACCTATCAAGCCGCATCACGAAAAACACATGTGACTTTAAGTTCTACCTTGCAACATGGTCAAACTTCATCATGTTCTAATGCAACCATTGACAAGGGGAATACCAATCTAGCACTTGCACCCTATAACTTTATCACACCATCATCCAATCAAAATCAAAATCCTAAGCCAACACCTTCCACCCCTACACCTCCAAAGGATGTGACCCAAGGGATATGAGCAAGGAATCAACTGTCACCATGTCATTCAACACATATACCTAAACATACAAAATAATCCTCAAACATCATGCCAAGTCCTTCAAGCCAACCATGTCATCCGCAACCCCTTGAGCCAATTCCAAAATCTCCCCTCGTAAGTCCAACTCACCCTCTATCATGCTCCTATATTGTTGACCATCAAGAACATGACAAGTCTCTCCATGAGAAATCCCCTTCTACCTCCATTCAAATAAGTCATGAGGTATGTCAAGAGCACAATCCTAAACATGAGGAAACATTACCTCCTCATCCACATAAAGATCAACACTCTCCCAATGATTCCATTCATAACATACCTAATACTATTCATGATAAATATTCCATCTTTGATCAAGACCCCTTTTATGATCAAGAAGACCATGATGATCCTCTTAGCCAACTTTATGCATTCCATGGTCAAGAGCTTTCCACCTCACCCATCCATGATGCGCAAACATCCACTTACCTTGATGATACATATGCCTCCCAAGCACACATAGAAGATCAAACAAATATCTTGGATCTATGTGAACACAATGCTAATCAAGATCCTAATGATCCTCCATCACCCACTATCGACCCCATTGCAAGTCCTCCATAATATCCTATTGGTATTTCCACCCTCATTCATGAATGTTCTTCCTTAGAACAACAACCACCATTGTTTTCTCAATCCAATAATGAAATCATGTCTAGTGTTTCACCTAAACCTAGTCCCATTATCCATTGTGCACTCCAAAACATGAACCACCAAGGTAAAGGTCTAGACCTTCATGAACAAGGTATTTTTGAGCCCATCCATGTCAAAGTCCCTCCACGCTATTATGGCCTTGGACCTACACCCCAAGGAGAACAACCTAAAGATGTTGGTACTTCCTCCATCCATCCTAAGTCCACCTCCTTCCATCATAAAGCCTATCATATCCCTAAAACATATGTTGCCATTCCACCTCCATCACCCTACAAATGTCAAAAGCATGTGACCATACACCTTCCACCATCCACTCTACCACCATTACTTCCAACTCCTAATTTCCCACCATCAAATTTACCACCATTACTTCCAACACCTAATATCCCTACCATTCAATCCTCTTATCCATCTACCCATAAATCCTCTAAACATGTTAATCATGACCAATCAATGCACACATTGTCTAAACATAAAAATTCCACCCATTCCACCATACCCATGGGATTCAAAAGCAATAATTTCAATGCCTCTACCTATAAAGTAAAAAATACTAAGGGTTCTCATGCCTTAGGACATCAATACAAAAATTCAAAGAAAAATCCATATAAAAAGCTATATAAGCCCATACCTCCAAAATAAAAGTCTAAAAACAAAATGGTTTGGGCACCTAAGCAAAAAGAAATCAAGGCAAAAAGAAATCAAGTCAAACGAGGCATTCACATCACAAAAATCCCAACCATCCACTTCCATCCCACATTCTCATTCCATTCAAAAGTCTCAAATTCCTCAAACCCACACGCAAACAAAAATCATCAAAATACTAAGTCTATGTGGGTACCAAAATCACTACATCCACCACCTCCTAAGCACACATCTCCATTGCTTTCTACACCCCATCCACATCAAAAGCTTCAATGTTTATCACAATGTATGCAACCACTGGTCATGGTTCCCTTCCATTTCACAACAATTCCACATACCTCAATCTCCTCATCCTTCACTCATTATCCTACATATCTCCCCCACCACCTTCCTATGGTCCATGCTTTTGGCTAAGCCTCCCCATTCATTTTTTTCATAAGTCCCATATAAGTTCTATATCTTCCCTACATAATCCACATCATAATCCATTATGTTTCCTCCATAATCCATCATCTACCTAATCCATCTCACACTCATGCAATTCCTTACCAACATCTACGAGTGTTTGACATGGTCCATGGAATGACATCCATATCTAGTGGGACTATCAGCTTTTGTGGAACTAGAAACTTGAGTCCCTCCTATCCATATTCCCCTTCTCCTATCCAAAACGTCAAAAAGACAAAAAGAAAAAAAAAATTAAAGAGAAATCCCTTCATCCAATGGTGAAAACCTAGTAAACAGGCGCCCTGGATAAGTACCATGATGAAAACTTGGCAAAAAGGTGTCATGTGTAGGTTGATCTTCTATGTCACTTACACTTGGGGGCACAATGTATTATCTATCCAACCTATCATTTTCATGTCATATCATTTCCATCCTACCTACCATCTTTAGCCATCATACATACCTATCATATTGAGTCCATTCATCCATCCTTCTCCTTTTGATCTTGATGAAGATATAGGGGAAAATTGTTGAAACATGCTTTGGATATTTGTTGACATACCTCATCCTATCTAAACCAATCATATCATTATCCTATTGTCATAAGCTTTGTCATGAAAAATCCTAAGTATTGTACATAGAATGGGGCATGTTATTCCTATGCGACATAGTCTTTGAAAATCACATGCTTGCTCTCTTATGATGCATACATCCATACCATCCATCCATATATCATGAGCCTTTTATCCCTTATCCCATCCCCCCTTTCATCCATCAATCCCCATTATCTCCTTGCACCTAGATTTGGTTTTCCCCTTGTCATTGGTATCTATCACAAAGGCTACTCAAATTTTCATCCTTTCACACCTCCAAATATTCTCAAAAATTAAAAAAAATCAAAATATTTCATATTTCCAAAAATCCTAAACAATCAAAATATTTCCAAAAATCCAAAAAAATCAAAACATTTCATAAATAGAAAAATCAAAACATTTCAAAAATCCAAAAAATCAAAATATTTCCAAAATCCAAAAATCAAAATATTTCCAAAATCCAAAAAATCAAAACATTTCAAAAGTCCAAAAAAATCAAAACATTTCAAAATCCAAAAAACATTTCAAAATAAAAAAAGATCAAAATATCCCCAAAAATACAAAAATATCAAATATCCAACATACAATCCAAGCAATAAAATCAATCCATCCAATTAATTCTTCCAATGTCATCTAATCAATCCAATCATTCAACCATGAAACCAAATCAATCATCTTCATCAAAACCATTTCATCCAATCAAATCAATCAAATCAATTCAAGAAATAATCCAAATGCAATTCAATCCCTAATCCATACCAATCAAGTCAATCAATCTTGTCAAATTATCCAATCACATCCTTTGGTCTTGATCCTAATCTTGTCATAAACCAAATCAACCAACCAATCAATCAATTATCATCATCCTTATGTTGATCTAGGGACATGCCGCTCCCCACAGTGACAACACTATCATCTTCATCAATCAATCCTTCAATCAATGGTTTATAGCTTGACAGGGGCAATTCCTTGTTTGTTTTTGTATCATTTGTGCATGCTTGCTTTCTTGCTTGTGTGTGTTATCATTTTATCTTGCATTTGTATCAAATCCGTATCATTCTAGCTAATATTCATATCTTGTGTATATTGGAGTAGCTTTTTGCACTATCCTTTGCATCTAAGGTCATATCATACCTTTTGTGCATTAGGACTTTAATGATCTAAGTCTACTTCCTCATAGGTCTAGACAAGGTTGTATTAAGCTGGGGCATGACACACATCGTCACCTTGGTCCTTATATCTTGGTGCATAACGTCTAGTGCTATATCAAACATCATGGTTTCTCACCTTCATTGCAGTATAACACATCATTCATCTCCTTCATCCGCTTTCTATCTTGCATCATTCATCTTGTCTATCCTTATCATTTCATTTCGAGAGCCTACCCATGTTTGTCCAACCACCCTATCCTCTCGAGGGGGCATCATCATTCCATCATCCTATCTTTCTATCATTATCCATTCTCCTCTATCCATACCTTAACTTCTTTGAATTGATGTTACTCGATACAAATCTCATCATCTCGAACATCATCTCAAAGAGGGGCAAAATGTATGCACCTAAAAATGGTCACATTATAATAAGTTTGGTAATTAATTAAATACAAGTTATTTAGTTAAATTTGTAATTCAATCTACATATAAATAAATTTAATTATTTATTTATATTGTTCACTTTTATAATTCTTCTATCTTAATTAAATAAATAAATTTATTTAATTATTACCATATTCCATATTCCTCTTAATTAAATTAAATAAATTTTACAATTTATTTATATTAATTATCATATTATTCTAAATTTGAATATTTGAATTCAAATAAGGGAATATTCCTTCGAACACTCTCTTCATCTCATAGTTAAATTAAATATTATAAATATTTAATTTAATACCATTTCTCACTCCACAAATAGTTAAATATTTTAAATATTTAATTAACTTCTAAAATCATCTCTCACACATAATTAAATATTACTTATTTAATTATGGAAACTTCTAATCTCATCTTCACATATAATTAAATAAATTAATTTATTTAATTATGAAATTCATTTCAACTCATTCTTCAAATGGCAACCTTCCTTTAGATCTGAATGAGAAAAATTGAAGAAGAGGAAACCTTCTATCTCTCAACTTTCAAAAATCTATTACCGTTCATCTTACCAAACTGAATATCAACCGTTGATCTTTGCCAACTAAGCTTTTTCCATTGAAAATCTATAAATCAAACCTTTCACAAGCCATTTGAATCGAATCTTCATCTAGCATCCTGACTCTTTCCAAATAATTCTTCAATCCATCTCTATCATTCTTCATCATCAAGTTGTTATGCTGTAGGAATGAGCATCCAACAATCCTATTTTGTCAACCCTTTATAATCCTTGCATTTTAGTATAGTATGCATTTCAGTTATATCTTGTTCTTTAGTAGTCCATTTTGTTGAGTTTGATCTGGTGTATCTAAGAGCATTTGGAAACAATAAAATTCTGGAGATAGAGAGAAATAAGATGACTTCATGGAAGCTTCCAGCAACAGTTTGTTTATTCTATTTCCCTTTTAGTTTTCTTGATCTAATGCCTTATTGATATGTGTTTGAATTTATTTATAATTGATACATTTTTCATACACAATTACAAGTACTCCTTGAAACATCTCACTCACACAACTACCCTCTACCCAACAAAGATCCTGGAAGATGCTTCCTCTACCTACTCTCTCTCAGTGGAGGAACTCTACACCTTCTACCTAGCTTTATCTCCATTGGAGGATAGCAGTTACAAACCCTCTTTCATGCTTGAAACAAAAATTCCTTCCACAACTCTTCTTAGCTCATCATGTGTAGGTCTTCTAGCTTCAACCCACACTCACAGGTCCTATTGCAATTGCCTCATATTCGGTGCTATGTTACATAATCAGGACAACAAACTTTGATTCCAGTGATGTAAGAGCAATCTTATATTTTCCATTTTCTAGCTCAGACTCACACTACAACATAGGATGACATGAAAAAAAGAAGTAAACACTTTCTTCTATTACTAAAATGACATTACAAAATTACAATGCCATCATATGGGCTTCCTCACTATAGTCATCTTCCAAATTGTAGATCTGAGCCTTCTCTCTCAACTTTACATTCCCCAACTAGAGATCTACTTTCTCCATGGCACCACTAACACCTTCAGGCTACACCACCACCTGTTTTGTCTCTCTTCACTCTCCTAATGGGTATATATATCTTTTCTCTATTGTCACTAGTAAGGCTTCTCATTCATGTTGGCCTTGACATTATTTCTTTCCATGTTGTCAAAGTATCCTCTTGTCATCCAATTAGCAATGAAATTAGTAGGCAGTTACCTTATTATTAGTTTTGCAATCGCATAACCAATGTCCATGTTGATCCACAACAATAATGTGGGATCAACAAGCAATATCACTACCTTATACACCTCCATCTATTTCCTTTGACCAGCTCACATATCTATCATCCTTCTCACCATTAGAATGTCACCAAGACTCTAGGCGATCTCACACAAAATTGGATATATGTCACATCAATAAAGCTCTTATCTAACATCATCAAAATGTTGAAACAAACTTTAAAACATCTCTCACCGAAGTACGTATGTCACATAAACATTGCCACTACCATCTCATTGATCGCAACCCATCGTAATTTGCAACAAGGATGTGAATTACCTATCCCTTTTTTCCAACTGTCATTACATTCCACACTTGTCGATCCCACCATTCATTTTGTACCTCGCCTTGTTGAACAGACATTGGGAATTCTCTCATTGAAACCCTCATGTTACACCCATACAAACATCAACACAACACATGAAAAATGAATGTTAATGAGACATTGAATGTTGGAGAGACATTCAAGATTGTCTCAATGAAAAACTAACTCTCACCAATAAAGATCCACCATGCCTAGACCACTACCACCTAATATGGAATGTCAAAGAAACATTTAGGAATGTCTTGCCAAATAGGCCATGCCTCACTAAAAACACATGTTCACACTTCACCATTAGTATGTGGATGGTACTTGAGAAGGGGTCCCAACAAATTCTCTTTATCTCGCTAATGAATATGTTGATCAACATCGAATGAAATTTTTTTTTCTCCTTCATTCTGTATATCCCTAAAACCTAATCTTCTACAGATTTCCATAGCCTAAACTCAAGCCAATTCTGGTCCTTATTACAAATAAAACATCACAGATTTTTTTTGTTGATGCAAGATCACATTCACAACTTGGATGCTCCTGCATCTTTTAATGTCCTAAGCCATGATCCCAATGAGATACTCAAAAGCTTTGTAACTGAGAAACCATTAAACTAAACATCATAGAAACATGAAAGCTAAAATAAAAACCTATTCAAAGATTTCAAAGTTTATCCCATTGGAGGAGTGGTGTTACATTGATGTGGAATGACGACCCTTTCCCAATCCCTTGGATAATATGAGCTCTTCCAATTGATTTTATTGATGAAAACCAACAAAACTAATGAAATATGAATGAAATATGGATGCAAAACTAGTTTAATATGATGAAGATGATTTCCAAATGAAAAAATGCTTGATGGAGATGGATGCAATCTATGCTAAATGGAAAAAAAGTTCAAAGATGCAAGTCATGGATTCAAAATTATGCTAAGGGTTTGTGCAGGATCATGATGGGCCAAAAAGTGGCAATATGATGGGTATGTGGTTGACAACTATTTTTTTACCCAAAATTGATGAAACAAAAAGGGTTTTTAAAGGAGATTCTCATCTTTCCACCAATATAAATTATGCTTTACTTTGAATTTGATAAGTAATTATTATTCATTTTCTATTTGAATTATGACTAAAGTCCTGATTGATAGGTTGATTGAAAAAACATCTATAACTTTCAAATGGTATCACATTTTTTTAATCCAAAAAATGTGTCACATTCTTTGCTTCGCATAATATAGGATTAAAAAAATAAAAATTGAATTTCATGAAGTTTTGACCAAGTTAAGGTGGTCAGACATACGCGTTTTTATATTTTAAAAAAGTTGTAATTAAAAATTCATAATTAATTATTTACATGGAAAAACATTACAAAAAAATATGCATCACATTGGGGCATGATTCCTCTACTTATATCTAAAATATTATAAAAAATAATTATCATTTTATTGTGGTTAGGGTGGTCAGATAGACACCTACTTATTTTTTCCCTAAAATTTAAGTACTACTGCATTAAAATTTCAAATTTTCACCAAATAGATTTTTCTGTTTTTTTTTTTTAAATCTAGTAGTTTAGAAACTACATTCAATTTGCTATAGATTCTATTCTTACGTATTTTTGAAATAATATAGATAACTTATTCAAATTTTTATGTCAAGTTTCCTAAATCTATTTTTTTTGAATTTTTTGCCACTTAAGGGCATGTTTTTTCCTTGATGATCCTGCACATACCCCTAAAATGGATTCAAACTAAGCTAGAATGGAAGCCGGTAATGGTTGCTTAAGCTAATATGGATGAATATTAATCTAAAGTTCTAAAAAATTCTAAATATGAATGCAAGTGAGTATAAATTTAAACAAGATAACTTTTCTCTTAAAAGGTGGATCCATTTCTCTCTAAATGGTGATGTATTTATAGGAGAGAAAATGAAGAATCAAGAGTCAAGATTGATTTGATCAATCAATGGTCAATATTGAATCAAGGTAAAAATATGGATCAAGGATTATCATCAATGGATGAGAATCAAAGATCAGATGGATCAAAGAAAGAATCAATGGATGAGAATGATTCAAACAAACACACTTTGTAACGACTTTGAATGTTTGTTACAATGTTTGTTTGAAAATACCCATTCCATTTTTGGAGCCAAATAGGAGAATATTCCTTCGAAATATTCCCTATGCAAGTGGATGGGTGAAGAAAATTAGCCATTAGTACAATTAAAAGTAAGTTTTAATTATACTAGATGAGGAATAATAGTATATCCATTAATTAATTAACTTATTTAATAAAAAGGGGTGCAAAATGATAGGTAATTTAATAATTTAGGATTATTTGATTAAATGAGAGGACTTAGGGTGTTTAAATCAAATAATTTTTTTTATTCAATTAAACAGGATGGGAGGTGAAGATGAAAGGGGGTGAATTAATCTAATTAAGTCAATTAGATTAATAGATGAAAATAATGCATTCAATTAAATAACTAAACTTATTTAATCAAAAAGTGAAAAGAGGATAAATTTTAGGATGAAATAATGTTATTAATCATATTCAAGTGTGTTGTACCATTCAAAACATTTTAAAGTGTCTACACAAGGTAAATAAAAAATGAAGTGATAAATGAATTGATAATCTCAATCATCATCTATATGAAGGTGACTAGATTGTTCCTTAAGCTAAAGGGCATGAATAACTAGTTAAATTATCTAGAAGGTTGTCTTATAGATGTTTTTGGACTTAGTAGGATTTTGATGCTACTCAAAATTAAGATATATTTAGGTAAATAAATTTGTATTATGAAGTTCCTCTAGAAAATCCCCAGTCCTTAGAAGAGGACAATGGTTCTTTATAGTGATATTGCTGAGAGATTTGTAGTTAGTGCACAACCTCCATGTGACATCATTATTTTTTGCAAGCAAATTCAACTAATTTATGATGATAAAATTAGTCCAATATATTATTTTTCACCTAGTTCATGGATATGTCACTTGAACCCAATTTTTTTTAGAAATGAAATATGATATAGAGAAGTATTAGATAAAGGTAATCTATTATTTATTTAAAATAAATATTTATTAGGTCATGAAGTATTTAGTTACTCTTTGTGGTTGGAATATATCATTATACTATAGTAGCATACAAGGGTATGTGCAGGTCATGATGGGCCAAAAAGTGACGATATGTAAGTGATATGATGGCCTATGTGGTTGACGAAATTTTTTTTACCCAAAATTGATGAAATGAAAAGGGTTTTTAAAGGAGATTCTCAAATTTCCACCAATATAAATTATGCTTTACTTTGAATTTAATAAATAATTATTATTAATTTTCTATTTGAATTACGACTGAAGTTCTGATTGATAAGTTGATTGAAAAAAATCTATAGCTTTCAAATGGTATCACATTTTTTGAATCTGAAGGATGTGTCACAAAAGAAGTCAACTCCTTTAAAAATCTGGAGGTCACTCAATTTATCACTATAGGTCCCCCATAAACTGAGTTTCCCACAAAGGTTACCTTGCCAATTTTTGGCATCAATAGTTTTTCTTTTTCCTGGCATGCCCAGTGGGACCGAGCTTAATGACTCAAATTTTCAAAGGGGTGTATGAGCCATCAGCCTGTTACTAGGTCTCAAACAACAAATAATCCCGATTTATTAGTACCACCATTAGGTATAGTACAACTCATGACCCTATTAGTAAACATTTCGCTTCCTCCTCCCTTTCCACTAACCATGTTGTTTACCGCTAACAAAAATTATGTGGCATGGGATGTCGAAAGTCCTTTTGTTGCACCAGTAGCACCTATCATTTCAGCTGCTATCCTAGTTTCTTCCCTAAAGGCCATACTTAAATTCATCAGAGATGATTCAAGAACACCATCTAAAAATTTGTAAGATATTGCAGATGTATGCCTGGTACATGGGGTTACAACCCAAAATGTGGCATTAAGGCTACTCATTGCCTCTTTCAAGGGCAAGGCACTAGATTAATATCACACATTACAACAAAATACTATCATTACCTAGCATGAGCTCAGGGAGCCTTTCTATTAGAGGTTCTTGAATGAAGGAGACCGGTCATCACTATATTATTAGCTATCGGTTATAAAGTGGGCCCCACAAGAAGCCATGGGTTACTTCAATGCTCAGTTCCATACAAGCTAGTAGAGGCATCAAGTTGATATCTACTTGTTGTCGGATCTGGCATTCATTTTCTACCTAAAGGCCATCAATTTTGACATCTCAATGATGATATAGTCTCTAGGAAAAACCATAGTATCAGGCACATATAGCATTGTTGTTAAAGCAGAGAATAATTTGATAGATGCCAAGAAGTTGCCACTTTGGCCCATCATTCCCATGTTTCTAGAAATATCAATTCCTATCAGGAGATTCCTTCTACTAGTGCACCTGCTCCTCCCCAATCCATATACACATATTTGAGTGCACCACAAAATTTTGTTTCTACATCTGACTCTGCAAAGGAGGAGATGATTGAATTTAAGGAAATGTTGCCAACTATTGTTAATGAGATAACCATTATCAAGCACAATCAGGCCATACCTTTGAAGCCTGTCTATCATAATTATCCAGGTGAAAGATCCTCTTACCAACAAAACCAATTCCAAGGAGGCACTCAGACAAATTTGTAGGCGTAAACAATGAATCAAATGCTACCGCTACCCACTCTACTACAGAGTGTTAATCTAAGTTCAAATAGAGAGTTGATTGCAAGACAAAACAACTTAGCATATGACACCAACCTATGGTTCTTCCCTTATGATGATTCACATATTCCCCAAAATTTCCTATGCAACAACCTAAAACAAAAGGTGGTGGAGCAACACACCCTAGCTACAACATCAGAACCTAGAAGCTGTGTATACCTCTTCACAAATGAACAATCTGGTGCTCACCATGCAAATGCAAGGGATGTCACTAGAGTAAGAAGTGAACATTGCTCCTGACCATGCACTCTTCTCTTGGATGGAAGAAGAAGAAGTGATGTTTTACAATGATACATCCACATCTAAAATGCCACAAGTATAGTTTGACTACAACAATTTCTCAAAGAGGAGATTTATGGGTGAACCGGTTGTCCCACAACTAGTCAGTCTAAAACCTAAAGGTACTCTTAACCAAATACATAGTACCTCTGCAGTGATGTCACAATGTTAGCCATGAAAGGAAATTATTATAACAAGAGCAAAGGATAAAACACCTCTAAATCCACCACCTTTCAATGTGGTGGAACAATTGAAGAAATTATAGACTAATTTCTCACTGTGGGATATTCTAGCCATCCTGAAACAAAAGATGCTATTACAGAAGGCTCTCCAGGAGGGTGTAAACACAATGCCAATGGAATAGTTTCCCAAAGTAAGGGTTGTTGATCATATGCATTCCACCAAGGCTCTTACAAAAAACACATTATAAGTTCCTACTGAATTAAGAGATAAGTTGAAGCCTCAACCCTTTTTCTTAACTCTCATTATAGGAGAGAAATTATTACACAAATCCATGATTTATTTTGGTGCTAACACCACAATTATGCCTAAACAGATAGTTGAAGCCTTAGGACTCAGTTACGAACCCTTAAAAAGAGGAGTGATGTAGCTTGATGGAAATAAAGTCAAAACCATATGTGTCATCAAAAAACTCCCCTTGACTCTATTTTCTTTCCCTAGTATCATAGTGTTGCAAGACACTATTATCATAAATGTTCCCCCCATGTTCAACCTTTGCCTATCTTGAGAATTTACTTCAAAAGTGGGTGGATATCTACCCCTAGATTGGTCACATTTGATCATTAGAACCAAGAATGGTACAAAGATGAAGATAGAATCTGAAGCTTTACACTTTGAACATGTAGCCGATGAAGCCATGATCAATTTTGAAGTTGTGCATACCTCTATCACCAAGCAAGAAATGTATTTTGTTGAACTACTAGAAAATGAAAAGGTGAATGGAGACCATAATGAGCAAGAAGATGTTCTCCTAAGCGAAAATATAGATACTGAACCTTTCAACAACTACCATGCTACCAATTTGGGCACCTATGTCATCTATGATGAAGATCAAGTGCTCCCTAAGGTTGTCAAAGAATCTGAAGGTGATCAAGCCTCAAAACTATGGACATTGCACTTCGATAGATAAAGATGCAACAATGTCATTAGAGCTAGGATATGTTTAATATCCCCACAGAATGAAACGACACTAAGGTCTTTTTGCTTCTAGTTTTCCTACTCAAACAATGAAGTTGAGTATGAAGGACTAGTGAAAGGTATCAACCTTGTAGAATGGATGGACATTAAGTAATTGATGGTGTTTGGAGATTCTAAACTAGTAGTCAATCAAG
This sequence comes from Sequoia sempervirens, assembly GCA_007258455.2. Taxonomy (NCBI): domain Eukaryota; kingdom Viridiplantae; phylum Streptophyta; class Pinopsida; order Cupressales; family Cupressaceae; genus Sequoia; species Sequoia sempervirens. Next base: position 37,352,347 of record VDFB02018296.1, read on the forward strand.
TTTGAGGTATCTCTGTGGCCAAAAATATCCACATGTGATCCTATAGACACCAAGTTTGGGACTTGATTGAGGGTTTTGAAGCCTTCAACATTCAAACGGTGCCCCAAGAACAGAATACAGATGCAGATTGCATGGCATCAATTGGATCTTAGTTTGACGCTATCATTGATCTCATTCACAAAAAACACTTTGTATGAGTAATAGTATGACCAGCAATTCTAGACAATGACCAAAGAAGGCAAGTGTTTGATAGTGATGAACACATTTCCTTGTTCATCTAGTAGTTGGGAAAGTTTGCTAACCAACTCCAACCAAAGATTGTTGAAGCCTATGAAGGAAAAATCATCTAGATAAAATACAACAAGCTTCCAAAAGGATTAGTCATGCTCGAAAACCTTTTCGATTGTGACGATGCAAAAAATGACAAGAAAAATTTTGTAGTAGAAAAAAGTGAATATGCAAACTTGTAGGTCAGAGATGGAAGAAAGCTCAAAGTCCGGAAGGACATCCCACATCACACTAAAGAAAGGATTATTGAATTTTGTGATAAATATGAAGGAGTGGTGGCCTGTTCATACGATGAGCTCAGGGGATATGATTTTGATATCATTTAGCACACAATAGAGCTAGCAGAAGGTGCAAAGCCTATCCGCCAAAAATAAAGACTAGTCAATCCCAAGGCTGAAGCACTAATTGTGCAAGAATTAACAAAGCTAATCTAGTCATGGATTGTCTTCTCAATCAAGCATAGCACGTGGGTATCCAATTTAGTCCTAAAATAAAATAAAAATAGAGATATTCACCTATGTGTATACTTTCAGGACCTAAATAGAGCATCCCTAAAGGATCATTACCTACTACCCTCAATGGAGTCAATCCTACAAACAGTCATAGGATCTAAGATGTTATCCTTGTTAGATAGATTCTTTGATTACAATTAGATCTGATTCAAAGAGGAGGATCAACATAAGATAGCGTTCACTACCAAGTGGGAAACATTCACATATACTAAAATTTCGTTTGGTCTCTCCAATGTAGGAGCTACCTTCCAAAAGGAATTGGATATCACTTTTAGCAAATTAATCAACAAGATTATCCTAATCTATATGGATGATCTAATAATGTTCTCCAAATCCAAGCATGATCATTTTGATCACCTTGAGATGGTTTTCAAGAAATGACAAGAGTTCGAGATATCCCTAAACCCAAAAAAGTGTCTTTGGAGTATGGCAAGGAAAACTATTGGGGCATGTAGTGTCCAAAGAAGGAATTTCAATGGATCCTGAGCAGGTGAAAGCAATCAAAGAGCTTCCTCTTTCAATCAACAAGAAAGGTGTTCAGTACTTCTTGGGGAAGGTTAATTTTGTTAGAAAATTTATTTATGATTTTGTAGGAATAATTAGGCCAATTACCCATATGCTAAAAAGGGATCAAATTTTAAAATGGACAAAAGAAGCCAGAGAAGGCTTTGGGAAATTCAAAGATGCTATCTCTTTTGCTCCTATTTTGGTTGACCTAGACCTATGAAAGGACTTTATAATGTATGTATTAAGTATCAAGTCAAGCATTGCTACTGAAAGATAATGAGGGAAAGGGAGAAAATCCGATAGCATTTCACTCCTGGACCCTGAAGGAATATCAAACAAACTACAACTTTGTAGAGAGTTAGGCATTTTCCATAGGTAAGGGGCTCAAGAAGTTCTGACATCTAATCTCTTGCAATAGGGTGATTGTCTATGTTGCACATTCTAGTGTGCATGAGTACATCATGGAGGGAGAAATCACTAAGAAAAGAGCCAATTGGATCACCAAAATTATCAAGTATGAAATAGAGGTCAAGCCTACAAAGATTATTCGGGGAAGAGGACTGTGTGAGTATTTTTCACATGAAGAAGAAATGACCCCTAAAGAGGAGCAGCAGTAACTAGTCCTAATGAACAAGTCAGGGTCTGAAGGTTGTTGGCTAGTAGGAAAAGTAAGCTTTATGCATATAGGAAAGTATTTGATGGGCCTTCCTTCTTAGAAAAGGAGATTCTATCAGCTCCAAAATAGTGGATTCACGCTCATTGAAGGGATCCTATTCAAGAGAAATTTCAATAGCATTATATTGCGATGTGTTACCACAAAGCAACAAAAAAGGATACTCAACACTTACCACAATAGTTCCACAGGTGGAAACTTCTGCACAAAGACCACTGCCATCAAGATCATGTGCACGAGGTACTTTTGGCTAACATTATTCAATGATTCCTAATCCTTGGTGAAAAATTGCAAAGAATGTCAATTCTTCTTTGGAAGAAGACAAAATTCCCCTTAATTTGATAGTGGTTGATGAACCATTCATGCAATGGGGTTTAGACTTCATTGGAATGATCAACCCAACCTCTAGCGTAGGACATAAATGGATCTTAATGGCCATAGATTAATTCATGAGATGGAATGAGGCTGTGCCACTAAAGAATGTGACAAAGGTAGATATAGTGGATTTCCTAGAGGAGTTGGTGACAAGATTTGGCCAGCCCAAAACTATCATTTCCAACAATGCTAAATCTTTTCTAGGTTCAGAGGTAAGTCAATTCAAACTTACACATGACTAATTCCTAAAACATCAAAAAATTATTACCCACAGGGGAATGGATTACTTGAATCAACAAACAAGAATTTGGTCTGACTTCTAAAAAGAATTAGATCAGAATATCAAAAAGAGTGGCACAAAAATCTTTGAGCAATGCTCTAGGTAAAGCACATAACTCCAAAGCAAGTCCTCAAGACTTCATTGTATGAGCTAGTTTATGGAAAAGAGGCGTTATTTCCTATCTCTATGGAGATTCCAACACTAAAATTGCTAAAGTCCCTCAAGGTAGAACATAATGGCGCAATTAGATGTTCGGTTAGCTGAACTTCTAGAAGTACAAGAGAAAAGGGAAAAGTACCTAACCACCATGACTAACTGCCAACAAGTGGTTTAAAGGTGGTTTGAAAAGAAAAATTCTGACCAAGGCCTAAAGTGTGAAGACTTGGTGCTAAAGTATAATGAAAGGGATGCAAAGCCAGGTTAGCATGGAAAGTTTGACAATGTCCATTCAGAATAATTCAATCCAAGGAGCACAATGCATACAAGCTAGAGACTATGGAGGAAGAAGCATTGGGGATTCTGGTCAATGGAATTCATTTTAAATTATTCAATTAAGCTTGCTTTCCATACCCATGTAAATATGTAAATATTATTTTCCCTTCTTTCCCTTTTGCTTTTATGGCTAGGCTTTTTATTTTATCTTGTGGTTCATGGTGGAAAGAAATAGTGACCCATTATTACAGAGAGTAAGGGAAATAGACTCATAGTTGAACAAAGCAAAAATTAAACACCCACATGCAAAATGAAGATTCGTACATACAAAAAGAAAAGGAAAATATAGCCTAGTTGTACAAAACCAAAAGAAGACAATGAGATGATTATCTAAAGATATATTTTCATTGTATATACTTTGATATTTACATTTTCAAAATGGCTCATAAGGCCATGTTTGTAAAAGTATATATATATATATATATATATATATATATATATATATATATATTCTACTTTAGTTATATATTATGAAAATCTTTTTTAGGCATGTATACAAAAAGGGACTAACTACTATGAGATTTTTCAAAGTAAAAAGAAAAACACAAGTCTTCAATTCATGGCATGAGTAGCAACAATGGATGTAGAAATGGTAGTGTCCATAATATCCTCATCCATGAGGGCATCAACAGCAGCAACATCATCCAACAAAGCAAAGGTAGGTAGAGGGAACACCAGGTTCCTAGAGTTCGTGTACCAGTCGATGTCATATAATGACACCATGTTGTAAATGCATAACAGGAAGTGGCAGGCTCGAGTGACCCTCTGATGGTGTTCATCTCATGTTTAGAGGTGAAATCCACTCAAAAATGGCAGCCACAACACATCTGCATCCTCTTCTATAAACCTTTGGAGGTCACTTGTAGTTAGGACTCCCCCACCATATGCAACATTTGTAATGACCTCACTGAGGGTGTTCAGGGATTTCTTGGGGAAAATTTCCTTCACCAAATGAAGAATTAATGGCTTGGGAATTCCTTATCTAGCATGGATGTGATGGAGTGTGAGCACACATTAGTGTTGACTAGATACTCTTCCTCATACTCAAGGAAGTCCTGTCCCAAGACCCACTTTATGGCTATAATGGATAGTGAATGCTTGTTCTTCATCATTCTCTTTAACCACCTAGTAGAAATCTCTCCTAGGAAGGAAGTTTGGGACTTGTACGATACTAGCCTAATTTGGGTATTCATCTTGTCAGTCCTTCTACAAATAGTTTAGAAATATCCTTGCAAAGCACCTAAGTCTAGCTTATGAGAATGCTACACAACTACAAATACTAACTACTATGCCAATTACCTAACACCAATTCTGCACAAATCGCTAAGTGTGATTTCACTACTGTGAAGAGGCATATTTATAAAAAATTAAGGAAAGGTGTGGTAATCTGCTTGCCATAAATGTGATATTATTCAAGTACCAAGCTCAAATTTCCCGCCTAGTTGTGTTTGCTAAGTACAACTTGTTGCATGCAAAACTAATGAAGGCTAATTAATTAGCCTAAGTTGTTGGCATCAATCAGTGGTGTTATGCATGACCAAGGACTAAGGTTTCATCCTCCAAGTATTTTTCTTATTCCAAGGTAGAACTCGTATGTTTTGAAATGTTGAACACATCTTCAATCTAATCATTCTTTTTAAAATATTAATTGCCAATGCATACAAAGACTTAATCTTCTTGCAAGGCGATGGCTCAAGTTCCAAGAAAATTATGTTGTACATGCAGTTGCTAATTATATTTATGAATTTTTGTCAAATAAAATTGGAAAGTACTTCATCTCATATAGGTAAAAGGGTCGGCGGTACATGCTACATTAAATGTAGAAAAAAAGTAATTCTCATCTACCACCTTGAGAAAAGCTCGCTAAATATTGCATGTTAAAGTTTTAAAGCACTTAATTTTATTTTTTAAGAATGTTTCTCAAATCAAAAAGAAAGTTCTAGAGCATAGCCAGAGCTAAAGAAAAATTGCCAATGGACTCAAGCTAAGCATAAATCTTCCTACAAATCGACAATGGTAGAAAGTTCAAGTCAGGGAAATAGGCCAGTAGCAACACAGAAATTAGCTAAAGCTATGTGAGGAGCAATGATAGTTACTTTCTTTGAAGATATTTCCTATGCTATGCTAGGTATTCCTATCAAGCCAGAATGGGAAAACACAAGGTGGTTGGACAAGACCAAAATCTACAGAGACCAAAATTCAATTCATGAAGATTGGGATAATGTTCATGATCCCTTTCTTGCAAAAAAACCCCAAAGGACTGAGGGAAGCAGCCTACACACAAATGAAGGTGTCCAGAAGGGAAAATTTGGCCACAAAAAGGGTATGGTTTAGTAGATTTCCTCAGTATATGGTCTTTTTGATGTGATTTTTTACACGCTTTCTCAACACAGGCAGTGCATAGGTGCACTACCTCTCTTGAAAGGAAATCTCCAACAAGTTGCTAAAAATCACCCCAAGGTCTCTCAAGTGTCAGGTCATGACTTGCATGGAATTCCTCAGTTGATGTTTGATGTGATTTTTCTAGTAATCACAGGGAAGAATTACAAAGCTAGATAGAAGGAAGTGAATCTTGTGAATTGAAGTTTCTAAGATGAAAGTTTATGTGTGCTTTGTTGCAAGTTCAAATAGTAATCTGAAACTCCAATGTTTTGTTAAAATTTGGCTTTACAATGTGCAATGAAACTTAGCATAGGTTATTTCTAAAAAAAAGATAAAAAAGGGTAGGGAGGAGGAGAGGTTCTTGGATATCCAACTAACCATGAACAGTGATCATGGAGGTTTCTACTGTGGATAGCTTCCTTCAAATAGAATTTCACTTGACCAAGAAATCTACAATATAATTAAATATGTGCTATCTTCTAAGGTTTGCTAATATTTTACCATTCATCCACCATATACATGCATGAACAAAGATAAAATTTTAAGGTAGATTTGAATCTAAGTCCAAACTAACTTTACATAGCCATTTACCAATGGCAAATAGCAAAAAGTATGGACTAGAAAGGCATCTACACAGTAGAAATCTTCACAAACGCAGTACAACATTACTAAATCTATCAAAGCAATCTAAAACTAATTATAACAACAATGTAAATTCAACTAAATATATTAACTACTAGAGATGAATCATGAAATATGCAAAGAAACTCATAAATCCACCATAGTAAATGTATTTCTATTAAAATTTTTGTGGCATGTCATTACAACTCAACTCTCTCTTGAAAATGAGAAGAGACACCCCATTTATAGTGTCTAAAAGGTAGAATGAATAGCCAAGATTAATTTGCATTGTGTGGCCAAGATTCATTACAAATTAGGGTTCCACCTACCCCCCAATATATTACATTTTAAAATACAACTTTTCCTTATCCCTATTTTGTCTTTTGTGACAAAATTGTAGCATTTTGTCTTTTGCTAATTTCCCTTTATTGTAGCTACTCTGTTAGGAATTCTTCACCAATAATAGGGTTTCCCTCTTGCTTCTTGAAAGCAGCATACTCCATGAACTTCAAAATTAGTAGTTGGAGCTTATCAACATCTATGATTTTTATCACAACACTTGATAAATCCATTCTTTGGATTGTTTAGTGAGATTTTCCCAATCTTTATCATACTTAGTAGTATGGTCTTAGAATAGTTCTGACTAGGTGAAGGCTCAGGCATCAAAGCTCATGAACTTAGTGGTAATCTAATCTGACATCCCATCCTCAATCTTCTTCTAGAAGTGGGGCTTTATCTTCTTTGGATCCATCTAAATGACAAGCATATCATATCCTATCATTAGTTTCAAGTACCAAATGCAATCAACTCTAATTTCCTTAGCCCACTCAATTTCTAGATCCACTTTATCAAGCACCTGCTCCAACCTTTCCTTTTGGTTTAGGAAGTCATGCTTCTATACATCCACCAGCCAATGGTCATCCTTAAATGCAAGCTCTTTCAACCAAATCGTGCTTGGCAATTCAACAATAGCCTCAATATTTGGGTAAGTGGAGTTGTATCTCCTTGGGAAGTCAATACAAATTTTACTTCTACCCTCAAGAGACTATTGTAGATCTGAAAACTTGTTTTTTCCCTAACAGTATGATTGATTCCCATGTTTCCTATGTATAAGACCTGCCAAAACCAACTCTCTGTGGTCTTATCCAACTTCTTCGTCTTTTCAAGCTTGTCTATTTTTTCTTTTGATAGCAACTACAGTGGGGATAAAAATGTGGTAGGGATTTCCTCTATTGAAGACCACTGATGGATGTAAGCTATTAGATCATTTACCTATGCCTTAAGCTCTTCTTTCAAAATCTTGTCTTGTTGTATCAAATGCACTACTGTGGCAATAGACTCCTAGAGGTGCTCCACCTTCTACTCTCTAGTAGTTGTTCCCAAATCAATGGTGGAGAAATTATAGCTTATCTCTTCTTTGCCCACCACTGGTGTGGCTAATTACACATTCCTTGATCCAGAAGAATCCATTGTCACCTTGGATCTGAATTTGGGTTTCTTTTCCTTCCTAGTGTTGATTTGTGCTCGGGCCAAGATAGCCTCCAGTCTCACTTTTGGATCACTTAGGGTGGAAATCTTCTTCTCAAGCTTCTTTTCTAGCCATTTGGGCATCTAAGTCTTTCCTTTGGGTGACTCATGTCCACCCTCTTCTTCATTCCTTTAAACTTCAACTTCGTTGTCCTTGGAGGTTTCCTTCTTCACTCTAGTGTCTTCTCCCTCTTCTTTGGGCTGCTCTATTTCAGAGCTCTTCTCAGCTTGGATCTCCTTTTTAAGTTGATCTTCATCTTTATCCTTTTCTTCCTCACATGGAAGTGACACATATCCATGTTCTTCTTGCCCTCTTGAAGGAGGTACCTCTTCATGATGTGTAAGGCCTTCATCTTGCCTCCCACCTATTGGAAGTTCAAGGTTTTATTCCATCTTTCCATATTCTTTCCCTTCTTCCTCAATAGGTGGTATTTCAATTTCTTCCCCAATGTCCTTTAATTGCCAAGCCAACTCTTTCTCAAAGTCAGGATCAAAATTTTGCACAATTAGTTTTTTCCAATGCCTTCCTCTTCATCTCTACTTTTAGAACATCCTATTTCTTCTCCTTTATGAACTACTTTGTCAATTTTTAGGTGCTCATATTTTGGATGTTCATGGTACTCATCCACTTCCCCATCCCATGCTTTCATGGCCTCCCTCTCTTATCATTCTAGCTCCTTGAAGATTTGCATTTTGGCTTCCATTGTTGCCAATTCCATTGTAGGCTTTGAGGTAGGAAAATTGACAAGAACCTGTGCTAAGGTAGCTTGGATGGTAGAATTAATCAATACTTGGGAAATATTAGAGGGAACATTATGCATATGCCACGAGAAAGCCTTTGGTAGTGTGAGTGTTAGTATTGGTATTGTTGTTACTACTAGCTAAAGCGATGTGGTGGGAAACATGGAGGAAGAGGAAAGTGGAGAAGTTGTGGTAGAGGAGGAATCAACTACTACTACTGGCCTAGTTGGTGAAGAAGAAGCAAGGTGGACTAAGATTTCCACTATAGGTGGGGATGTGGCAACCATGGATTGAGAAATGGATGGAAGGGTAGTAGTATCAAGGGCAGTTGGTGGAAACTTTGGCTGATCCATCTCCCTTTCTTCTCCTTCGTGAAGGGGATCTTATTGAATAGGAAGTAGCCCTACAATGCTTCCTAACCTTTTGTGTTTGTTTGAGGATTCAACCTCTAAAGCTTTCCTTGCATATACTTTTTGATTTTTCTATTTCTCCTCAGTTTCCTTCCTTTTCCTTGATCTCGTGAGTAGAGGGGATTTGTATGTTTCTCCTATTAAGGTTGTAGCAGCTCCATCATCTATTACACTAGACTCACTTTTGAGTCCCTCATATGTTAGGATGACCCCTTGTTGCTTCATTCGGGCTTCTTTTCCATTGAACCATTCTTTGGTACGAGCCTCGATTGGCTTAGTTATGATATTGAGGTCATCAACCTCTTGTTTGTCACAGTCTATTGAAGGCAACAACAAGTTAACAACTACATTGTACCTAGGATCCATAATTGTGCTTTCATCTTCCTCCACCTAATCAAGTATAGGGAACAAGTTCACCCTTTTTACAAAGGAGGCAATTATTCTCATGTAATGTCTCATGTGAACCTCCTTATCATCTTTGTTGTTTTCCCAAAAATCTTCAACATGATGCAGATGGGTGTAGTCGGGTCCAAGTGCTTTCCTTATATGTCCATAAAGGGTCCATTCATGGATGGGCGGTATGAAGCTGAAAATGATACTATGCCATCTCCTCTAAATTTCTAGCACATTGAGAGGCTTGCAACTTATACATCCCTCAGCTAAAAGAAAGGGAATAAGGGATCCCCACCAAATGTCTACCACTAAGAAGAGTATGTAGATGGTGCAACTTCCAAGAGAGTTCTAACAATATAATTTGGTCATTAGGATACTAGGGTAGCTTGTTTGGCCTTTCTATGTAGCCTTGGGTGCTAATGTATGTGAATTTTGGGTACTAAATGAATAGAAAGGTGTATTTTTTGAGGAATTCCCAAGCATTGTGGGAGACTCACCTTTCGAAATTGCCTCCAAGCAACCTGATAATATGACCTATCAAAGCATTGTTCACCTTGCAATAGTCCTTCTTGAAATTTCTAAATTTCAACTGAGGGTATCTATCATAAACCTTCAATTTCAGATCATATTCTTCATCTAGAGCCCTAAATAATCCACTATACTACCTATATTTAGCCAATGAGTAAACAAGGTAAGATGTCATATAAAACTTAGAGGTTTTCTTAACATTCATTAACAACTCATGGAAGTAGTCATTGATGATCTCACCCCAGTAGAATGAGGTTTCTTCACTTCAGAGAATCTTTTTAACAAAATAAACCATCCAGTCTTGGAAGTATGCAGTGGTAGGAAAACCCATCACTCTGCTTAGCAGGGTTACTAGGTCACTATAATTTGCATCCCACATTTCCTTGCAGTCTGTGATGGTAGGGATCTCCATTTCTCTAAAGGTGGGGATATGGAAGGTCTTGGTCATTGCCCGGGGAGACTTGTCTACCAGAATATTTCCATCTTTGTCTATTATTATTTAGGTTTGAGGTTTGTCTACTGATAAGAGTAGGAGGGAAGCCTGTAGTCTTGGAAATTTCACTTCCTCTAATTAGTTTTGCAGTATCTATTATCGGGTTGACTCTGACCCTTTGTTTAAATTCATCAATATCGATATGACCAATATTGGTATATGTAATCTCCTTCTAGTTTGTAATGACCTTTGAGTGCAAAAACTCCCCCTAGAATTGGTATTTCATTTGATCCTTGTCCTCCTTCCCATGAGGAGCTTTGGTTGATTTCTTTTCTTTGCTTTTTTTTGCAGCTACCCTTGAGGGTTCTGCACCCAATTCCATATATCCTTCAAAAAAAGGCATGATGAGCACAATCAAGCATGAAGAAACCAATGTTAGCCAAAATCCCCACTGGATGAAGTCCAATTAGATAACACATCATTCATGAAATCAAACATTTACTTCGAGATGTCATTAGCAGTTTATTGAAGGGAATTTGGACAGTTTGGGCCCTAGGGGCCAGACTTCCCTAGTAGGAATGTTGTTTTAAAGGGAAAGAAAGGTACAACAATCCATATGGTCTCTTCTGACTTCATATTTGGATGATTGAAAGGTCCATGTAGGAGAGGGTTCAATTTAAGCATGTAGGTTGAGATTTGTTTCCAGATTGAAGGTCATTTGGATCATCATTGGGGCACTCAAAGCTATGAGGAGGAAAATTCATCTAAGGTTTTCCATTTAGAATGAATATGATGAAACAGAGTTTCAAGGATGGAGTTTTCGGGTATGGGACCCATGAGTCCAAAATATGGATGGAATAACTCCTTACTCATTTAAGTGTGTGGATCAAATGGGTTGGGAAGTCATTTGAGGATAGTCATTTGAAAATGGTGTGCACTAAGTGGAATTCTAGTGGGAGCGACCTAATTGACTGGACCCAACATTGCATTTGGCTTTTAGGTTTCCTTCATAAGAAAAAAAACTTCACTGGAGATCAGAGTAGTGGGCTTTGGGGAATGGAAGGATGGGTTTGATTTTCCTTTTGTAACGGTTGCGATGGGACGAAATCACAACACCAAAAAACCTAATGAAGTAGGTCTAGTGAAGGAAAATGCACTTAGGTTTTCTCATTTGTTGTTCATGTAACAAAGGGATGCTCGAGACCTAGAGAGTGGAAAGAAATCATTTGATGGCCATGAGAAATGATGAAGTTGGAACAAAGGTCTGCAGATCAAACTTCGAGGACTAGGACTTGAAGGATACCAAGGATGTGGCATTTCATTTTGTTCGAATCGAGTGGAAAATGACAAGTCAGATCTTGAGGCTTGGGTATACAAGGCCATTGTGCCATTTGAAATGGTGAAAACTATGTAACATCCCACAAACAAAATCCTATGGGAGTAGGCTTGAGAAGTATGAATGGAGGCAGAGAGGTCAAATTTTGTTAAGTCTCAACAACAATCCATCAAAGGAAATCCAAGGTCGCGGACCCAAGGGGACATCCCACCATTTCAAAGTTAGTTAAGTTTGAATTTTTACTAAGTAGCAATAGGGAGGCTCTTGTCTGAGGGGTGTGGGTGCTCTATGGGAAGAATAGTGCTAGGGCACGAAAGTTTTAGATTTAGTTTCATGATGATTCAATGGTTTTTTTAGGATTTCATCACATGGGCTTTCTAGGCCTAATTCTCCTCTATTGCATGAATGCATTTTAACTTTATTTTTCCCATCGTTTAAATGAAAAATGACCAAAAAAAAATGTGGGAAGGTAGACAACAAACCTACCTCAAGAACTTGATGAAGGAGGCTGCTAAATCTGTGAAGGATTGGCAAATGAGGGAAATGGGTGCAAGGGCAATAGGTGACGAAGGCATTGGAATTCTCTAAAATCTTCTAGCCAACTTGACATGAAAATGATAGGTTGGACCAAATATTTATACCCTTAACTACATTCAATGCACCCCCATAAATGCTTGTACAGTGAGTGAGAAGTTGGTAGTTTCAAATTTTAATACAGTGGTAGTAGGTCTGGAACACAGAGGCTAGAAGGGCATGAGCCAATGGCCCCTTCAAATGTTAAAGTGGAAAAGCACTAGCAAGAGGAGGCATGGGGTCTGGTGGGTGGAACTCTAGTGAAGGATGGTTGTTTGGGAAGTACTCACAATGGAATTTTAGGAAGAGAGGTTTGGTAGACTAGGCTCGACGTAAGTGAAGGTGGGTCAATTTGCAGTGTAAGTCATGCGAATGGTGGTTGAGGAGCCAAGTCCTAGATCACGAAAAGGAAAAGTCCTTCGACCATTTTGAAACAAAAAATGCACAATAAAAATCTGATGAGAGAAACCCACTATGATAGACCCATAAGGCCTCAAGGCTACTGGCAAAGGAAAACTACCAAAGGAACTCTGTGAGGACCTAAGACTTGGAAAATCTTGAGGGGATGAAACATGGTCAATTTGAGATAAGAATTTTGAGACACACTAACCATTTAGGACACCAAAATGGGGCACACAAAATGAGTCGATAGTAAACTAACCTGGCAAGGTGAAAGAATAAGAGGGTCCCCATTTTGAATGGGGAGTGTGTGCTGAGGGCACAACAAATGGCGAATTCGCTAGGAAATGATCTTGAGCATTCTAAGAATAAGTATTCATTTAGGACCCATAATCTCTAGTTTCACAAACTAGAGGTTGACTTCCAAGAGTGAATAGGGAGAACAAGGTCCTTAATTGGGTCAATCTATGAGACATCTTAGAAGTGTGTGTGTAGTGAATTGATTCCTTCCCTTGGAAACTATGACGAGAACTAGCTAATCAAAAAAAGAAAGATACTTACATTTTCCAATGTCAAAAGTAACCTGGACATTGCCTCACTTCCAACCAGGCATCCATAGCCATAGAGGAGTTTTTTCTATGACCCCACACATTTTTTGCTATTTCTAGTCAGGCATCCATAGCCCTAGTAGAGTTATTCGCATAGCCATACAGTTTTTGGATTTTTTTTTTCTTTTTTATATTTCTTTCTGCACTTTACCTTTTTCTCAATCATGTAAGCATTGAAGCTTATGATGGGTTTGAGAACCACAGTGGTCACTGTAGAGGACTTAATATTTTTCACTCACCAAGTTATCATAGCAAGCATTGTACAACCCTCTGGAAATAATTAATGTGTCTTTTGGTGCAAGATTTGAGATACATGTAAAAGGATCCAACCAAGGATCGAGTTCTAAGATGAAGTTCAAAAGATGAAGTTTTTCTTGGGTAGCTATCAGGGACCAATAATCGAGAATGAATGTTTAGCCAAAGAATACTAAGGATGGATAGCAAAGTGAACCATTCATTGAACAAGAACAACGACCACCAGGAACGAATAATCCCTCACCAAAGCAAAATAGCCTAGAGGTGGGAAAAATAGAACAATGCAAAAAAATAAAACATAAGCAAAGCAAAAGGCAACCTACCCTAACCTATTTATCATTATTTCCATGAACAGTTCTACACAAGCTCATACTTGGAAGTAATGCTTCAAGTGTTTCCCATTTATATGCAATGGGACATCTTCACTAGTAAGGGTCTTTAAGCAGAAAGCATTGTCTCCTAGAATTTCAGCTATTTGAAAGGGGCCAAGCAAAAGCTTGTTGAATTTGTTATGTCCCCCTTTATTTTCATGGGCCTTGTCCCAACATAAGACTAGATTCACAATTACAAAGGCCTTAATATTAGCTCGATAATCAAACCATCGTTTGACTATTCCCTAGTGTTTGGAAAAAATTTCTATTGCATGGTCTTGTACCTCTTCTAAGTGCAATAGATCAACTAACCGAGCCTCTCTATGGTTTCCCCCTTTGTAAAAGTCATTGATAAACTAGAGGGTGGGGATTTTTAGGTAGATCACAAAGATATTTGTGAAGCCATAAAAAAATGAAATAGGGAATCACCAAGGGTAGACTTGTGATGAGTGTGGTCTGCCCAAAGAGTAAACCAAAGTTGGATATGTTAGTCCTTGGGATTCCTATCTAGCAATTTCTTGATCACAGTTATTAAATTATTAGTTTTGGACTCATTAAGGCCATTACCCTAGGGGTAGTAATTTGATGAGAACTTAAGGGCTATCCCATAATCAAAATCCTAGCCAAAAATTTTCAATGAAGCAAACACGGGTCCATTATCACACACCAATGCATAAGGGAAACCGAAGCGATTTAAAATAAAACATTCCAAAAATTTAGTGACTACCTTAGTTGTGCATTTTCTACATGTGATTACTTCTCTCCATCTAGTGCAATAATCAGTAGTGGTAAGAATGTACCTATGTCCCATAGATGATGGAGGGCTTACCAAACTAATGAAATTGAGAGCCCATTGTGCAAATGGTCTCACCTCCAGAACTAGTTGCAATGGGGTGGCGACATTCTTCTCCTTAGTGGTGGTGGTCTATAATATATGATAGGAGTGAATGTGGCTATGTGTGTCCTTGAAGACAGTGGACCAATAATACCCTTCTCTTAATAACTAGTGTGTGGTGGAATGTCTAGATTTTTTACCCATACCGAGCTTGTCATGGAACTCATTCAGAACTTGATTTGCTTGTTCTTTGCTAAGGCACCTCAAGTAGACACCTTCATGATTATTTTTATATAACTTGGACCCTTGCAACATGTAACTACTACTCTTTAGGTGAAGTGCATGCTTTTGAACTTCTTGTAGGTGGGGTGGGCACTTATGATTTAACAAATAATAAACAACATCCTCATACCCCTCCCCTGGAGAAACATCTTCAAGCTAGTATTGTTGCACTGTGAGCTCTAGCCCTGAATTGACTGTTACTTCAAAATAATTTCATGTAAGTGTTTGTCCTCTTACCAATCTCATTGGATGGATCTCCATATCATACTCTTCTAGCAACGTGAACCATTTTTCCCTTCATTCACCCAACTCATTCTGCATAAGCAACATCTTGATGGCTAGGTCAGGAACTATGGCGAACACTTTATTATGTAGGATGTAATGTGTAATTTTTTTTACTCCCATTACAAGGTCATATTCTTATTTTTCTATGCTATGGTAGCATAGATTAGCATCTTTTAAAGGGGCAATCATGAAGGAAATTGGGTGCTCACTCCCTTCATCATCTTTCTGGGTTAGAATGTTGGCACACAAATGATCTAAAGCAAACAAATAGATGTAAAAAGGCTTCAAATAGTTTGGACTAACCAACATGGGTGCTTTAGAAATCACTTGTTTAATTTCTTCAAATTATTTCTTTTCTTTGCGAGTCCACTCGATCTTGGCATCTTGTTTGAGCATGGTGTTGAGTGGCTTGACAATTTTAGCAAAGCCTATGATAAACTTTCATACAAAGTTAATCTTTTCGAAGAAAGATTTGAGCTCTTTCTTGTTGCATGGTAGTTTGATCTTCAATAGGGACTAAATACGCTTTGGATCAATGGATATTCCTCACTCTAAGATAACATGTCTAAGTAGCTACCCTTTAGTAACTCCAAAGATGCACTTCTTCATGTTAAGGGAAACCCCAAGCTCTTGACACCTCTAAAGACATTGCATAGATTAGAGACATGATCACTTTGTTTCTTTGAAAATACTTTCAAATCATCCATATAGATTATTATGCACTTTTCGATCAGATCTTTGAATGCAATATCCATGGCCTGCTAAAAGGTTTTTCTGGTATTGATGAGTCCAAATGGCATTTGTTTGTAGGAAAAGGTTCCCCACTTAGTGGTGAACGCTATCTTATGGTGGTCCTCATACTACCCCATTACCTTATTGTACCCTAAATATCCATCAAGGAAGGACATCATCTGTGAACCATTAACAATCTACAGTATTTCATCTAGTGAAGGCACCAGATAATTGTCCTTTATTGAGGCTCAACTCAAATTGTAGAAATCCATGCACAACCTGATTTCTCCATTCTTTTCTCTAACTGGGACCAAGTTGGCCACCCATGTAGAATGTGAGATTGGAAAGATAATCCTTGCTGAAAGTAGCTTCTACACTTCTTTGTAAATAATTGGCTCCAACAAGGCATTTATAGGGTGCTATCTCAGTCGGAAGGGTCTCACATCAGGATTGAGAGAGATGGTGTTTGTGATGATGGAGGTATTGTAGGTCTTCAAATCTTCATATCTCCATGCAACTATGTCATGATACTTTTGAAGAGCATCCACGATCCCTTTCTTTTCATTTGCAATACACACTTTGCTGATAAAGACATTTTTTATTTCCTTGGTAGTTCCAAGGTTGTGGACATCACATTTATTGCTAATGGATTCCTTCTTGGCTTGCTGGTATTCATCTCTAATCTAATCCAAATAAAATATATTCCCTAGTTGAACCATGACTCTAGGAATTGTGTTAGTCTTGAGGATAATAACTCCCTCTATGTCCAATTCTACCTCTTCTAGATCGACTTCATCTATTATTTGGGTGGAAAAGACATCAGAGCTCATGATGAACTCAAGGATATGCTTATCATCATTGAAGACCTAAAAATGAGTGAAATTATCTAGAAAAGATGGATTGGAAATCAATTCAACTATAAAGAATTTAAGGCCTGAAAGGGAAAGTGGCTATAGTGTGCTAGTTGCTTGATCCAAAGCATCAGCTATGTGATTCTGAGAGTGTGGGATCAGTTGAATATTAAAATCATCTAAAGCTTATAGAAGATCCAATACTCTATTTCTATAATTGGAAAGTCTTCTATCATGGCAGGAATATAGTTTTCTAACTTGTTTGACTACCAATTCAGAGTCACCAAAAACTTGCAGCATTTTGACATTTTTCTCTAGGGCCATAAGAAGACCATGTACTAGAGCTTTGTACTAAGCTACATTGTTAGTGAAATAATATTTCACCTATGGGAAACAAGAAAGGTCTTACCCATTGGATTGATAAGCTCGAATCCAACACAAATGCCTTACTTTGACTTAGATCCATCAAATTGAAGTGTCCAAAACATGGAAAGGTCCTTTAGTTTGGATCCAACTAGGCTCTCATTCTTCTTTGGCTTGACAGTTCACTATGTATCCTTTATTATATGTGTCGATTCATTATGATTGACAACAAGTAGTTTGGTTGGTGTTTCCTTTGGAAATTCTCTTGGAGGTGAAACTAATCTCTTGACATGTTCCACTGCTATTTGGCATAGGCAGAAATCAAACTTAGAGTGGGAAGCATTGTGAAACCTAGACCAATTCGATAGCAAGAGATCCTAGAAATCCATTCGGGCACCCAAGCTAAGTTGATCCTTCACACACTTATCCTTGACATCTTGGGAACCATTCAGTAATCCCAAGTTATAATCTTCATCTAGCTCATCACCTGAGTCTACCAACACTTATGCACTTTGAGGAATTTGGGTGAGGTTAGTTGGAGGGCTGCATTGCACCAAGAGTACTTCAGCAACAAATTTTTCATGGGATTTGAATTCATCTTGATATGCAAAAGGACAATAATTTCCCAATTTTGTCTTAACAAACAACAACTTGTTGGTGTTGTTGTACTTTGTGATCATGTAATTCATATGAGGTTCATGGTCTATATGGATCTAGTTAGGAAATCCTTTCCATGGAAGCCACATATGAGAATGATCCATTGCAACATATCCATTCAATGTTCTAGTGAAGTCTCACCCAAGGATTAGTCTATAGGTATTGGGGATGTCCACCACTTGAATATCAATGACTTGTTGTATCCGTGGATGCACAACAATTTGCATTGGAATCTAATTCATCTCTCCCACAATATTGATCTTTGTTTTGTCTAGTTGGGTCACTTTCCTCCTTGAAGGTGTGCGAGTAATCCCAAGAGCTTTGCATATTGCAAGAGGCATGACATTAGTGGACACTCCTGAATTGAGTAGGTATTGTGCAAATTATTTTTGAATATTTGAATAGAAGAGAGGAAAGGAGAAGTCTCAAAATTTCCTTGGAATAGGCCCGTGGGCACATCTATCTAAGCTACTTGAGCCTTGTTTTTATCACCAATTCTATCCTTAGCCTACCTAGAGGACTGATCATTGGAATTTATTTTGCTATTTTGATTATATTCTTTTGTGAGCTGCTTACTCGTAGTCTATCTTGAGGGATTATCCCTTTGCTTCCCTATGATTTCCTGAATCACCAGTTCTTGACTAGGCTCTTCAATGGTGACCCTTTTTGCTAATTTTTCCTACATTGCTTTAGACGATGAGGCCCCATTAATTACCCTAAAGAAGGAATTCCTTACAATGGGAACCTTGAATAACTCAAAGATGGACATGCTGGTTTTAACCTTTTTAAACTCCTCAGAAACATACTCACCCATTTGTTATATTTCAGATTCAAAGGCTCTACCAATGGAAGAGCTAGAGGGTTGTTCTTGCATTTGATTTAACTAATTTTTGGGTTGGCCTTGCACCTAACTTTGTGACTGACTATGGGGCTGATTCAATGACCTATCCTTGCTGAGATATTGAGTAGGTACATGGGAAAAACCAAGATTATTGCTAGCATTTGGATCTGATGGGGTAGTTAAGTAGTTAGGTGGGGTGGATGTAGTGAATGGTCCCCCTGCTTTCCTATTCCTTAAATAATACAAGGTGGATCTCTGATGGAACATATGTACTTCATCCTCATGCGAATCTTCATCATCTAAAGGACCATTATCTACTGAATCAATTAGTTGATCCAAGGTTTCATCATTACTTACCTCTTTGACTTCTTCAACCTTTGTGGAGGCAGTCTCGTCCTTAGGCATGTTACTTTCACTTCTTAGGAATGGGGCCTGGTTAACCACGAGCATGAAGGAGTCATATGGATTGGACGAGACTATGTCACGACATCCAACATTGTCCACAACATTCTAGACATCAACTTGAAAAATTTTGTGACTATAAGGAACTCAGGACAGTCCAATTTAGAGTGTTTGCTAGTCTTATGAATCCAACACCATCCCAAAAGAACTGATTTAGCAAGATATACACCACTAGTTTTCTTTTTTGTGCTAGTAGGCGGGCCCAATGGGGTAGGAATGCCCCCATTGTTAGGCATTGTATTCCATGTCTAACTCTATCTCTTGGAAAACCTCCTTTCAAAATTCTAATTTGAGTTCTGCCCCCTGTCATAATTTTTTCTAGAAGAGGAGTTGGCATATCGATCATCTCTATTATCTCAATTATCCCTATTGTCTCTATTGAGATTGGCTTGGATACTCCATTGGGAAGCCCACAACTGGTTGTTCTAATTTTTCAAGTGTTTCATCTCTGTGGACATCTTTCTAATCATTTTTGTCAGCTCATCCAATTGATCCTTCTTTGCATTGCTTGGTTGTGGCACTTGATTTTGAAGGAAAACAAGTGGGCCAATAGGTTGGTTCTACTGAGCAAGAGGAAATTTTTTCCCTGACAAGTATAAGGGCACTTGAGGTTGTTGATGATATGCTTGCTACTACTAGGGAACCTGAGAATAGGTCTTTCCTTGCTAAGATAGTAAGTAGTGGGGTATGGGGGTGCCTGATTGATAGGCTACCCTAGGTGAAGTACTATAGGTAGTTGTGGCACTTGGTTCATCAGAGGTGTATGCTGCTAGAGCACTTGGTTGATCCCTTGAATCTATAGGATGAGAAATCTTCCCCAAAGAAGGCAGGGGACCAAAAATATTTTGTACAAATTCTATAATAGCCTTAACAGCTTCAACATAAGTATCTACTAGTCTAGCAGGTGGCTGATTCACCCTTTTCATGAACATTGTGGTGAGATTGTCGAGGCAATTATAGTAGACAAGTAGAGTGGTAGCTTTATTAAGTGCATAAGGGGTTTGCAACCTCGAATACACCTAGTGGAATCGGTCATTGAAGGAGCCTATTGGCTCATTCACTTCTCTATGAATAGCCATAAATTATTAGTGCAACTCTGAAGGGCTGATGGGAATCTTATATTTCTATAGGAAGGCATTCATTAGAAAATCCCAAGATGTAATGGAACTGGTTGATACATTGACGTACCAATAGAAATCGTCTTCCCCTAATGAATAAAGAAAAATTCTATATGCCACATCCTCCTGGTTAATCTACGTGTCTTTCAACATTGTTTGAAATATCCTAATGTACTCCTTAGCCATCCTCTATGGGTCACAAGGATTAAATTTCATGCAGAAGCTTTTGAAGTTCTTGGGTGATCTGATTAGGATCTAGACTAATTGCATTTGAATGCTTAAAGTTTACAAATCTTGAAATCCAAGTTACATAAACAAAATTAACACATCAACAAGTGAATTAAGTGAAAATAGTAAAGTGATGGAATCAGAATAAGAGAGAGAGAAGAGAGAGTGAAAATGATCTGATAACAGAGTTCACCACAAATGTGACTACATCTCCGGGTCCGCTCCAATAGAGTGAGACCAATCCGATTAATCTCCAAAAATTGAAATTACAATTGCACCAAGAGCATTTCTTCTAGCACTTCAGCAACATAACACTACTCTGATGTACAAAAATGGCTCAAAGCTCCTTAGAAATCCCTCTTTCTCTATCACTTGTTTCTCTACTTCATCACTTAACCCCTACGAGCTACATTCCCCCCTCTTTTATACATGAAATTAGCCTAAAAAGGCTTAACCACCATAGTTCCCTCTTAACAATACACCCTTTTTACAATTTGGGCCTAACCCCCTTAGAGCTTAATTTGGCTCCAATACACCTAAAAAGGTTTAAAATTAACCATATAATGGTTCATTTGTTAAAAATTCAGGCTTATCAAATCAACAAAATGAAACAGACCCCCAATATACTTTAATAGGCATCAGTGGCCTATCGGTAACTTACAATTTTAGTGAAAGGTTGGTCGGGGGTTCCAATGCCTCCAACCACCTTTTGGTTCCTTATGTCGCACTGAAAATTCAACAAAACAAATCTGCCTCTAATAATAGCAAGGACTCGACAATTTGGTGCAGCGACTCGATGAAGGTTTCAAAAGTGGGTGGTGAAGGGTTTGAATCCTTTTACTTACCCATTTTGTTCAAACAAACAAACAAACCTTGAACACAATGGAGGAGATATAGAAGCCATGTGGAATGTCGAGGAGGTCCCATGTGGAAATCATTCATTCACTGACGCTAATGGCGTGATTGTTGTAGACGTTGACTGCATTGTTGACGTGAAGGATGACAAGATTACTGACATGGGCAACGACTATGCTCTGACGTGTGTACGGATGACACGTGTCACCATCTGATTGGTTTGTACAGTGCTGACTTGGATGCCACATGTCAAATTTTGAGTGGCCCACATCGAATTCCATACAGTATGGATTGATATGTTAGCATGTTGACATCACCTTGTACCATCTAGTCAATTGAACTTTGACTAGCCATAACTTGAGCATACAATGTTAGATTTTGATGAAACGAACATTGTCAGAATCGTCTCGATGAGTTCTTTGACTTGACACTGCATTTTTCAATTTCCAAGACAATCACTTTTTTCACCTTTCTAGATGCACCAGATGGTAGTTTGACTAGCCATAACTTGAGCAAACAAACTCCTTTTTGCTCCATTCAAGTTGCACTAGAATCAAGACATTGAGCTCTTTCTGATGGTGCTGAAATATGGATTATTGGAGATGTTTCAATTTTTAGTGACAATATCCCCTAGATCATTGGGAATATCATGATACACATTAAATTGCAATGGAGATCGATTTTATGCTATCCAAGCCATGACGGGAGGAAAATGCTATATTTTTTGTTGTAGAACAATAAATTGGGGTTGCACCTATTGTAGAACAATGACCTAGGGCTGCACCTAGGTTGTGGTTGTTTATATTATGCCTTTAACTAGGAGGGAAGGGAGAGAGGTCACTCCCCGATTTCCAGAAGGATGAGGTCCAAAGGAAGTTTGGAGTGGCTGAGTGAAGAATGGATGAAAGGTGGTGGAAGGTGAAGGTGGAAGGGAAGTGGATGGGATGGAGGAAGAGGAAGAGGTAGAGTCTCTTCCCTTAGTTCATTTAGCCCTTGTGGGGGGCTGCAACTCTTGAAGTTCCCCTTGGTTTGGTGTAGACCTTAAAACTCTTTGGAATCTTTTAGGGGAGAATGATCTGATTCATCCAACTTCACAAGGCCCTCCTAGTGCCAATTTGTTGATGTTTGATGTGATTTTGCTAGTAATCATAGGGTATATTGACGAATCTAGACAGAATGAAGTGGATCTTGAGAATTGAAGTTTCTAAGATGAAATTTTATGTGTGCTTTGCTATAGGTTCAAACAATAATCTAGAACTCCAATGTTTTGTTATGATTTGGCTTTATAATATGCAATGAACCTCAAAATAGGTTATTTCTAGAAAAAGAAAAAAAAGGGTAGGGAGGAGGAGATGTTTCTAGATCTACAACTAACTATGAACAGTGATCATGGAGGTTTCTACTGCGGACAACTTCCTTCAAACAAGACTTCACTTAGCCAAGAAATCTATAGTATCATGAAATTTGTGCTATATTCTAAGGTCTGCAAATATTTTACCATTCATCCACCATATACATGCATGAACAAATATAAAAGTTTAAGGAAAATTTGAATTTAAGTCCAGACTAACTTTACACAACCATTTACCAATAGTAAATAGCAGAAAGTGTGGACTAGAAAGGCATCTACAAAACATAAATCTTCACAAACACAATACAACATTACTAAATTTATCAAATCTAAAACTAACTCGAAAAATAATGTAAATTCAACTAAATTTTTTAACTACTAGGGATGAATCATGAAACATGAAATGAAACTCAACAATCCATCAAATTCAATGTATTACTATTAAAATTTATGCAACATGTCATTACAACAACTCAACTCTCTCTTGAAAATGAGAGGAGACCCCCCATTTATAATGTCCAAAAGGTAGAATGAATGGCCAAGATTAATTTGAATTGTGTGGCCAAGATTCATTACAAATTAGGGCTCCACCTACCCCCCAATATATTACATTTTAAAATACAACTTTGTCCTTATCCCTATTTTGTCTTTTGTGATAGCACTGTAGCATTTTGTCTTCTATTGATTTCCCTTTACTGTAGCTGCTCTATCAGGAATTCTTCACCAATAATAGGGTTTCCCTCTTGCTTCTTCAAAGCAGCATAATCCTTGAACTTTAGAATTAGTGGTTGAAGCTTATCAATGTCTATGATTTCAGATCACAACAATTGATAACTCCATTCTTTGGATTGTTTGGTGAGCTTTTCCCAATCTTCATCATACTTAGTAGTGTGGTCTAAGAATAGTTCTGACTAGGTGAAGGCTCATGAAGCAAAGCTCATGAAATCAGTGGTAATCTCATCTAACATCCTGTCCTCAATATTCTTATGGAAGTGGGGCTTTATCTTCTCTAGATCCATCTATATGATAGGCATATCATATCTTGTCATTAGTTTCAAGTACCAGATGTAATCAACTCTATTTTCCAGAGCCCACTCAATGTATGGATCCACTTTTTGAAGAACCTACTCTAACCTTTCCTTTTAGTTCATGAATTCATGCTTCCATACATCCACTAGCCAGTGTTGATCCTTCTTAAATGCAAGCTCTTTCTCCCAAGTCATGCTTGGCAGTTCAAGAATAGCCTCAATATTTGAATAAGTGCAGTTGTATCTCCTTGGGAAGTCAGTACAAAGTTTCCTCATACCCTCAAGAGACTATGGTAGATCCAAGAACTTGTTTACTATCCTAATAGCATGACTGATGCCCATGTTTCCTATATACAAGACCTGTCAGAACCAACTCTCTATGGTCTTATCCAAGTTAATCCTCTTTTTGAGATTGTGTATTTGTTCTTTTCAGAGCAAGTGCAGTAGGGTCAAAGATGTGGTAGGAATTTCCTCTGTTGAAGACCACTGATGGATGTAAGTTGTCAAATCAACTACCTATGCCTTAAGCTCTTCTTTCTAAATCTTGTCTTGTTGTATCAAATGCACTACTATGGCAACAGACTCTTGGAGGTGCTCCACCTTCTACACTCTAGTAGTTGTTCCCAAATCAATGGTGGAGACATTATAGCTTATCAGTTATTTTCCCACCATTGGTGTGGCCAATTGCATGATCCTTGGTCCAAAAGCATCCATTGTCACCTTGGATCTGTCTTTTGGTTTCTTTTCCTTCCTGGTGCTAATTTTTACTCTAGCCAAGATAGCCTTCAATCTCGCTTTTGGATCATTTGGGGCAGAAGCCTTCTACTCAAGCTTCTTTTCCAACCATTCAGGCATCTGAGTCTTTTATTTTGGTGACTCATTTCCACTCTTTTCTCCATTCCTTCAGAATTCAACTTCCTTTTCCTTAGATTTTTCCTTCTCCACTCTAGTGTCTTCTCCCTCTTCTTCATAGGTGATCCCACAAAGCTGGTTTACAATTTCTAGGAGGAACTAATTTTTGCTGAAATCACATATTTTTAGAAAATATAATGATTTAAGACTTAAAAGGTTCCATTTAAAGAATTCCAATTGAATAGGGTTTGATCAAACTACCCTAAATCAAACCCCCTTCGATAGAACCCCACTAGTTTTAAACCATACCTATAACAAAGTCTCCTTTACACCTATCAAAATCTTGATAAAAAACCACTTTTGATTTACCTTTTGGGGGATCAAATGAATTCATTTAAAATTTATTTTTGCAAGTATGTAGTCCTTATTATAAACTTCCCAAAAAGTATAATTTTAGATAAATTTAATTTTATTATTATATTAAATTTTTTTCTCGTGAATGTAGGTTTTTACTCGAAAATCAAGCCCTTTATTCTGCACGTGGAAAATAAAATATTATTAAAATAAAAAATAAAAAAAATGAGTGCACTAGATATTGAATTCCTTGATCCAAAAAAGAAAAAAAATTGAATTACAACACATACAAAAAAAGTTACGAATTATACGGTCGCACTATGTCTGAATTATAATTGGTTTGAATTCGAAACTTGATTAAAGAAAAAATATTCAATAAAAAACCATCTAACCAAGTTGAAGCACTAGATATCAAAGTTGAAAATCTAAATTCAAAAGAATTAGAATTTTATCCTTCATGAAAATAAAGTTATGTGTTATACAGTGAGCATCACTTTATAAGAATGTTGTTTTTTGAAAAAAACTAGTTTTTGAGGGAGATGGAAAAACAAGTGCAATTTAATTCCAAAAATTTTGAAAAAAATATATTTAGAATCTATAAGAAAAATTTCAAGAAACTCTAGTTTTCATCATCTTCAAATTTCTCATGGTTTAGCTGCTATAGGTGCCCGAAGTGAAGATTTAGTCTAAGAAAATTATTTCATTGTCTAATTTGGCATAAAATTGTAAACCACTATTGTGGGACCACAGATTAGAGTCTCAAAGGAATACCAAACATTTAATTCAGTACTTAGTGGGAAGGCATTCCTATGAGCTTTCTACCCTCTTAGTATCCTCTGCTTCCTTTTCATCATTATGTTCATCTTCATGCCTATGCTCCTCGTGTTGCTCTATTTCAGGGCTCTTATAAGCTTGGATCTCCTTTTTAGGTTGATCTTCATCTTTATCCTTTTCTTCCTCATGTGGAGGTGACACATATCCAAGTTCTTCCTACCCTCTTGAAGGAGGTACCTCTTCATGATTCATAAGGTCTTCATCGCATTGCCCACCTATTGGAATTTCAATGTTTTCTTCCATCTTGTCATCTTCTTTCCCTTATTCCTCGGTAGGTAGTCTTTCAATTTCTTCCCCAACATCCATTTATTTTTGGGCTAGCTCTTCCTCAAAGTTAGGATCGAAAGTTTCCACAATTAATTTTCTTTCAACATCTTCCTCTTCATCTCTACTTTTAGAAGTATTTTTTCTTCTCCTTCATGAACTAGTTTGTCAATTTAAAGGTGCTCATATTTCAGATGTTCATGGTACTCATCTGATTCCCCCTCCCATTCTTTCATGGCCTCCCTCTCTTTCCATTCTAGCTGCTCAGAGATTTGCATTGTGGCTTCCATTGTTGGTACCTTCATTGGAGGCTTTGAGGGAGGAACATTGGCAAGAACCTATGCTAAGGAAGCTTGGATGGAATGATTCATGAATACTTGGGAAATATCAGAGGGAAAATTATGCATATGCCACAAGAATGCCTCTGGCAGTGTGAGTAGAGGAGGAATCAACTACTACTACTAGCCTAGTTGGCAAAGAAGAAGCAAGGTGGACTGAGCTATCCATTGTAGGTGGGGATGTGGCAACCATGGCTTGAGAAATGGATGGAAGGGTAGTAGTATTAGGGGCAGCTAGTGGACACTTTGGCTAATCCATCTCCCTTTCTTCTCCTTTGTGAAGGGGATCTTCTTGAATAGTGAGCAGCCCTATAATGCTTCTTGACCTTTTGTATTTCTTTGAGGACTCACTCTTTGAAGCTTTTCTTGCATATACTTTTGGATTTGGATATTGATCCTTAGTCTCTTTCCTTTTCCTTGATCTCATGAGTGGAGGGGATTTGGATGTTTGTCCTATTGAGGCTGTAGCAGCTCCATCCTCTATTGCACTAGGCTTACTTTTGAGTGCCTCATAGGTTAGGATGACCCCTTGTTGTTTCAGTCGGGCTACTTTCCCATTGACCCATTATTTGGTATGAGCCTCGATATGCTTAGTTATGATATCAAGGTAATCGACCTCTTGCTCGTCCCAGTCTATTGAAGGCAACAATAAGTTAGCAACTACATTGTACCTAGGATCCTTAATTGTGGTTTCATCTTCCTCAACCTGATCAAGTACAAGGAACAAGTTCACCCTTTTGACGAAGTGGGAAGTCATTCTCATGTAATGTCCATTGTGCACCTCCTTATCATCTTTGTAGTTTTCTGAGAAATATTCAACATGATGTAGATGGGCATAGTTGGGTCCAAGTGCTTTCCTCATATGCCCATAAGGGTCCATTCATAGATGGGCGGTATGAAGCTGGAAATGATACTCAACCAACTCCTTCTCTGAATTTCTAGCACATTGAGAGGTTTGCAACTTATACATCCCTCAACCAAAAGAAAGGGGATAAGGGATCCTCACCAAGTGTCTACTACTGAGAAGAGTATGTACATGGTGTAGCTTCTGAGAGAGTGCTAACAATATAATCCAATCATTAGGATACTGGGGCAGCTTGTTCATCCTTTCTATGTAGCCTTGGGTGTGAATGTATGTGAATTTTGGGTACTCAATAAACAGAAAGGCGTATTTTTTGAGGAACACTTGAGTATTGTGGGAGCCTCACCTTTTGATATTGCCTCCAAGAAACCTAGTAATGTGACCTATGAAAGCGTCATTCACCATGCAATAGTCTCTCTTGAAATTTATAAACTACAACTGAGGGTATCTATCATAAACCTTTTATTCTTGACCAGATTCTTCATTTCGAGCACTGAATAATCCACTATATCTCCTCTATTCACCTATCGAGTAAAAAAAGTAAGATGTCATATAAAACTTAGAGTTTTTCTTAACATTCATGAATTGCTCATGGAAGCAGTCACTGATGATCTCACCCTAGTATCTAATGAGGTTTCTTTGCTTCAAATAATATTTTAAAAAAACTAAAGCATCCATCTTGGAAGTATGCAGTGGTAAGCAAACCCATCACTTAACTTAGCAGGGTTACTAGGTCATGATAATCTTGAAAGAAATCATTGTGAAAGAGTTGTTGGGGAAATTTTGTAGTGCTGCCCCTTTTCTCTTTTAACCAATATTGGTTCATGAGATTCTTACATCCAATAGGATCTACATCCCACATTTCCTTGTAGTCTATGATGGTAGGCATCTCCATTTCTCCAAAGGTGGGGATGTGGAAGGTCTTGGTTATTACCCAGGGAGACATGTTTGCCAGAATATTCTTGTCTTTGTCTACTATTGTTTGGGTCTCAAGTTGGTATGCTTGCTTGCAAGCCATGACCAATTCAGGAGTGATAAGAGTAGGAGGGAGGCCTGCAGCCTTGGTAATTCCACTTCCTCTAACTAGTTTTGCATTGTTTGTTATCGGGTTGACTTTTACCCTCTGTTTAAATTCATCAATATTGATGTGGCTGATATTAGTATCTGTAATATCCTTCCAGTCTGTAATGACCTTTGAGTGCAACAAATCCCCCTAGAATTGGTATTTCATTTGATCCTTTTCCTCCTTTCGATGAGGATCTCTACTTGATTTCTTTCCTTTTTCTTTTTTTGTGACTGCCCCTAAGGGTCCTACACCTAATTCCATATATCCTACAAAAAAAGGCATGATGAGCACAATCAAGCATGAAGACACCAATGTTAGCCAAAACCATCATTGGATGAAATCCAATTAGATAACATATCATTCATGAAATCAAACATTTACTTCGAGATGTCATTAGCATTTTACTGAAGGAAATTTGAATAGTCTGAGCCCTAGGGTATGGACTTCCCTGGCAGGAATGTTGTTTTAAAGGGTAAGAAAGGTAGGGAAATCTGTATGGTCTCTCTTGACTTCAAATTTGGATGATTTGAAAGGTAAATGAGGGAGATGATTCAATTTAAGCACATGGGTTGAAATTTGTTTCCAGATTGAAGGTCATTTGGATAATCATTGGGGCACTCAGAGCTATGAGGAGGGAAAGTCATCTAAGGTTTCTCATTTGGAATGACTATTGTGAAACAGAGTTCTAGGGTCTAGCACCCGTGAGTCTAAAAAATAGATGGCATAACTCCTTATTCATTTAAGTGTGCAAATCAAATGGGTCGAGAAACCATTCAAAGATAGTCGTTTGAAAACAACGTGCACGAAGCAGAATTCTGATCGGAGCGACTTGACATACTAGACTTGACATTGTATTTGGCTTCCAAGTTTCCTTCATAAAAAAAAAACTTCACCATCGATTAGAGTAGTGGGATCCATACAATGGAAGGATGGGTTGGATTTTCTTTTTGTAACGATTGAGATAGGATGAAATCTTGACAATGGAATCCTAACAAAGCAAGTCCAGTGAAGGCGAAGGCACTTAGGTTTTGTCATTAGTTGTTCATGCAGCAAAGGGATGATCAGGACTTGGAGAGTGGAAGGAAGTTTTTTGATGGCCATGAGAAATGACGAAGTTGGAACAGAGGTCCATGGACAAAACTTCAAGGACTGGGACTCGAAGGATACCAAGGATGTGGCATTTCATTTTGTTTAACTTGAGTGATGAATGACAAGCGGATCCTGAGGCTTGGGTAGATGAGGTTGCTATGCCATTTGAAATGAAAAAAACTACGTGGTATCCTAGGGATGGAATCCCATGTGAGTGGGCTCGGGAGGTATGAATGGAGGCCAATAGTTTAATTTATTTTAAGTCTTGATGGTGACCCATCAAAGGAGATCTGAGGTCGCGGGCCCGAGGAGACATCCCACCATTTCAAAGTTAGTTAAGTTTGAAGTTTTACTAAGCGATGACAAGGAGGCTTGAGTCTAAGAGGTCTGGAACTCTATTGGAGAAACGATGCTAGGGCATGGAAGTTTTAGATTTAGTTTTATGATGATTTGACAGTTTTCTGAGGATTTCATCACATGGGTTTTTTAGGCCCAATCCTCCTCTATCACATGAATGCATTTTAACTTTATTTTTCCCATAATTTAAATGTGAAATCACCAAAAAAAATCATAGGGCAGGAAGTGAACCTACCTCAAGAACACCGTGAAGGAGGTTGTTAAATCCATGAAGGATCACAAAATGAGGATAGTAGGAATGAGGGCGGCCAACAATGAAGGCACTGGATTTCTTTGAACTTGCTCTGAACTCTTCTGGCCAACTTGACATGTGAAAATGATAGGTTGGACCAAATATTTATACCCCTAAGTACATTCAATGCACCCTCATAAATTCTTGTACAGTGGGCGAGAAGTTGGTGGTTTCAAATTTTGAGATGGTGGCAGGAGGTCCAGAACCCGGAGGCCAAAAGGACATGTGCCAATGGCCCCTTCAAATGTTAAAGTGGAAAAGCACTAGCAAGAGGAGGAAAAAGGTCTAGTGGGTGGAACTCTGGTGAAGGATGGTCATTTGGGAAGGGAGTACTCACAACAGAGTCCTGAGCGGAGAGGTCTGATGGACCAGGCCTGACATAAGTGAAGGATGGTAAATTTGCAGTGTAAGTCATGAGGATAGTGGTTGAGGAGCTATGTCCTAGGGCATAGAAAGGCAAAGGCCTTTAGCCATTTTGAAATAGCAAATTCACAACGGAAATCCTCTGAGGGAAACCTGCTTTGATAGACTCATAAGGCCTCAAGGCCGTTGGCAAAGGAAAACTGCCAAAGGATCTCCGTGAGGACCCAGGACTTAGCAAATCTTGAGGGGATGAAACGTGGAAAATTTGAAATAAGGCTTTGGAGAAGCACTGACCATTAGGACACAAAAATGGGGCACATAAAACAAGGGGACAACAAAATGACCCGGCAAGGTGAAAGAACAAGAGGGTTCCCATTCCGAACGAGGTGTGTGTACTGAGGGCACAACAAGTCCCATCTATGCATTACTACCCAAAGTTGGTAGATGCAGCTATTAGATATTTCAATCCAAGTACCAACACTATTGAGGGTCAAACTATTTCAGTTAACGTTAGCCCAACCGCCATCTAGAACATATTGTGCATTCTATACTATATGCAAAGAGGGATGAAAGTGGATAAATTCAATCCTAAATAGGGAGATAAGATATGGAGCACTAGGGATAAGGCACAAGATTTTTTCAATAAAGAAACTGGAAGAATTGAAGCAGAATGTGGGAAGCCTCCAATAATTCCTACTCCACACGATGCTTTCAAGGAAGACCTACAAGATACATTTTCAATGATGGCATTTGTTTTTGGTCTGGACACTAGCCAAGAGGTGCAGTCTTTTCAATTGGGCCAAACTTTCCAATTCTACTACCAAAAATATTATTTTTGGTATGATCTTGGAGAATTTCTCTCAAAAAAGATGTTAGAAAAAATTAACAAGTACCCAGTTTAGCGAAATTTTAGATTTGTCTCCTATCTTATATGTTTTTATATCAAAACCCTAATTTCTTTAATGAGCATATGGACGTGTTTATCTTTGATGAGAAGGGTAGGAAAAAACCAATTTCTATCTAGACCCCACTCCTCTCTTCTACTTTTGATTATTATGCATTTTCAAATCATTTCTTGACTCTAATTTTGCAATATTTACTGGGAGAGGAGTGTATCAATCAACTCACTTTGACTTAGATAAAGTTTATGCAGTATTTCTCTCCAAAGTGTGGCCAGTTTTTTTTTAGCAAATTTTACATTCATTTGATTGCAAGGCTTCACTAAGGAACCCTTCTACCTCCTAGTATGTGTGAGTACCTGAGTTCTTGCCCTTGAATTGTTTTGGAAAGCGTGCATTATTGATATTACCTTATGTAGCAGGAAAAAGGTCAAGAAGAGGGGATTCTTCACTTTTCTACAAATTTTTAAAATATTGTTCCTAAAAAAGAAGTAGACACACCTGCTATTGTAGGATAAGCTAGCTCATTTAGGGTTGGTGATGATCTATGAAAAGTGGGATTACAATCCTTTCAATGATTTACTATATTATCACCCCAAGGTAACTCACAGTCCTTGGCCTTACTGGGAGTGGAGATGCAACCCGCTAGAAGATAAAGATGAATTATTGGTTGACCTAGTTCATATCCCCATAGAAGACAGTAGGTTGCCATGGCATAGGTTCTATTTCCTCATGGAATATTATGATAAGAACTAAAAAATGTGGAGGACTCTATACAATAAACTAAGGAATGAAGAAGAATGGATTGTTGAAAAGATCAAAGCCTTCTAGATATATCACCAAGAAATAAAGTAGCCTGAGGTACCTTATGATGACATAACAGAATACCAAGAGTTTGAAGGGCTATGGGATGAGGAGCACCATGCTTCTGATTCAAGCGATAGTGGTGACAATGACCTCGATGAAGGAGAAGAGAAAGTAGAAGAGGAAGATAAGACATCAGCATCCTTTTCCCAGCAAAAGAGGAAGTCTATAGGGAAATCTACTTATGTTGCTTCAAATGTGTGACTGAGTATGTCACGATCCTCGTAGACACTCACATGGGCCTCGAAACTAATGAGAGTGCCCCAACAACAACAACCAGTAACTATAGAGACCGTGTAGATCAAGGAATCCCCACCCGCTAAGTGGAAACACAGTGAAGCTATTCCCAAAGAAGGATCACAAGGAGCCTCTGCAAACCAAGGGCTCATATCAATCCATGAACGTGAAGTAAGCAGCTAATGACAAGCGAAGCTCCACCAACATCTAGTCAACAATTAATTTTTTCTTCTCCTTTTCTTACTTCTCAATCTTTGGTGTCCTCTTCCATTTCCATAGTTCCCATTACTACAAGTGTTGACCCTACTTTATGTATCCCTACCATAATATTTGCAAGAGGTTTCTCCCAATTCGCCCAAACTAGGCCATCTATGTTAACACCTCTACCAACCTTAATGCCGACTATCACTGCTCAATCTTTCCTTGCCTCTCTTTCTATAAACTCAGTCACAATTGGCATCCCTATTGCCCCTACTACACCGGGTCCAACCCAACATACCTAACAAAGAGAATTAATTGTAGCCACCCCATCATTGCAATTGATGAGCTCTTCCACCAGTTCACAAATTGAACTATGGAAAGTCCCCTTTTTCTCCCCAAAAACTGTCAATCTCCCTCCAAAGAAAATGCAAGGGCCCACTACATGAGTATTTCCTTTTTCCCTGCCTCCTGGTGCACCTATCGCTAGCAGACTAGTTTGGTCCCCATCTGAATTCATATCCCAGGGAGAAGCCAAAAATGAAAAGTAAAGGATGATAAGAAGGAAGCAGAGTCCAAAGTATATGTCGTTTACAATGAAGAGAAAAAAAGGGTTAAATTTTGCCACCATGTACACAAATGTTGTTAAACCATAGGGGGAGATGCTCCAAAGTGATTACAACATGTATGCCATGGGACTTGATTTGACCGCAACCTAGTCATAGGATAAGGTGGAACTCATGGATGAAATGTAGTAGGTAGTGGCCATTGAATTCTTGAATTCTGGTCATCAATTAAAGAAAAAAGAGAAGAAATTAAAGTTGTTGAAGGAAAGGGTTAGCTTCTTGGAAACAAAGGAAAATTCACTTGAAGTAGAAGTTGTGCGCTTGTTCGAGAAAGTGTGAATAGGATATTTGGAGTAGAGAAAACTCCAAGAAGAACTCAATAGGTCCCTAACCATTGGCCCCAAGCAGCTCAGCGAGCTATGGGTGAAGAATTAAGAATATCATAGCTAATTGGCCTTGATGGAGAAGAATCTATAACAAAAGGTGAAAGAGTTGGTAGCTCAAAGTGCTCTATATGAGCAGGAATTAGAAAAGAATCATAATTAATTTGAGGGAAAAATGGCCTAGTTAGAAAATGAGCTTCAAGAGACAAAGTCCTTGCTTGATAGAGAATTGGAAAACCACGCTCAAGCCAAGGAAAATTGGTGTAAAGAAATGAGCAGCTCCGAGGAGCAACTGCATCTACGAAGAGGAAAAATGTAGAATTAATAGAGGCCATTAACTCAAAGGATGTAGAGATTGAATCTCTAAAGAGTTCTTTACAAGTTTCCTCCATGCAGCCAGACCTCATCCCATTGGCTCAAAAGATATATATTTCTTATTGGGAAAAGGTTAAAACCTTCTACCTAACACTACAGCCAATGCTCTAGTTTATCTCAAAGGCAACAAAATTGAGCCAGGAGGTTCATAGAACAATTAAAAACTTCCCATGGTTCATCTCAGAGAAGGTTCTGGAAGCAAAGAGTCTACTCACCAATCTATATTTGGTCTATGATGAAGACCTGGCCAAGGAAGGGATCAAAGATTGGGATATTGCTGCCTAGATGGAAAACAAGTTTATGCATTGCCACTTCGCTTTCTAGTGAACTGAAGTGGCCGCAACTACTTTGAGCTAGACAATGGATGGCATGCAAGAGAATTTCTCCCAACTGAGTGAGATGGGTATGTCGTCTCCATTTCTTAAGGACAAGTTGATTGCCATGGCTGAGCAGATTGCAAAAAGAATTGAAGAAAAGAAGGACCCAAACACTTTGCAAAGTTTCATCCATCCTCCCACCATAGTGGACATTGATGGTATTATTCATCCTCTTATGTAGCTACTTTTCCATTGTGAGGTAGGGGTCAGTTTACCTGAGACACTACCTTATAAAGAAATGTTTTACCTAGGTAGAGTGCATGAGAATCTATGCAAAATAGAGAGACCATCTGAAGATGACTGGCCGCCTCTACAGGAAGCCCTTTCCAAGCTCTAATTTCATTGCAATGGATGGCACTCTAGTCTATGAACCAGAGAAAATTTTGGGTTCCACATTCCTCAAATTGAAACGCCCCTAATAGTCATGAAAAGCTATGAATTCAAAATTCACCATACTCCTTTCAGGTTTTTATTTTTGGCTAAATATTGGCCCATGCTTTCAACGAATTTCATCAACCCCTTTCTTTGGTTGTTGCCATGACTTCTATCATGTGTCTTCTGAGCTCACTCAAAAGGAATTTTCTCCTTGCTCTTTTATCATCCCATGAAATGCTCCCACATGTTGTCATCATAGGTGATTTTGATCACTTCTTTTTGCTTCCTCATCAACCCCCGCTTGCATGCCACATAGCTCTCATTCACATGAGGATTTGGTGGGCCCCACAAGTAGCATCTACATTAACCATTTTTGCTAAGTGTCCTCTCTGCGCAAGCTTTCAACAAAGCAAGGAGATATCAACCACAGGCAGCTAAATGTTGCCATGTTTCTCTTCAGCACACACTTCTTTAACATAGGGGATGAGGTAGAATATGAGTTGCAATATGCTACCATGTTTTGTAATCACCCATCCTAAAGGGAAACACTTGTCTACACGAGGTTTTTTTGGACCACTTCAATCATTCACAGGGGATGTACCTGAATGGAGGGCAACATAATGTTGATTCTCAAATATTTTCTGTTAGAACAACCGAGGGTGATCATTACCGCGACATCATTGCTTACATTATGAATCTTTTCAGTTGCTACTCGTGAAGTAGTGGAAGACTTGCTATAAATACTGCTCTTTGCTTCAGACCAAGGGTTCTACAGTTACTAGTTCTACGGTTCCATTCCAAGGGTTCCAATATTTGAAGATCATATGCTATTTCACTAGTTTTTAGAATCATAGGATTTTTTTTTGAGAGATTGGGCCTTTGTATTGTTTAGATTATTGTAAGAACTCACAGACTATGACATTGTTCAAACTCTCTATTTCTTATGCTATTGATAAACTCTATGTTGTGTCATTATTGTTTAAATGGTTTTTTTGTCATACTTCTATAATTTGAATGTAAGTTTGTTGATTTAAATCATGTCTTCTGACTCTTCTTTGTTAGTAAATTGGTGAATGAGTTGTTTATGTTGCAATCCTTAATTTTTGTTATTCTAGGACATGGTAAATTGCTAAGAAGGCCCTTAGACTATATCCAAATGATAAGTTTATCGTGCCTTTCATATAAATTTTGGCTTATTGCCTTAATTAGATTCTTTGTTTTATATTTTCTTTTGTTTCCTATTCCAAAATCCCATTCATAGAAGAAGCCAACTTCTTTAAAAATCCAAAGGTCATCGAGTTTAGCGCAATAGGTCCCCCATAAACTAAGTTTTTGGGTATCTGCAGGATCATCATGGAAAAAATAGGCCCTTAAGTGGCAAAAAATTTAGAAAAATCAGAATTGGGTAACTTGACGTAAAAATTTGAATAAGTTATCTATATTATTTTAAAAATATATAAGAATAGAATCTGTAGCAAATTGAATGTAGTTTCTAACTACTAGGTTTATTTAAAAAATAAAAAAATATTCAAATGGTGAAAATTTGAAATTTCAATGTAGCAGTACTTAAATTTTAGGAAAAAATAAGAAGCAGGTGTTTGTCTGACCACCCTAACCACAATAAAATGTTAATATTTTTTTATAATATTTTAGACATAAGTAGAGGAATCTTGTTTAGATGTGATGCTTTTTTTTTATAATTTTTTTCCAGGTAAATAATTAATTATGATTTTTTTATTACAACTTTAAAAAAATATAAAAGCTCGTATGTCTAACCACCTTAACTTGGTCAAAAATTTATGAAATTAATTTTTTCTTTTTTTAATCCTATAGTATGTCAAGCATAGAATGTGATGCATGTTTTGGATTCAAAAATTGTGACCCAATTTGAAAGCTATAGATGTTTTTCAATCAACCTATCAATCAACACTTTAGTCATGATTCAAATATAAAATGGATAATAATTATTTATTAAATTCAAAGTAAAGCATAATTTATATTAGTGGAAAGTTGTGAATCACCTTTAAAAACCTTTTTCATTTCATCAATTTTGGGTAAAAAAATTCGTCAACCACATACCCTACAAATACCCATTATATTGCCACTTTTTGGCCCATCATGATGCTGCACATACCCTTCCCACAAAAGGTTGTTACCTTGCCAATTTTCGGCATCAATAGTTAGAAAGGTAATCTAGAGCTAAAAGTAATGCCTCTTTTTTTTATCAACATAAAAAGATGCAAATTTGATGGAGGGAAAGCTAATATTTAGTTTGTTCTCTACATTTTATAGAAATCAAATATTTATGTGTTGACATGTAATATGAACACTTTGAATTAGATTAGCAAAGCAAATCAAACCCTAAGGGGTGGTAGTTTATGAAGCAAGACATAACATGAGTGTCTTATAATGAGCACATATTTCTATGAATATAGAAACTATACAATGGTATAAGAGCATTTGAAATAATATTTTATCTCTTATGACTCACAAAGTATCAATACATTATATGCTATTCAAAACAAAAAGAGATATTTTTTGGTTACCTATCTTTGTGCAGATGCCCATTTCTTGGATTCACTTATAATACCTTTCATTGAGCCAAGCCTAGACTACATTTTTTTTACCTCTACTTTATTTTTTGATAAGGTAAGAAAGGTTTTGAAAGGACCAAGAACCTTTTACAAATCTAAGAGGACACTTCCAAACAAAAAATTCTAAAACTTTGCAAACAAAACAAAAGAAATAGTGTCGGCAGAGACACTGCAATAGCACTTTAGAAACACAAACAACACATGGAACCAAAAGCCAGGAGTTACAACACATTCAAAACCAATAGTGGTCCTAAGTCAAAGATAGACACCAACCCAAACCTAGCACCACAACCAAAAGGAAAGAAAACTTAGGATAAAAAACTAGTCCTAAGTCAAGGAAACAACAAAGGCCTTGAGCCAAGAAATAACCCACAATACTACAAGCTCAAAAGACTGCCTAAAACTTCCAGACCAAAAACCACTTGCAGTAGCTAGACTGCAACATACCTTCCACTCAATTTGGAAAAAAATGAGCCTAACAAACCATTGCAGTAAAACCGCTGCTTAGAAACAACAAGTTTGAGCCCTCCTTGAAACACCAGTCAAACTAGGAAGCCAACTAATTATTTGTATCAAATAGAGAGAGTTCCCCTCTATTGGAGAGGATTGCATGAAAATATTTTTCACTAGACCCAAAAATATCTAGCAATTCCATACTCCACATCCATAGGAGTAGATCCCACCTTAAAAGGGACAAAAATAGAGAAAAATATAAAAGGAAGCTTGCAACCACAACCATAATACCCATCTTCACCTCGATAGAAGAGGAATCCACCTTGATAAGAATAGGTTGTAGAAATAAGGAGAAAGCCACCACTCCCGTAGAAAAATTAAACACACCATCCTTCAACATACTCGACAACAGGAAACTCCAGCAACAAACCACAACCGAGGTTGTAAAAGAAGATAACCGAGCCACCAAGGGGCAGCGAACCACATCATCCAAAACTACAAGAGGCCCACAAAAGTTTCAATAGGAAATTCTCTGAGGCCACACAAAATCAAGGAGCAAGCTCCACTGAATCACCATAATGCGCCAAAAGCAAAGCCAAAATAGAGTGAGGTAGAAACCTCACCCAAAACCAAGGCCATCTAGTGGAAAAAAGAGGCTCCTTGGCCAACATCACCACCTGAGCCAACCCAGGTTGAATGCCTAAGAGATTAGACACAACTTCTGAGGAAAGCCAATATGAACCCAAGCAAACCAAGGAACAAGATCAATAGGTGCACCAAGAGATCTAGGCACCGAAGAAGAACTCTCACAAAGAAGAGAGAATAAGAAATAAAGCTCCAGCCAAGGGAACATAGGAAGCTATAGACATGCAAAATTAACATTCTACATTTGATCAGGTTCATTCATCGTTTGAACTAGATGTCGCATTAGGTCCATTCATCGATTGATCAAATTCACCTTCCTTCATTTATCAAGTAATTTCATTAATCTCCATCTCCTGAAGTCATTTATTTAAGATCAAGCAAACATTATCATCAATCTTTTAATAAATCAAACATCCATTTAAATCAAATCCTAAATCATATTCCATCATTTTCTAATTTAAATAAATCAAATATCAAAGTCCTAAAGTCAAACTCACCTAATCATCATTAAACTAACATAATCATCATTTATTTAATCTAACCATGATTAAATACTAATCTCACCCACTTGCATTCTCTAGATATCTCCACTTACACAAATAAATCAATTCTATTGATTTATTAAAAACCCTCATTTTACCTTAACATGACAAGTTGATTTGTCCCTCCAACATTGCATTTATTGCTGTTTTTCTTGTCCCCCTCTCAAAATTTATTGCAAAATTTGAATTCAAATTCTCCCTCTCATGGGCACTCTTCCCAAATTCTGCACATGCATTAACCAATCACATGAAGACAAGTGGCCTCTTCCTATTGGCTTGTTTCTTAGTCCCACATTGGTCTCTCTTCAACACTTAGCATTTTGAAAATCCTTAAATAGAAGCTTCAACTTTGAGAAAATCCTCCATCATCTACACAACTTGATGCAAGGTCATTCTCTTTGAGAACTGATCTTGTCCATTTATCATCTCCATATCCATAGCAATTTCATCACTAGCTTATCAATCAAGGATTGGGAAAGGGTCACTAGCACATGTGACACCAATCCACTATGAGATGAAGTTGATTCATGTTGTTTGTATGCTTATTTGGTTTTTTTCTTGTTGTTTTAATATCTTACTTAGCATATCTAACATGTTTCATTATCTCATAGGGATGTTGAGGATTATTTTGGTTTTAAAATGCTAACCATATGCATATTTTCACATCCACATTATGGCGCTAGAAGGAGGGCTTCCTATTCAAGAGGATGTTGTCTAAATGTTAAGATGAGAAAACATGCTTTCTTAACATGTGTTAACATGCTTTATCCATTTCTAATTTCTCATTTCAGTTGAAGATGTGCTCTTTATTTTAAAACTAATGTGCTTTCTAAATATTTTTTGAATAAGTCTTTACACTGTTGAATCAATTTTCCTATCAGATTTTACTTTCTGTTTGCTTTCAAAAAAAAAGTGACTTAATGAAATGTGTGTTTCTTTATTGTGGGATAAAATCTAGTGCCTAGATGCCCAAACACCTAGATTTTAGCAAGCAAGCCTCAGATGCAATCCACTGCCAACCCTCAAGCTCAAATCTCTAACCTGACAAGTATAAAGTCAAAAGATAAGTTGAGAAATCTTAGTCTTCTACCTGGATCATACAAAATCCTATGCTATGCAAAATCTTCCATTAGATGAATATTTTATTCTCAGTCAATTGAAACGTTAATCTCTGTAGGAAAGTAGTGATCCGATGAGACTGGGAAGATCGTTTGTCTTTAAAAAAACTCCGCCTTGAATCGAATAACTTGTAGTGTCGAATAAACATGCAAAAGCTCCAGGAATAATGTCTTCTTGAAATAAATTTATGAATGCTAACTGTGTTGTTGTTCTTAGAAGAAGGATTTTTGTCTGAACTAGTACACTGGTACACTGGTTCATGCTTTATTTCTCATGAACTTCTCTCACTAGTGCAGATCCTCTTCTAGAAATTATAAGCCATATCTAATGTTGGATCC
Source organism: Sequoia sempervirens (assembly GCA_007258455.2). Classification (NCBI taxonomy): domain Eukaryota; kingdom Viridiplantae; phylum Streptophyta; class Pinopsida; order Cupressales; family Cupressaceae; genus Sequoia; species Sequoia sempervirens. The sequence goes on from VDFB02018296.1 coordinate 37,392,575, forward strand.
TTTGTAGGCATGATAGGTTTTTCCTGTTTTGTGAACATAACGCGACCATCTAGAAATGGAGTCTCTGTATCATTAAGCTGTGACATCTTTTATTCTTTGTGCAAGGCTCATCTTTTATTCTTTGTGCAATGCTCATCTAGTTGCCATGCGACTTCATCTCCAAACCTATGTGGTAGCTGGAAAGGGGCAGTAAGTCAACTATCGATTGCATTCAAAAAGAAGTTATGGCACCATTTTTTCTATGTGGCCAAAGTATGTTTCATTTCAGCTCCTTGATGACTTATGAATGCATCTTAGGATAGTCTTTCCCCTGAAATTGTGGATGTACCACGAGCATTTAATGGCTCAACCTCTGCTTGCTTAGAAGTAAACACCATGAAATTGAATTGCACCGAACACGAAGAAACAAGGAAACAATAAAAGATAGTTCAAGTTTGTCTTTGACCTCCACTTCTTAGATAGCTTATAGGCTCAGCTAGAGCTCGTGCTAGTGCGTGGCCCCATGCAAATCAACAAGAGGATGACATTGAGTAATTTACATGCTTGAATCGTTGGGCAGTAAATTGGCCATCTAATTTTTTTTATTATCTTTCAACCATTGTCACGTCCAACTGAGTAGTGCATTCACCCAACCATCATCTCTTTAAAGGCGTAGGACATCTATTTGAATAACTAACCTTTCATGATAAATGGTGTTTCTCTTTAATTTCTACAGGGGAGATCGCTGGTGATAGGTGGTAGGCACACAAGCTCAGAAATTTCACTGCAAAAGATTTTTATTTGTTTTAGTTGTTATTTGATCTATAAAACCTAATAATCCTTTGTTGACTGCTAGCGAAATCTTCCTGGAGGAATTTTGGAGGTTTTGACTTCATCATTGCCTGTCTATTCTTTCCCAACGCTTTCTGAATGTAGCTTCCACAAGTTATTCAAAGTAACCAGCTTGGTGTAGAGTACAAACCATGACATACAATCTATAACGTACAACCAAGATCTACGCCATAAAGTCTACTACCTTTTATGTCAATTTGAGGCATCAAAATGATTTGTGACTGACAACCATATTTTCCCTTACTTTGTTTATAATATTTGTTGTATTTGTTTCACAATCATTGCAATCTAGAGAGACCACGTCTCTAGGTAATTCTATCATTTAATCTATGTCTCTAGAGAGCTCACCTAAAGCTGAATTCCAAAAGCTAAATTCTGCCAAAACAATGAAGCGCTATATTTATCTGGCGTATAAGTAAAGAGTGATTTATTTTTACTAGTGGGCCAACATCGGGTCTCTGTGTGTACATCGATGACAAGGAGCTGCCCTATCAATCAATTGAAAATCTGATTAGACATGTACCTGACATTGGTCACTACATTGGGCAAAAGGGCTAATGTTTTTTTTTTTTTTTAAATATAGCTCACTGATTGGTAATCACGCTGGTGGAGGAAAGTGCAAAAATCTTGATGTAAATAAGTTATCCATTATTTACTTTTATTCTTGGGTAGTTTTGCATTAATCTTAGTTTTTCTTTGCCAGCAGGAGCTATTGGACTTGACACTTGACCCTTGGAGGAATGAATGGTTGTATTTTTAGTTGAAATAGAAGCATTTTGTAACATCTAACATCTTGAATATCTTTTTGAATTTTTCTTTTTTGCATTAGCTGGTGTTGATGCTTTATGTTCAAAAGATATTTTGTGAAGTACATTGTGAGAGGTTGAATTAACAGGGTTGTCAGACTATAATTTGGTGGAGTGATATTTCAAAAAAAAATTTGACATAGCTAATTATTTAGTTGGTTGTCCAATGCAAGGGTGCATAGAATCTAATTTCTAACATTACAAAAACTTTACATGACAAGTGTAATTTTTTTTGTAAAAGTGATATATGCTCCTTGATATATATCTCATTGCTAAGATTTTTATTTTATTTTTACATTGATTACAAATTGGAATCAAGAATTTACGATGGTTGCTCTCACCTAGGAATCAAATAACGACAAATTTAAATCAAAAAGTTGAGACTTGAACTTGGAAAAGTATTTTTTAATGCTTATTGTGAAAAATTGAGGCATTCATTTCCTCATTTTGTTTTCTATTTTAGAACAAATTGCTTTCAATTGGGATTTAAAATCACTCATTGTCTTGATCTTTTCAAAGTTGACCTAAACTTGAACCTTACAAACTTACTAGCTTTTTGATTTAGGTTCTAAAATTGAACAAGACAAATTTCACACTTCATCTTGGTGCTTTAAAATTAACTCACAATTGCTTTGAAGGCTATAAAATGAACAAGTGCTTGAATTGTGTGATTTTTTCTTTGGTGCATTTTGAGTGCGTATCCTCTCCCCTTGCGCTTCGTGCAATCTAAGGTGCAAGAGAAACACTGAAAATGCATTTTATTGCTTTGAAACACTTTGATTTGGGTTTAAAATTGAACATCTTGTGCGAGTGTGAGTAGGGGCATTTTCTTGTACATTCTCTTTCATTGTGCCATCAAAGATTGTTCGAGTTACAGATTTTGTCTTTGCTTGCTTTTGTTTATCTTAGAGGGCCTGCCTTGGGGAAAAAGTACTCACCCAAGCAAACGACTCAACTGGTAACACTCTAAAGCCAATAGTATTTCCAGCCAAGATATAAATGTGGATATTGGAAGAAACACCAGTATCACACTGTTGACTCTGACAAGATGGATCTGAAAGGGGACTCTTGCCACGTTGGGTCAACTCCTACGAACGGAAAGTCCTTACTAGAACCCATGTGCTAGAATTTACCAAAATCCTTAATCTATTTGTTGGTGCAAGAATGGTCGTTCTGAAGCCTCCCCACACTTTTACAGTCTTCTAGTAGAGATGGAAAGCATGCCATGGGAGTTTCATGGGTGTTGATGCTTGGCTACCCTAATTGATGATAATGAGCCATGGAGAGGAGCCAATGGGGTCAAGCATCTAACCATTCGCTAAAGATAAGCATAGCTAGACTTGTCCAAGTGGGGATTCAACAAATCTTGTCTTACACATCCATAGGGTTTGTACTTGTTCTTGGTTTGAAAACACAGTGCATTTATCAAAAACATTGGAAAGCCAACATTCAACATCATCATCGAAATTTCAAACCCCTTAGAGAAAATACCTTTGACAAAACCCAAGAACTATTGCTTACCCTGGGGATTATGTCCTTAGAGGTTTCTACGTAATTGGGTTTACATCTTAATTTCCTCTTACAAAGGTCAACATTAGGAAACCCTTGTCTTGATTTCTTGGAACTTCCACATAGCACTTTGTGGGATGAAAAGAAGTTGTGACATTGGATATTCAATTTGAAACCTAATCAAGAAGTGTGTTTGTGGTAAAAAGAACTCATTAAGCAAAGATAACGAATTGGACCCCACACATGTGCTTGATATCTTTTGGTCATAATGGTCTTTTGATTGCTCTTAGAGAAAAGTGTGTTCTTCAATACCTTGGCCTAGTAAACAAAGTCTCTCTAAGTCTTTTAAGATCAAATAAAACACTTCATCCATCCAAACATTTATCAAAATTCATCCATCCAAACAACTTTAGAGCTTTGGAAACATCATTCTAGACTTGGGTAAATCATCACAATCAAAGTCATTTGTTTAATTAGGTGTGTGGGAATGCATCCTTTCTCATACATTTAATTAAATAAACCATCCTTTGAACAAGTTCATCCTAAGATCACATCCAACATCTTAGGGTTTACAAGTTCATTATCCAAATCAAACCCTAAGTCTAGCATTGATCCAAAGTTCCTAAACATTCAACACTCACATCATTTACACCTTTCATCCTCCATCTCATCATTGTTCCTAAGAACCTTAGAGGTTACTTTTGAAACAAGGTCAAAACACAAGGAGAACATGGAATAAAAACATGATCCATACATCTTGAGTAATCTAAATCAATTGAATCTTCAAAGCCTTACAAATCTGATTGATTATCAAAACTCACACTTATACAATCCATACATGGGACCATTACCTTTGAAAAATGTCAATAGAACAACAAGTGTGAGTATGCCCAAATCAAAGGTCAGAACACATTTCCTGATGGTAAATCCAAGTCCAAACCTACAAGTCTATAAACAGAACAATCAATGCATGAACCTTGAAACAAATAATGTCATCCCACCAAATCCCTACAAACCAAATGAGAAGGTACCAAGTACAAGTTTTCGGAACATGAATCCAACAAAATTTGGGATGGATACATTTGAAAATCATATGAATATTCCAAACATGAACAATGGTCAATTTCAACCCATCATGCCAAAGCTGAGTGTCATCACAAATCAGAATATTGTCCCAAATCAAACACAACTACACACTCCAAATCCGTTTAAACAAAAGCCAAATCAAGGGAGTCAAATTCAAAATCAAGATCAAATTTCACTAGAGAAACTTGCTTCACATTCCAAACTAATTGAACTATTGGGCCAAGAGATATCTTCACTCCAAAATCAATACAATCTTCCATTGGTTAATCCATGTCATCAAAGCATTGAGTTGTGTCCACAGCCACAACAATATCTCCAAGGTCAAGAAGTTAGATATCAAGGTCAACCACATCAACAAATCCAACCCCCACATGTCGAAGATCAATCACCACATCTCCAAAATCAATCACCACAAGGTCAACTTAAAGTGCAAATCTCACAAAGAAACAAGCGACAATACACACTACTTGGGAGACCAATCGAATCAGTCTTGCAACAATTGGTACAAGAAAATCTCATCAAGCTCACCATCTATGGCAACTATTAAGAACCCCTAGTTAAACCACCAAGGTATAATGAGGAGCATCATTGTGATTATCACAGAACAAAGGGACACACAACATTAAGTTGTATTCGAATAAAAAATCTCATCCAAGACTTAATTGATCAAAAGACAATTGCTACTGGGGACAATGATAGCATTGTCAATCTCTCCATCACAATTGTTGAAAACAATGATCAAGATCTATTCGTCAATAAAGATGTTTTTGTTTCATCCAATGAGGCATCGACCAATGATTATGTCAAAAATGTCTCTACATCACCTAATGAGTTAGAGGATATATCTCAAGAATTTATTCGAAAACATAATCAAAATCCTTCACCAAAGTCTAGCAATGGTCCTTCCCAAGACATATTGACATCCTTCGACCTCATGGCTACAGATACTAAAGGAACCCTAAACTTGACACTTGAGGATGTTGAACCACTTACCATGTCTAATGAAGATATCCAAGCACCATTTGTAAGTGATCCATATGTTGAAACTGACCCATGTCAAGAGCTTGATCCAAAGCATATCGAAAGAAATCCCAAAATAAATCAAGATCAAAAATTTGTATCTCCAAGATACTACAATGATCTAATGGATATTCTCCAATCCACACAAGATGATCGCATCCACATAGCACTTACTCCTCTATCTACCCATGAGATGCTTTCTATGGATGGACATGTAGATGATCTTCATCTAGAACAAGATTGTGTTACACAAAAAGAGCAGATTCTTAACTCCTATAATCAAACAGAGTTGTCAACATCAGGATGGAATATGTCCCAAACTCAGATTGAGGACATCATGAATAAAGATATCCATCATTATCCACCCAAGGAAACAAGTCAGATAGAACATCTAGAGTTAGCAGAGTAGCAAATTGAAACATCACCTATGGTGGTCATTTATCAGAGAGTGCATTCTATACAAGAGATCTCAGAATAGGTAGAATCAAAGCATGAAGGTACTACTTCCACAATACTGGGGGCAACTTCGTCTCAAGCAAACGTCAACATAGGGAGCACATAGAGTCCTTATGATGAAACTAGTGCCAATACTACAACCAACCATGTCACGAATCTTCATCCACCCATCACCCCATCCATGAATTGGGACCAACATCAAAAGAAATATTTGAATGAAAGCACAAAGAATGTTATCAAATCAAAAGAAGCTGAGAAGCATAATGGACAAATCAAATATGCATGGATACCAAAGCATACAAAGAAATATCATCCCTATCAAACTCCATCAGTCAAAGAAACTATGGGGAAAAATTAAAAAAGGGAAAAGTATCCATCAAAGATGTCCGCAAAAGCAAAAAAAGGCTTCTCAAGCAATGTACAAAGTGTATCAAGCAGTTGGTCCTAATTCCGCACACACTTCCATATCCACCCATCATTGCTCATCTTCCCAAGTTTGGAGAGTCAAAGGTTCCAAACTGTCAACCAATCCATATCTTATCCCTAAACACACTCCATCCACGCCTCCATGCATAATATCCAATTCTTACATTGACTGTGTATTGGCAATGACCCTTCATCATAAGGATTCTGAAGGCACTTTATCGCGATGTGTGCACCAAGACAGAGTTAACTCCAGTATCGACAAAGCAAATCAGGAATCTCAAAAGTTATATTCAAGTGCACATATCTTAGCGAAACAACTTCTTCAGGCAGGATATCGGTGGAACATTTTGACAAAGGCACCTACATTAGCAACACCTTGTGGTTTAGCATGAACTTTAAATGTTTCACAGAAAAATACAAAAAAATGAAAAAAGCAAAAAAATCCAAAAAAAATTAGAAAAAGGATTGAAAACAATAAAGAGAAAAAAATCATCCTCTAGTGAAAACCACTATGGTGGCGCTTTGGGCAAGACCATGATGAAAACTTGGCAAACAGACGTCATGTGTGGAATCAAGCATCTGCATGCACTAGTCTAGTTGAAAGCATCTCATCCCATCTGTAATAAATTGAGCATTCCATCCATCTTATCCATAATAAATCCACTCATCCATGAACAATTTCTCCAATCCGTTTCCATCCATCAGCATCCATCATCCAAGTTATCTTGATCTTGATGAAGGTTTGGGGCACACTTTATGCTTTCTTATGATAAAAATCTTGACATGGTTCATTTTCATTGGTCCTATCCTATGCAGCATTATCTGAGCCATGAAGCATTATCTAAATGAGCATTCTTTATTTGAACAGTTTATCTTATCAAAAGATAATCCTTGGTATCCTTTGCGTGCTTACCATATCCATCCATCCATATGCCTATCCAAGCATCAATCCATGACATTCCATACATTGCTAGACACTGGGGGCAGAGATTTACATCTTGCTTCGGGAATAAATTTTGATCTATATCCTCTAACTTATGTGGTGATCCGAACATTGGAAAACGTGAAACCAAATTGGTCAAAGTATTTGTGATCCAAAATCCAAATCACTAGCCCATGACACATTTTGACGAGAAGACATTCCTTATTAGTCTTCATCAAACATCGAACATTGATCCAAACAATTGATATCAATCACATCTAATTTACATGTCAATGTCACATCCAATCATTCGAACAACTTTTGGTCCAAATCAAGCTTCATCAATCATGATCATTCAATCCTCATCAACCCAATCCTTGCATTGTTGTGTATCCTCAACAATGTTATCATCATCATCAATCCATCAATCAGATCAATCAACCCTAGCTTGGTCTTCAACAAAATCCCAAATAGAGCACTGATATCATATCCATATCCAAATCATCAAAATCGTGCGAAAAATCCAAAAACATCAGAAAATCATCAAAACACAAAAATATCCAAAAATAAGAAAAACATCCAAAACATCAAAAAATCCAAAAAAAGCAAAAATAGAAAACATTAAAAACATTGGAATCTGAACTAGGTAATCTCTGAGCTTAAACATAGGCAAGGCTAATCTTTGATCAGCCCCTGAGACACAAAATCCAAAAACATCCAAAATCACATCAAAATCCAAAAACATTTGAAAAAACATCAAAAATCCAAAAACATTCAAAAACACAAAATCCAAAACATTAGAAAATCAAAAAATCAAAAACATCGCAAAATCCAAAAACCCAAAAAACAGCCTCAAAACATTTCAAAACATCAAAAACATCTAAATATTTGAAAAATCCATCCATATCATCTTGCTTGCACCCACAATAATCAAACATCCATAATAAACTAATCGTCATCTTCATCCTTTGGCAACACAAACAGAAACAATCATCGCAGTTAGCAAAATCAATCTTCAATTGTAAAATCAAAATCGAAACAACCGACCCCTAAAACAAAATCAAACTCTTGATCATTTTTAGACATGTCAGTCAACTTTATATCAACAACCTATCAATCAGCTTATCAAACCATCATCATCCTATACAATGCATGTCCTAGGATATATCATTCCAACAATGGGCATCATTTTGGATATCACCCTGGATTCTTATCGTATCAAAACACATCCCTTTGGCTAGAGGTATGAAGAACATTGGCTTGTTTGCACACTTGATCTTTTCTTTTGATTTATCTTATTGCGCTCATTCCAAGGACCTCTCAATGATATCCGAATGAAGGATTTAGAGAGATAGGAATGGGGCAACGATCTTTATCTTTTGTCTGTTGTGCTTGTAGGACGTTCTTGTAAAATAACTTGGCAAATACTTGCTTTGTTAGGTACGCCCTAGCAAGGTTTTTGTATGTCAAGTGAGAACAAGAATACTCCTATCCTTTTGTCGAGTCAAAGTCCATCGCACTAGGTACAACGCCATCCTGGTTCTTTATACCTTGATGCATTGTATCTACATGTGTAATCAAACATAAGGTAAGTATCCCTTTTAAAATCCCAATCCTTGATAAGCACGTCATCCATCTATCATCATCATTTCTCATCATCATTCTTCATCATCATTCTTCATCATCATCTCTCATAATGTTGGCTTGTTAGATCCTCTTGTCATCATCTAATTTCTTAATTTTCTGCACTAACATCACAACATGAATAGTTAATCATCATCACCAATACATCCATCATGCATCCATTATGCATTCACCTTGCATCCATAAGTCATCAATATTCTCCATATCATCTCACATGCATAATCATCATCATAATATAGATCTGTTAGTCTAAGCATCTCATAAATCATCACATTCACGTAAATCACACATTTTGCATAATCACAGCACATCACATCATCAATCTCATCCATCTCGCATCATATAATCATTTAAGTTGTTTAAAATAATATAGATTTGTTATTCTAAGCATCTTAAAATCATCTCATTTGCATCATTGTCCATAACGATCCATTCTGAACCTCTTTATCGTGAGATCAACCCTCAAATCGAATCTTTTTGCTCGATCTCTCAAGGGGGCAATGTACTAGTGTACTTCTTTCCGCTGGGGCATTCAAAAAAATTAGAAATTTTTTGATTTTGATCGCAGCAAGTTTATTCTTTGAACCAATGCAACAAGTACATTGCTTCAAAGAGGGGCAAAATGTAGACATGCAAAATTAACATTCTACATTTGATTAGGTTCATTCATCATCTGAACTAGATGTCGCATTAGGTCCATTCATCAATTGATCAGATTCACCTTCATTCATTTATCAAGTAATTTCATTAATCTCCATCTCCTAAAGTCATTTATTTAAGATCAAGAAAACATTATCATCAATCTTTTAATAAATCAAACATCCATATAAATCAAATCCTAAATCATATTCCATCATTTTCTAATTTAAATAAATCAAATATCAAAGTCCTAAAAGTCAAACTCACCTAATCATCATTAAACTAACATAATCATTATTTATTTAATCTAACCATGATTAAATACTAATCTCACCCACTTGCATTCTCTAGATATCTCCACTTGCACAAATAAATCAATTATATTGATTTATTAAAAACCCTCATTTTCCCTCAACATGACAAGTTGATTTTTCCCTCCAACATTGCATTTATTGCTATTTTTCTTGTCCCCCTCTCAAAATTTATTGCAAAATTTGAATTCAAATTCTCTCTCTCATGGGCACTCTTCCCAAATTTTGCACATGCATCAACCAATCACATGATGACAAGTGGCCTCTTCCTATTGGCATGTTTCTTAGTCCCACATTGGGCTCTCTTCAACACTTAGCATTTTGAAAATCCTTAAATAGAAAGCTTCAACTTTGAGCAAATCCTCCATCATCTACACAACTTGATGCAAGGTCATTCTCTTTGAGAATTGATCTTGTCCATTTATCATCTCCATATCCATAGCAATTTCATCACTAGCTTATCAATCAAGGATTGGGAAAGGGTCACTAGCACATGTGACACCAATCCACTATGAGATGAAGTTGATTCATGTTGTTTGTATGCTTATTTGGTATTTTTCTTGTTGTTTTAATATCTTACTTAGCATATCTAACATGTTTCATTATCTCATAGGGATGTTGAGGATTATTTTTGTTTTAAAATGCTAACCATATGCAGATTTTCACATCCACAGAAGCATAAAAAAATACACCTCTGACAAGAACTAGAGATCCACACACCATAAAGACCTAGTCACAAGCTAGTACAATAGCATCAACACCAACAAATAGTTGTTTTTACACAACATATACTCACCAAACCCAACAACCAATCTGGCAACAACCTTAGAGAACAAAGGCATCACCTCCAACAGGAACCAAAGGCCCATACAAACGACACCAAGAGTCCCAAATAGAGGGGGTAAAAAGCACACATGGTAAGCCAGAGAGGCCTCCATCCAACTAAGAGAGGAAACCATCAAGATCTCATTCACAGGTGAAGGGTACATGGGGAGGGGAGCAACAAAAGCAAACCCCCCACCAAGAAGAGAAGCAACGTCCTTCTACAACAACTCGACACCATAAACTTAAGCCAATGAAACTTCAAAAACCTCACATGAAACAAAGGAAATAACAAACTTCCCTCCAAGTGCACCACAAAGTTTAGGTAGCCGGAGCAGAGTCAGGGACAAGAAACTTCAACCCACAAGTGTCTAGCTTCAACAAAAAAGCCAAACTGCCATATCACACCAAGAAATACTGAGGGACCCTCACAATAGGCACAATACTCCAAAGCGAAGACACCCTTTGAAACAAGCATGAAACCCATTTAGGGCTAGAAGCAGAGACACCCTACATCACAACGATAGGAGTCACAAAAAAAGAGAAAAGGGGAGGGAAACAACACCAACCCCAACCATTTTGCAGCACCAAACCCAAACCTAGCTCATCATCATCCTCTGAATCGACACTGTCATCCTCTGATTGCAATCCCCATCTGCAAAATTCAAAAAACCAGCATCATCGCTATTCCCGCCTATCACACTCCCCCCTTATGACGAGGGTGTTGAGAATAGATTATATTAACAATTAAGTATGAGTCACCAAAATATTGAAACATTTTTATCCTCCTTCTTGATGCTACCTCTACTTTTGTTATAGTAGTGATACTATCCTTTATCTAAAGCTATGCAAGTAGGGCTTTCCTCATTTATCCTTCTTCTATAGAGAGAGTGTTGGAATTATGAAGTGTACACCAAGTTTTCTAGTAGTGTACTACTTATGGTCTTAATCATGTTGTGGTTTCTAATTTTTATTTGGGTGGCATTTAGAGCCATTCTCTATTTCACATTTTTTTCATAAGGCCTTATATGTTGGCTTGTTATGAAATTTTTAATATTTTCTTTTAAAGTTACCTTTTGTTCAATTTTATAAGAAAACATGTAGGCTTCTTAAATTGAAGAGATCTACAAGAAGTACATATTAGATTAATTTTGGAGTCTCAATCCTAACTAATATTTCAAAATAAATACTTTCTCCAAATCTATGTTCCTTGTTTAGACACCAATGTATGAGTGAATTTGGGTAAGCCATTTATCTATGACATGTATATATCTTTCCTTTAAACATAGCCTAATGCCTAGATTGAATTTTATACCTGCTATATGGATTTTGGCCACCAAACATTTGCTGAGAATAGTAGGGTTTTGATGTTATCTAAAAAATTGTAAAAGCTAATCAATAATGCCTACTTTTCCACATGCACAATGTTCCTCCAATTCGTCACATTATCTTTACAAAGGATACTCTATCATCTTCTTGAGCATCTCTAGTGTGGGAATGGTTGATGTTTTGTCTCCCATTTGAGAATACAAAGGAGGTATAACAATCATATGTTTCAAAACTTAACTTTTTATATTTAGGCCTTAAATGAGTGGATATACAAATAGAGATTGTTATTCATTTACGACTCTAATATCACATGAAAATGACATGAACTAAGTTCACTAATATCAATGATTTAAGATCCAAATGTAAAGCTTGGTGGACAATCCAGTCAAAGAGATTCAATTAGATGATAAGTTTAAGAGATTTGATTTACAATTGAGATCTAAAAATATGAAAAGAAACATCTCACAAAAATAAATAAAAACAAATAACAACCAAATTAAAACATTAACAAGACTATATTAGACTTCATATAAAATTTGTGAGAACATGTGTTTGGCTATATCCTTTTGAACTCTCGAGAATTTTTAAATAAGGTGTAATATGTATTTTAAGTTTCTAGAGAAGATTAGAGATTTAGAGTCCAAAAATCTGGACGAGACTAAATGCATGGTAATTGGACATACCTAAATCAACGATTGTGAGAGCCTTCAAAATCAAAATGATAATAACAGGACGTCTAGAGTTTGAAAATGCAAACAGTTGCTTTTATGTCACGGGAATTGCATTTATCTCAAATTTTGTCCTGGTTCATTGCAATGCCCTCCACAAGACAGTATATCTTATTTTAACACTTATTAAATCTTGAAGAGTTGGTAAACGCTTTTTTAAAGAAGACATTAAATGACTCATACACATGTCACGGATGGGATTTGATCTTTGATCAAGACGTTGTTGACAACGTGAATAGAAAGGGGTTAAAAAATATGGGGTTGGCCTTTCTACAGGTGGAAAGGTTGTTCAGTCTAAATCAATGGCGCGGACCCCTCTGAATGATAAGCAACAAATTATTTTTAACTTATTTAGAATAACGTTTGTTTAAAATACAATCTATGTATTCAATAAAGTTTAATTACACAAGAGAAGGATAGTCCAGTGGATTGTGAAGAAGCTAGTTGCAATAATAAAAGGGCATGGTGATAATAATATGACTGCATATAGACAAAGATGTCAAGTTTTCAAAATTCATAATTCTATTCAATTTTTGTTTCTGATTTTGATTGTGTTGCTGTTTTTTCCATCAATGTTTTGAATCACACTCATCTTCCTTATGTTCTTTATCATCTTGATGATCGATCACAAAGTGTCATTTGAAATTTTGATGGAAAAACACCAACACAATCAAAGCCCCAAAACCAATTGAATGTATAGAGATATACAAATTGAAGTAGTTAATAAGGTTTTTTAACGTTAACAGAGGTTAATTGAATGAATAATAATTAGGTATTAATTGATTTAGATTCAATAGAGTTGATGGGGTGGAGAGGTTTAGATCATGTAGTATTAGATAGAAATTACAATCATGTCATAAATAGGATCAAATGAAGATAGAGATTGTTAGTTTAGTGATAAAAGAATGTATGTTGGTTGATGAAGTCAATGAGATCTATTTGCCTCGTAATCTAGAGGTGTTGTAGACAATTGTGTACATAGATTAGAATCAAAATATTCTCCCAAGTTGTATGTTGGGTCACCTTTGTTGTGCTAGTTTTCTAGTTTGTACCTCCAAATTCACTTTGTACATGTGAACTCAACCTCTAATGATATTTGGGTTATACCCTATAGATTCTCAAAAAAGTAGTCTAATAGGTAATAATAATTCCTATCATGCTCTTATAGTTTTTCTCTCAAATTGGTGATATTTAAATATACCATGACAAACATCAATATGTAAATATGTACGTGAATTTTAAATTATTGCTAGGTGATTGGCATGCACTAAGATTCAAGTGTGCACATTAGCATGCAAATACAAATTATTATTCTTAATTTCTTATGTATTGAGACATTCTTAGATTCTCTTTTGATGGTGGATGGATGAGATTTAATGATGAGAATGAATGACACAACACCAAATTGTGAAGATTTGTGAAATTTTATCCTAGGATCATAGTGTATGATGGGGCTGGTAGACTTATTTTTCATATTGATTTTGACTTTATTGTGATCAATATCACAACAATTAGGATGACCGCATAGCTACAAACATGACCTAGGTTAGATAACTAAGTTTAGTCATTTTCCAATAGGGTTGTATTATGGATAAGGATTGGATTAATGATAAAAAATAGATGCATAAGAATAGGGATAAGTGATATGCATATTGTTGAGTTTAATTATTGCAAGGTACACTATGTACAAAATGTGTCATTTATAAGGGTATGTGCAGGATCATCAAGTAAAAGACTAGCCCTTAAGTGGTGAAAAATTGAGAAAAATCAGAGTTAGGCAACTTGACGTAAAAATTTGAATAAGTTTTCTATATTATTTCAAAAATATATTAGAATAGAATCTATAGCAAATTGAATGTAGTTTTTAAACTACTAGGTTTTTTTAAAAAAAAATCTACTTCTAGTGAAAATTTGAAATTTCAATGCAGTATTACTTAAATTTCAGGGAAAAAATAAGAAGTTGGTGTTTGTTTTACCACCCTAACCATAATAAAATGATAATATTTTTTTATAAGATTTTAGATATAAGTAGAGGACTCATGTGTCGATGTGATGCATAATTTTTTGTAATTTTTTCCCAAGTAAATAATTAATTAAGAATTTTTTATTACAACTTTTAAAAAATATAAAAACTTGTATGTTTGAGCACCTTAACTTGGTCAAAAATTCATGAAATTATTATTTTTTAATCCTATAGTATCTGAAGCATAGAATGTGACACATACTTGATTCAAAATGTGATATCATTTGAAAGCTATAAATGTTTTTCAATCAACCTATCAATCAAGACTTTAGTCGCAATTCAAATAGAATATGAATAATAATTATTTATTAAATTCAAAATAAATCATAATTTACATTGGTGGAAAGTTGAGAATCTCCTTTAAAAACCCTTTTCATTTCATCAATTTTGGGTTAAAAAAAGTCGTCAGCCACATACTCTACACATACCCATCATATCGCCCCTTTTTGGCCCATCATGATCTTACACATACCCATAACTATACAAACATATCAAGACATTTCTCAAAACTAGGCACAAAACTATATGATAAAATGCATTTCCCGCCACATTGAGGTACATGTGAATCTCTAAGTATGAATCATGCATTTCTAAGTATGTAGCATTCTAGAATATGCATAAGGTAAATGCAATTTAAAAATGGAATTTGAATCCATAAATTGTGAATATTCACCTTCCTTATTCTATTCTTTTTAGAAATTTTTCTCCCTTCAATTCCTAAAAGATAATGGAGAAAAGCCTCCTTGATCTTCTCACTTTTAATATAGATTGAATACAAAAAGTGGGAATAGTAATGATCATGTGTACACCCTTCAATTAGTTGACCCCATAGCTTACATTGAATCATAGCTTGTAATAAATTCAAGGAAGATCCTTATATATGTATTGATAATAAAAATGAACATATATGTAGTAATAGATTGATAATATAATGTATTACAAGATAGGTACAATCATATTCACGAGAAAAAATAATAACAAATCATAAGTAGGAAAGGATATATAATCATCTAAGCATGTTAAAATATAGCAACTATAGCTAGAAGGGTGTATTGTGGTAATAATAGAAATGGACTAGAGATAGAATGAAATATGGGATCATATTATCCCCAACACATGCATGATAATGGTGATACAACTCTCAATGGCCAAAAAACCCATGAAAGTATAGTAAAATTCCTAATGTCGCATCCATGAGCACAAGAAGACATAAGGTAGGATTAATAGGGTAAGTAGGATAAATATAATGGTGATGCAATCATTAGTGGCCAATGACATCCACAAAAATATAATCAATGATCAATATAGCATCCATGATAATGAGATCACAAAGGATAAGATCAATAAAATACGTAGGATTACAATAATGGTGATGTGGCCTTATGTGGCCAAGAATGATCTTGAATGTGTAATAAAAGGGACAATGTTCCATCCAAAAATAGAATTCCACATGTAGGGTACAATCACTCGCATAACATCAAGAGACTTACACAAAATGATTGACAATGAAATGAAACTTAATAATGGCATGAAACCCAACAATGGGATGAATTACAATATAATACTAATGTAAGGTCAATAGGTGAGTGAGATAATAATATGATACCCCCAATGCTGTTATCATATATAACCATTTAATATTAATACATGGACACTCTATGAAGCTAGATATAGTAATATGATAGAAGATCATTGATGAATACTCTAAGGAATATCGAGACATATCAATACTCTATCATGAATTATATAAGATAAAATATAGAAATATGAGATCATTTCATGTAGTCATGGTTAGGAGGTCTTATCAAATCACCCAACCAGGTAGCCAACACAAAAAAATATTTACAAAGAGACATAGTTCACAAAATATTTTTTCATATCCAACATTTAGGAATACAATATACAATGAGAGACATTATAGTCTCCTTCTAGTTTCATTACTTCTTCTTAGGAAATAATTCATTGTAGTATTTTTTCACTATAGCATCCATCTTCACCAACAACCTTTTTTGTCAGCAACCACTCTCTCTTCCCAATCATTCAATTGTAGATTCAACTTGTGTCACTCAACCTTCATATCTACAAAATCAACTAAAGGTTATTTTATTCTTATAGGAATTGGCATCAGGACTCCAACTCTTCCTTTGAACTTCCAAAAAAGATTTCCCCTCCAAAAATATCCCACTATGTGTGTGTTGATCTACCCTTTATTCCTTGGGTACTTATGGAGTTGTACTAATTTGATTCTTGGTACTTATAGTGATTGAAGCATTTCATAAATAAAAAGTGCAATAGCAAGGAAAAGTTCCACAAACTAGTAACAAGTTAAAATTTTACAAACTACTAGCAAGTGGAAGTTTTCTTATTTAGTTGACCAAGGAAAGTCCACATGTTTAGATGACAAAGGAAAGTATGCGCTTTCGGATGACAAAGGAAAGTCCATTTTTAGATGACCAAGGAAAGTATAAATGTTCAATTGACTAGAAAAATTGGTAGTTTATATTAGGTGTTGATATCATTACATCATTCTCACATAATATTTTGGAAATTAACGCTCATCCCTATTGAATGTCATGTCTACATCATGCTTATGTCATCATTGAAACTATTCATCTAAATAGGTTAATGAAATTCTATAAGTTTCAAATAACTTTATTTTACCTATATATCCCAATGGCCATGTAAAATACACAAAATTTAGATGGTTAGGGAATTCATAAAAGTGTTAGATAGACAATTGTCTTCACAAGCCATATGACTCCAAAATTCTCCTAAATATTGAAAAACCTATTGGTATAGTCTTGTGTGGGAAAAATCATCAGAATTGGTCAAATACATTGGTACTTGTTCTAAAAAACCAATTTAGTAGCACATCTAGGAAAAGGCTTGTAGTAAACCAAACATCCACATAAGAGTAGGTTCAACAATAACCCATGAGTCCACAAACCAATAAAAGACCATAAACCTACATAAGCATAACTTAGTCAATGTTTATCCTATCTTCACCAAATTGCAACTACAAATATCCATTATGATATTGTACAAAGTGGTTCCCTTAATTTTCCAAAATTGGATCTTGAAACATAGATTTTTGGGTCCCTAATGCTTCTCTTACACTCTTCGGGTTTTTCACCTAAAAGGAGATAGGGCCAAAAATGCTAATGATTCATTCAAATTATGTTATATGCAATGTTTTCTAACATAAATTAAGTTAACCAAATGAAATTAACTGATCTAAATGATTGACTATGAATACAAAAGTGAAATCAAAGCTATGTTTGAAAACACATTGTGATATGCAAGAAATGTAGTAAATGAAGGAAATATGAAGAACAAAAAGAAATGGGTTAAATCATAGTGCACTAGGAAAAAGTTTGATAATTATATGATGTTGTAGATGCTAACTAAAATCACTAAATTTTCACAATGGGACTCATTCGTACAAGGTGGCGAATCAATCCTCCTCTTGGTGAAAAACTGTCAGAAGCTGGTTTCTGATTGTTGAGATCTAGAATTTGAAAAAAATTAGATTTTTAGTCCTAAGGTGGGACTCATTCACCACTGGTGTTGAATTATTCCTCTCCCAATTTTTTGAAAAATCAAGAGACAACTTTGCAACACAAGATCTCGAAATCACTGCTTGTTGGGTTGTTGAAGTCAATTCTATGGGAAATGAACATAAAACCTTCTCCAAGCTTGAAATACACTTAAGTTGACTTGAAGCACCTAGTTGACTTGAAAACCAATCTTCAACACCTAATAACTTATAAAATTTGCACACAAAAGGGTGAAAAAAAACATGCAATAGGTGAAAAATGGTTGAGGGTTAGTGAATAAGGGTTTTCCTTGGTCAAACCCAACTTATGGTAATCAAACCCTTAATGCAACATTGAAATGAAAGAGAAAGATAAACTAATAACATGCAATTTTTATCAACTTACCAAACCCTTTATTATGTAAGTTTGAAGTAATGTCAATGGCTACTTCAAAGTGCTTGAATAGTGCTTGAAAAGATGTTGTAAGATGCTTAAATGTTTGAGTGAATAGGTGGATAAGTGAACTTGATGTATGGGGGTTGAAATGAGGTGAAAATCACTTATTTATACACAATTATGCCTTAGTATCCATGCATACCTCATCACAGGCTGACATCAAGTGTTTTTGAATAAAATCCCAAAAGGAATTTTAAAATATTTTGAATTTGGGGCCAACGGGGACTCATTCACCACCCATGGCAAATGGGTCCCACCTAGGACCTAAAAAATATGTCTTGAGAAAAATGTTGTATTTAATGTTGTTTATCAGGATAACATTCAAAAATACACTTAATTAAGTCATCTGAGGGCATAAAGGGGCCAAATAAAGCTTTAGAAAGGGATAAATAGTTAAAATATGCCTAGAAAAGCATGAAATCTTGTTACAACACTTTACAACACTTCAAAATAGGACTTTTTTAGTGATGAAAAGGTGATTTTTAGGTGAATTGTAATGAATAGAGTCTAGAAGAATGTAGAAATGTCTTACAAAACTTCACAACAACTTCACAAGACACCGTTCTTTGAGTTTTATTTCCTAAATATGCATGTTCAAGCCATGTTACAACATAAAATCAGAGTAACATAGTTCCAACACCATGAAACAAGACCTTAAAGGCCATGAAAATGACAAGGGGCCATTTTTATATGGAACATTTAGCCGCTACTTGAGTGAGAGGATGAACTTGCTTCAAACTCATGCTAAAGTAGCCATGAACATTGAGAGAAGGGTTCAAATGTACTTATGTTAGAGAGATGGAATGACAAAAATCAAGAGGGATAATCATGACCCCATGATGAAGATCCCATGGAAAACTAAGTATAAGAAGAAAGGAACACACAAGTTTTGAGAAAGAAGTGGATGAAGCTTTGATCGTCAATCCAACTAGTTGTGGAAAGAGATCTGGGCTGATTGTTTGAAAAAGAGATTTTGTACTCACTATGGGGCCATGGAGCTTCAAGCTGTCTATGGGGTGAAATGGCCCAACTGTACTCACTCTGGGGCCACAAAACTAGTTTTCCAT
Source organism: Sequoia sempervirens (assembly GCA_007258455.2). NCBI lineage: Eukaryota > Viridiplantae > Streptophyta > Pinopsida > Cupressales > Cupressaceae > Sequoia > Sequoia sempervirens. Next base: position 37,412,186 of record VDFB02018296.1, read on the forward strand.
AGGGTGAGAAATCCCAAAAGGGTAAGATACATACACTAGTTGGTATGCACTCAGAAACACAAAGGTGGCTATGGGGAAAAGTCATGCAACTAGGTGGGCTTCCCACTCAACCATGTTAAAGTTATACCACCTAATAACTTTAACAAGGCACCACAAGGAAAATTCTCATAGAAAGAAAGGAAAGTACCACAATCATGTGTGTTGCATTATGCAAGGTGGCAAAAAGGTGCCAAATGTAAAATGCAAAAAATGTAATGTAAAAATGTAAAATGCAAAAGATGTTCAAAGGAGTCTTGTTCAATTCATGCAAGGTTAGTCACTTAGGGAACATTGTGTCTAATGTTTCCAAGAGAGGACCAATCATAGAATAGTATATTCACAACTTAGGGGATGTAGTGCATCACATTAGGCCACCAAGAGGAATATAATATGCTAAGATAGATCACACTTATAAAGGAAATCATACCCAATTTCATCCACAAAGTGATGTACACATCATATAAATGACAAGGCTACGTTAATAACCAAGAATACAAATGATTAATGGTACTCTATGCCCCCCACTTTAAAGGAATTGATACACATCATTTTGTGAGCAATTACTTTAAAGTAGCAAAGGGAAGAAAATGCAAAAATAAAACAAGACATCAGAGCCAACTCAGAAAGCCCTATGGCAAGTCATATGTTTCAAACTTAGGTTGCATCATGTTAAGGAAAAATGAAAAAAGAAAGAAAGGGAGTTTCCCCTCAGAAAAGAGCATGCCAAACACGTAAGGGATCTATGGATTTGGGGTCGATATATTTGTTGTTGCAATGTTTTGATGAAAGAGCGCGAACTATCATCATTCCCCAAAGCACATAGAACTGGAAGAATGACATAAAGAGGGAAAACAAAAAAAAAAGTCTATTTTGGGTCAACATAGAAGAGACATTGTGGTCTTGATGCCTTGCATCATCCCAAAAAGGGAAACACAAGTGGAAAGAAAATGAAAAAATATTTTGGGTCAACATGAAGGAGACATTGTGGTCTTGATGGCTAGCATCATCCCCAAAAGGAAAACACAAAAAAAAATTGAAAACGACAGGAACCATTTGGGTCAACATGGAAGAGACATAGGATGTCTCTACACTTTGTGTCATCCAAAAAAGGAAAAAACAAAACAAAAGAGAAAAAGACAAGGACCGTTTGGGTCAACATGGAAGAGACATAGGTCGTCTCTACACTTTGCATCATCCCCAAGAGGAAAACACAAAACAAAAAAGTGAAAATGACAATGCATAACAAATAGAAGAATAGAGGTATAAATAGAAGAAGTGTACGAAGAGAGAGAACATCAAATGCATGATACGGGAGAACATGATAGAAAAAGGAAAAAAAAAGGAAAAATAGAAAGAGAAATGCAAAAATAAAGGTTAGCTAGGAAAATGTAAGTTAACCATCTAACAATTCATCTGCTTTGCAATCATGTTTAGTGTAATGCGAAGGTGACTGGCTGTCCAGAGGAAGAATTGCAAGCGCCGAACTAGGAGTTGCACTAGGTTCTTCACTTGGTTGAGAAGATTTACCATTTAGGATCATTGTAGATTAAAATAGAGAATTTGAGCCATTATGCACTTCTTCATCTATTTTGGCTATCATCTTATCATCATCATCATCATCAAGATTAATGACGATGGGAGGACGAAGGGTGATTTATAAGGATGGATGTATCAAAAGTTGTGGTTGTTGGATTGGTTAATTTTTTTGTGATTGTTGCACTGGACTATCTTGTGGCAGGTTAGTGGAAGGAGGGTGTTCATCTATTAATTCTACCAAAGGTGGAGGTTGGTTTTCATTGTTTTCTTCCATGCAAGATTGACAAGCAAGGAGACGACGACGACACCTATGTTCCCTAGCACCGAAGTTTGTTTAATTTTGTTTTTGGAGTTGTTGAGGTGTAACAACAGATTGAGTCATAATAGGTTCTTCTGCTTCAGAAGGAAGAACAAAAGAAATTGAATAAGACGGGTCAATCACTTTCTCCTTTTCTTTATACACTTGTTTAATTCAAGGAGGCATGATAGGATTATTTTCATTTTACCTAGGTCATTTAAATGATGGTGTGGAAGAGTGTGAGGATTTTTTGGGAGGTTGTATGGTTTTCTCAATGTCAAACTAAGGTGGAAGCATAGTTTCATCTATGATAGGAGGTGGGGAAGTGGACAGGGATGTGTTACAAATAAACAATTCGACTATTTTTTTGGCATGAAACTTTTGATTGGCAATGAAAAAGAAATCCTTGCGAGGAGTGATGGGTTCCATTAATGTAGGCCAAAAATTTTCTAATGAAAAGTTACCTTTGGAAGATAACGGATTAAAGCCACTATGGTGTATGGTGAATATCGCATCGTCATGTGGAAACTTCAAACACTTATGAACAATTGATGGGATCACTTTCATTGAGCAAAGCTAAGGGTGGCCTAGCCACAAACGAAATTGGTTAGATTGTGGAATAATTAAAAATGTTACATATGAAGTTTTAGGTCTTATCTATAGGGGTTGCACGATCGATCTGATCATAGGGCATGCAAAACTAGTATGTGTTTTAATCCATTTGGTGGGTTTATTATAATCATCTTGATATAGCTCATGTAATACTAGAAACCCCTATGTGATCATGTTCTCACAACAACCAAGATCTATTAATATACCATTGGTGGGATAATAAGAGATTCTACTGGCCATGTAAAGAGGACAATCAAGAAGCTTTTGTAGTATTCCTTTAGCAGAAAATGTGATATCAAGAGATTTAGTGGTTTGGACCTTATGAGGGATAACGTATATTGTACCCACAAGTTCATCCATTGGACTAACTTGGGTAACATTACGAGTTGTATCAATAATCATTACATCAATATTTGAAGGTTTGCTAGCCTTGAAAAAGGAAGTGGTGTGTTCAGGCATAGGGTTGGTGAAAATTTGCAAATTTTGGTTAGGGGGTGCAACGAATTTATTGCCTTGTCATTAACACCCATAATGGAAAATTGGCCTAAATCAATGAGGTCTTGAACTAAATGTTTGAGATGCTTGCAGTATTTAGTGCCATGTCCATTTTGGAAATGAAAATGACAATAAGCATTAGGTTTGAAGGTAGGTGGTAAGGGCTCATTTGGACAAGTGGTCTAATGGGTGGAAACTTGAGCACATGCATTGTTGAATTAATTGGTTAATTGTATTGTGGAGGTATTGAGTAGGGGTGTAAATTGTCTCTTCGGATGCCCACAGGTATAAGGCATCACTAGTTTAACAACTACCACTTGATTTGGAATAGGTGGGGTTGGGGGTTGTAGTTGTGGTGAAGGAGGCAGATTAAACTATAAAAAGCCTCTATTTGGTTTGCAAAACTTTTGTGTGTTGTTTTGATTTTGATTGTTGTGTTTGGGGTTTTCAACTTGGCTAGAAGTGGATTTTGAATCACAACTGGAAATCGAGTTTTGATAGTCACATAAGGTTGTACATAAATGCATGAAGGAAGGGAATTTTATCATGGCTAATTTATCCTAAAGGTTGGTGTGTAAGATTTTGATAAATATCTTTTGTAGATGTGCATCAAGAATCTTGACAGATCAATTTGAGCATACAGGGATTGATAGTATGAGATAAAATCTGTTACTTTTTCATCTGTGTTTTATCTACATCTCATGAGGTTTTCCATTGTCTTTTTAGGTGTCATGTTAACTTGAAAGTGACATATAAAACCATCCACTAATTCACTGAAAGAATAGATGGAATGATTAGGTAGGTTGGAAAACCATTCTAATGAAGTATCTTTCAAGGTCCTTGGGAAAATTTCGCTAAAAGCTTATCGTCAAAGATGAAGTCACTACACAAAGCTGTATAAGCATTAACATGGTTGATAGGGTCTCCTTTTCCTCCATATTTCTCAAAGCAAGGAATTTCTATCCCTTGTGGTATCGAGGTACATAATATTTCTAAAGATAAGGGGCTGCTACAAACATGATATGTGGGTGGAGTAGTTTGACGTTGACTAATGGTGGAAATTTGATGTTGCATGGATGAAACAATGTTAAGGAGCTATGTAAGAACAAGATTAGGGTAAGTGGGTTGAGGTGGAAGGGAAAATGGTGATGGAGTGTAAGTGATGTTAGGGGAAGTGAAAGGAATGCTAAGGGGTGTGAAGGTAGTGGAAGGGACTTGTGATGCCATAAGAGAAGTAGGAATGCTAGGTGGAATCGGGAGAGAAGTAGTCACATAGTTAACTTGATGCATAGTTGTGTGGACTTGAGGATTAGTGTAAGCTGGTATGGAGGTTATGGTTGAAGGGGGAGGAACTTGAGGTCCTCCTTGGCTTACAGGAATTGTTGTGGATTGAGTATTAGAAGAAGCATGTTTATTGTAAATCTTAGCAATTCTATTCATCACTTGTAAGCCATCATCACTTTCAATCAAACGATTAAGTTTGTTAATGGCAGGTATAGTAGTGGTAGAAATGTTTCAAGTGACAAGTCTTGTTGTAAATGTGCAAAATTCTCATGGATATTAATGACTTTTTTCTTGCAAGAGGGAGTTGTTTTGAGTGTCAACATGCATGGGATGGAAAGGATAATGCATGGAGGGGCATTGTTAGTTCCTAATACACCATTGTCCATAGTAGGAGTAGGAGCTAGTGAGATGCCAAGGTCCATAATGAAATTCCTATCGTGGGATGCCATAATTCTAGAACTTCTTCTCACTAAAGTATTATCAACGAGGCACCAAAAACTCATACAAATACCACAATGGATGGGTGAATGAAAATGAAAGCTAATCTAGAACTTTCAAAATGCTAATAATAGAAATTTTACTAAATATAATAGAGATCTAACTACAAAAAATAAAAAATGCAGACAAATGCTAGAAAAATGCCAGAAATATTGTTAAAAATGTAGAGGGATTGATTCGCCCTGGGTGGCGAATGTGTCCCAGTATGAAGTTTTTTTTGTTTTTTTCAAAAATTTAAAGATGATTTGAATGTTGTACACTATACAATCCAAGATGAAAAATGCAGATTTTTTAGTTTCTTTCCATGAGATGCAATGCAAAAATGAAATCTAAATGAAGTTTTCACTAATGAAAGATAAAAAGCCCTAAAATCCAATAACAAAACAATGTCCTAATTGAATGTTAATGAAAATGTAAGCTAAGATGCAATATGTAAAAGAAATCAGAAATGCAAAGTGTTCAAGAGTCAGATTCACCAAGATGAAACATAGATTTTTTGGTCCCTAATGCTTCTCTTACACTCTTAGGAATTTTCACCTAAAAGGGGAAAGGGCCAAAAATGGTAATGATTCACTCAAATTATGTTATATACAATGTTTTCTAATGTAAATGATGTTAACTAAATGCAATTGACTAATCCAAATGACTGAATATGAATGCAAAAGTTAAATCAAAGCTATGTTTGAAAACATATCGTGATATGCAAACAATGAAGTAGATGAAGGAAATATGCAGACCAAAAAGAAATGGGTTAAATCAGAGTGCACCTAGGAAAAGTGTGATGATTTTGGGATATTTTAGATGTTTATTGAAATCATTGAATTTTTTGTAGTGGGACTCATTCGCCCAGGGTGGCAAATCAGTCCTCCTTGTGGTGAAAAACTGTCAGAAGCTGGTTTCTGACTGTCGAGATCCATAATCTAAAAAAAAAGGATTTTTAGTCCTAAGGTGTGACTCATTTGCCACTAGTGGTGAATCAGTCCTCTCCCAATTTTTTTAAAAATCAAGAGACAACTTTGCAACCCCAGGTTTGGAAATCACTGCTTATCGGGTTGTTGAAGTCAACTATGTGGGAAACAGACAGAAAACCTTTAGCTCCAAGCTTGAAATACACTTAAGTTGACTTGTGAACCAATATTCAACACCTAATAACTTGTCAAATCTACACACAAAAGCCTGCAAAAAATTACAATATGGGAAAAATGGTTGAGGATTAGTGAATAGGGGTTTTCCTTGGTCAAAACCCACTTATGGTAATCAAACCCTTAATGAAACAGTGAAATGAAAGAGAAAGATAAACTAATAACATGAAATTGTCATCAAATTACCAAACCCTTGATAATGAAAGTCTGAAGGAATGTCAATGGATGCTTCAAAGTGCTTGAATAGTGCTTGAAAAGATGTTGTGGAATGCTAGAATGTTTGAGTGAATAGGTGGATAAGTGAACTTGATGAATGGGAGTTGAAATGAGGTGAAAATCACTTATTTATACACAATTGTGCCTTAGTATCCATTCATACCTCATCATAGGATGACATCAAGTATTTGAATAAAATCCCAAAAGGAAATTTAAAATATTTTGAATTTGGGCCAAGGGGACTCATTCGACACCCATGGGTCCCACCTATGACCTAAAAATATGTGTTTCTTCATTATATTTATTTTATCAGGGCTCCACCATTACACCACAAGATCCATAAATCTGCTTCTTATTTTCTTTTCCATAAGACATTGTATTCTGTGTTATGCTCTGTCTCCTGTCACCTTTTCCTTATTTCCTTCCATATTTCCATCCAGCTTTCCGTTCCACCTTCCTTCTTCCTTTCCTGCATATCTATTTCCTTTCCCCTCTCACTCCTTTCCATTTTCTTTTGTGTGTTCTCCCTATATTTATCCACCATTATATGCTTTTCTGTGCTATGTGCCTCTCCATTATATATATACTCTCATTTTCGTGTGCATGTGTGGTCCTATTTATGTGTTGGTCCGTTGTGTTTCCTCCTGCATGTCACCTCTATTTTATTTTATTTCTGTGTCATTCTGGTCATGTCTCACCTTGCTGTCTCGTGTTCTCATGTGTCCGTTGGTCTGGTCTCCATTGTTCTTCCATGGGTCGTGTCTTGTGGGGTTGGTCCTGGGGTCCATGTGCCTCTTCTCTTTTTCGTATTAGTCCTTCCTCCATGTCTGTGTGGCTCACCATTGGGGTCGGCAAATAAGGCTATCTCTGTGGGGTTCGTGTTGTGGGTCCATTTCTTTCCTCCATATTTCCGTCCATTACCGTGTCCCTCCGTTCCATGGTCGGGTCCTCTGGTTGATCCTGTGTCCTTCTGTGGTCTCATGTCTCGGCTTGGGATCCTGGGTCCATTCTCTACCTTCAGTGTCATCCTGTCCATTCCTCCGTTCCATTGTCTTCCTCAGTGTGTGTGGTCAGTGTCCATTTCTCCACTTGGTCTGTGTGTGTGGCTCCATTGGCAGTTGTCCATCCTTTCCTGTGTGGGTCTGTGTGGTCATTTCCTCCTGTGTGTCTGTCTCTCTCGTGTTATCCACTGTCCACTGTCCTCATGGGGTCCTCCTGGGGTCCTCTCTCTCTCTCTCTCTCTTCCTGTCCTCTGTGCCTCTCATCGTTCCACTCTCCACATGTCAAGTGTCTCTCTGTCTCTCTCATCTGTCTCCGTCCATCTTCCCTGTCTATCTCACCTCTATAGATCCTGTCTGCCTCTGCCTGTGTTTCCTCTCCTCTCTGCCTGCCTCCTCCATCATCTGATGATCTCGTTTCCCTCTCACACCTATCTCTCCCTCCTTCCATACCTCTCCCTCTCTCTCTCCATCCATCTCTACTCTCTATCTTCTCCTCCCTCTCTACCCACATATCTCTCTCTAACCTCTCTCTTAATCGCTATATCTCCCTCCATCTATCCTTCCCTATCTAATTCTCTCTTTATTAGATCTATCACCTCTCACTTCTCTCTCTACTTATATCTATCTCACCTATCACTCTATACCTCTCCCTCCATCCTCTCTCTCTCTCACCACTCTCACCTCTCTCCCTCCCTCCATACCTACCTATCCCTCCCTCTCCTTTTGTTTCTACTTCTCTCTATCTCCCCCTCTATCTACCTACCTCTTTCTCTCAGTTTCTCTCCAACTCACGTCTCCCTCTCCATACCTACCTCTCCCTCCATCTCTCCTTCCTTCTCCACTTCTCTCTACCTACCTATCCCTTCTATACCTATTTATCTCTCCCTCCCTTCCTCCTTCCATCTCTTAATATCTCTACCTTCCTCCTTCCCCCTCTCTCTCTACCCTTTCCTCTCTCACCCCCACCCTCCCTCTTCTCTATCTATCTCTCTCTCACCTCTCCCTTCATCCCTATCTCTCTCTCTACCATATCTCTACCTACCTCTCTCTCTACTTTTATCTATCTCAACTATCCCTCTTTACCTCCCCTCCCTCTCGTCTCTCTCTCCCACCCTCCCTCCTATCTCTCTAACTCTCTCTCACATCTCTCTCACCCCTCTTTGTATTTCTCTATATATTATCAACTCTCTCTCACCTCTTTGTCCCTCCCTTCCTACCTATACCTCCCTCTCTCCTTCCCTCTATACTTCTCTATATCTCCCCCTTCCTCTCTACCTATCTCTAGATCTCTATTGCTCTCTCTCACCTCTCTTTCTCCATCCCTACCTCTCTCTCCATCTCATTACCTCTCTACTTCTCTCTATATGCCATCTCCATCTCTCTACCTACCTCTCCCTCTATAAATCCTTACCATGCTCTCTACCTACTTACCTCTATCTCCCTTCTCCCTATCTCTACCTACCTCTACCTCTATCACTCCTTACTACTTTCTCTTCTCTCTTAATCCCTCCCTCCCCCCTCTCTTTACATCCCTCTCCTCTCCCTCCATCACTCCCTCTCTCTTTAACATTATCTCTTACCCTCTCTACTTCTCTCTATCTCACCACTCTCACTATAACTCTATCCCTCTACTTCTATCTATCTCAACTATACCACTTTACTACTCTTTCCCTCTCCTCTCTCTCACTCAATTTGTCTCCCCCTCTCTCTGATATACACCAAGATGTGACAAAAAAAGGGAGGAAGGTGGGGAGATTGATAGAGAGAGGGAAGGAGGGAGGGAGAGGTAGATATGGATAGAGAGAGATAGAGATAAGTAGATAGAGAAGAAGAGAGAGATGGGGAGGAGGGAGGGAGATGTAGGGATGGGGAGAGAGGTGAAATAGAAAGAAGTAGATAAGGAGGGGGGAGGATGGAGGGATAAGTAGGGAGGGAGAGTGAGGTGAGATAGATAGATAGATAGATAGATAGATAGATATATACATACATACATACATACATACATGCATACATACATACATACATACATACATACATACATACATATATACATACATACATACGTACATACATAAGTAGATACATAGATAGATATAGAGAGAGATAGAGATGTGATAGAGAGAGTAGAGAGGGTAGGAGGAAGGTGGAGAGATTGAATAAGGGAAGGAGGGAGGGAGGGAGAATGAGGTATATAGGGATAGGTTAGATAGAGATAAGTAGAGAGGGAAGGTGGGAGGAAGGAAAAGAGAGGGGGGAGAGAGAGAGAGAGAGAGAAAAAAGGTATATAGAGATAGGATAGGTAGAGAGGGAAGGTGGGTGGGAAAGAGAGAGAAGGGGGTAGATAGAGAATACTAGAGAGGGAAGGAGGGGAGAGAGAGCAAGAGAGAGAGAGATTTCTTGAGCTTAATGGAGAGAGAGGTCTAGAGCACAAGAGATAAACAATGAGTGAGATAGAGAGAGAGAAATATTATACAACTTGTTGATTACTAAAATTTGACCACTTGATTACTGAAATTTGACCACCTAATTATTGAAATTTGACTAAGTCTAAAATTTATAATATCTTCCAAAAAAAAAAAAATTATAACTCCAAAAGATCTAAAACCACTCTCTAACATCTTGAAACAATATACATGAAATAAAACTTAAAGTGTAAGAAAGTAAATGTCCATATCTAAATATTTAGTTCATGTATATAGTTTCACTGATAGAGAAACATAAAGAAAAAGACAAAGAAAAAAGAATGAGAAAGAAAATTCATTCTAAAATGTCATCATTCACATTTGGCAAGCACCAAATTTGGCACTCTCCAAACATGTTGTAATTGACTGATCCAGATGGATACTTGTGAAATTTTGAAGTGTTCCATTTGGTCCAAAAATTACTACCATGTCAAATTGCTCAAAAAAATAACCCAATGCACCTTGAATGGAGCCAAAAGGATCTTGTAGGCTCAAGTTATGCAAAGTTAAAGTTGGGTCAAAATAGGAACCAAGTGTCAATCAGAAAGGAAAAAAAATGATCATCTCAAAAATGGTCAAAGGTGGCATCATGTCGAAGAGTTCATCACAATGATTCTAACGCTACTCGTTTCGCAACAAATGAAGCTTGTATGGAGAAGATATAGCTGGTCAAAGTTTATGAGCAAAATGGGTTGACCATGCTGATGTCATCATGGTGACATGGCATCTCAATCAACAGTCCATAAGCTGACGTTGTAGAGTAGGAAAAATGGCAAAAATGTGGTCCAATCTGGTCTTCACATGTGTCAAGACATTTTGAATGAAGAAATACCATGTGGCTCTATGATAGGTCACCATGTGGTGCACCAAGTCAACCCCTCCTCATGCGATCAAGTTGGTCTTTACTAGAAAAAATGAGTTCAGGGGGGTCGAACTCATGAACCCCCATTTAAAAAGTTACCACTAGCACCAATTGCTCTAAGAGCATGAGTTGGTAGAATATTGGCAATGGTTTCTTTTATTAAAGAATTAAATTTGATCCTCTCTATTTTTAAAAGATTAAACCCCTCCTTTTATTTTTATTTAACCAATAAAGTCCTAAGCCTGAAAATACAAATATTTTTAAAGATTTTTAAATGATTTTTAAGGATTTCAATAAGATTTTAAGGGATTTAATATGGCTCATGAATATAAGCCATTCTTTGTAAAGATTATTTTTGTAAGACTCAAAAATATAAGAGCTATTATTTAGGAATGAGTTTTTTACAAAAGGATATTGTACGCTTGGAATTATAAGGACCATGAATTAAAGGGAGAAGGTCATTTTTGAGAGATTTATTCTTGTAATTGGGGGGATTTTCCAAGATTTACTATTTTAAATGGAATATTTAGTTGAATTTATAAATCATATGGTTTTAAACCATATTAGGAAAAAATTAATGTATAAAAAAGGGGGAGTTTAGGACTTGGGAAACAAAGTGGTGATTGTTGTGAGAGAATTTTCTTGGTGAGTTTTCATGTTCAACTTTGTGCTTTGGAGCAATTTTATTCTACTTGCACTTAAAGGAGAGGAACTTTGTAACTCTTGCAAAACTAGGAGGAGACTTTGTCAAAGTTGAAGAGCTTTGTAAGCCATTTTCTAGAGTATAATCAAGGATAGGTCACTCTATTGGAGAGGGACCCGAGATGTAGCCATTTGGTTAACTTTGTTATCAACTTGTTGTTTTTGGCCTTCTCTCTTCTATCTCTCTTATTCTACTTATCACCTTATTATTGCTATATTTGTTTAATCATTTCAATGACAAAATTACCTTTTAAACACCTTCAATTTAATAATTATATTAAGTTATCATTCACATGCAACAGTCCTAGATTCTAATATCAAATCAAGTGGTATCATAGCTTTGTTGTGACTAGTGTTTGCAAAAAATAATGATAATGAGATCCAAGAGCCAACAAGGTGAAGACATGTGCTTCTAGAATATATTCTTGAGATTGGTAAATGAAGAAATTTGTGAAAGATGGAAGGATCAGAAGCTAACAAAAGTATTGAGCTTGATGAAAATAGTTTCTAGTGAGCCTTTCTTGAAATGAAGGCTATGGTGGAAGAACTCTATGAGGAAAGACAATAATGGAAGAAGCATGAAGACTGAAAGGACAAGGGGAAAAGACTAGGAGGTGGTGATGAGCCTCCATAAATTACTTCTTCTCCATCTTCTCCTTCTTCTTCATGTTCTCCTTCTTCTCCTACTGATTCTCTTTCTTTTGCTAATCCTTTCAAGGGTGTACATAAGCCTAAAATTAAATTGGATGTAAAATTTGATCTACTTAAGTAATGTCAGGAATTAAATGTTGAGAAATTAGATGATTGGGTTCAACAAGTAGAAGTGTACTATAGAGTTCAAGGTATCTTAGATTATGCTTCTAGGATCTAGTTAACTACTCTTCCATTAGGAGAAACAACTCTCACCTTGTGGGAGAATAGAACTTGGGAAGAAATTTCACAACATGGTAGAGTCAGTTTAACTTGGGAAGAATTTGTTAATGCTCTTAAGAAACATTTTATCACATAGGCCAAATGCAATAGTTAATGATAGACTAGCAAACTTTTAGGCAAGGGAAAGGTCAAAATGTCCAAGAGTACACCCATGAATTTAGGAAAAGGGCTATCACATTGAATGTCCCATTGTGTAACCAGGACACATTACCTAAGTTCACAGGTGGTCTTCACTCTTATCTAAGACATTCCATTTTAGTTTCGAATCCTAGTAATCTAGATGAAGTATGTGTACAAGCTACACACTTAGATTCAAGAGGTGGGAGAAATTTCATTGATAAGTCTAACAAGAAGCCATCTAAGCTTGAAGGTAAATCCAAAGATATAGACAAGGGGAATAAGATAGCTACCATTAAAAAGTAGGATGATAAGCTCAAATGGTCTCATTGTGAAGGGAAGGGGCATGATGAAGGTCACTGCTGGAAATTGCATCTTGAATTAAAGCCAAAGTGGGCTCATAAACAAAAAAGTAAAAAAAAGACTGCAAATGTTGTTATGGATCTTGGTTTAGAGTTTGAAGATGAAATTAAGATAACAACAATGGGATTAAAAGGTAAGGCTTCTATTTCCAATGGTTTTGTTGCTAGTTGTGCTTCTACTTCTTAAGTCTATGATCTCCATGAAGATAGTAAAACAAATGATCTATTTCACATAAGGGGTGTCACTAAGCACACTAAAATTGATACACTCATAGATAGTGTTTCTAAAATTAAGCTAATCTTAGAAGATGTAAGGAATTTGGGATTCAAAACTTCACTACATCAAAGACATTATCTACTGGCTTGCATTTTCTAAAACAATGAATTTCAGGTAACAAGACAATGCCCTATAATATTTGCAATCAAAAGTAGGTATTTTGACGAGGTGCAGTTTGATGTGATTCCACTAGATGTCTATGGAATAGTGTTGGGTATCCTGGATTTGTATGATTGAAAAGCTATTTTCTATAGGGACTTTAATCATTATCATTTGTTTAAAGATGGAATTAGGTATATTTTACATTCTCATAGAATCAAGACTAGTAAATCTTTTGCAAACACATGGCAGTTGAAAAGGGTGATTAGTGCAAGTAAAGAATTGTCTCTTATGTTTGTCAATTTAGGTAGTCCTAGACATGAACTTGAAGAAATCAAGAATAATCATGATAATATGCCATAGGATGCACCAACAGTACAACATGAGGACACAATAAATGAAATCATTGATTAAATCCAAGTCCTAAACTTATGGTTGAGAATTTAGTGGTTCCCTTGGGTAAAAATGTTCCTGTTATGAAAGATTGACATATTGTTGTTTCATTCTCTTTTGTATCTGAATTGTTATTGAGCTTGATATTAGTTAGTTGTTATTGGTTAATGGTTGTAATAATTGATGTAAATGCTTATGGAAGTGATAGAATGATGTATATGTTCAAAAATATTATGGCAGTCCTAATTATGGTGATGAGTCAGGTGTACAAATGGAAAAATGATACATGAAAAGTGGGGATGTCATGCCCTCACTTAAATTTTGAATAAATGTAACTTTTCGAGGTCCAAAAGCTCTCTAGGAGGAGGACTGATCTAGGTGGATACTTTTCAAGTTTTGAAGTATTCAATTTTCTCTATAAATTACTGCCATGTCAAAGTGCTTAAAAATTGAACCCAACACAACTTGAATGGAGCGAAAATGAGCCAGTTCACTGAAGTTTTCACAATCAAAGTTGGGTCAAAATAGCCACCAAGGACCAATCAGATAGGTGAAAAAATTTGATCATCCTAGAAATCATCAAAGGTGGAATCACATTAGATAGCTCATTGCCACGATTCTAACACTATTTGTTTCATGTTAAATAGACCTTGTATGGAGAAGATATAGCTGGTAAAAGTTTATGAGAAAAATGGGTTGACAATGCTTATGTGGCAAAGGAGGATAGGTGGTGAAAATGTGGCCCAATCTAGGCTTGACATGTGTCTATACATTTTGAATGAAGAAATACCACATGGCATGCTGAGTCAACCCATCCTCCAATGGTCAAGTTGGTCTTTACTAAAAAAAAGTGAGTTCAAGGTGGTCGAACTCATGACCCCCCATTAAAAAAGTTATCACTCCCACCAATTGCACTCTATGTGCATGAGTTGAGAGAGTATCAGCAGTGATTTTTTTATTAAAGAATTAAATTCGTTGCTCTCTATTTTTAAAAGATTAAACCCCTCTTTTTATTTTTATTTAACTGATCAAGTCTTAAGCTTGGAAATACAAAGCTTTTAAAAGATTCTTAAATATTTTGAAATGCTTTTTAAGGATTTCATTAAGATTTTAAGGGATTTAATATGGCTTATGAATATAAGCCATTCTTCGTAAATATTGGGTATGTGCAGGATCATGATGGGCCAAAAAGTGGCAATATGATGGGTATGTAGCTGATGACTATTTTTTAACCCAAAATTGATGAAACAAAAAGGGTTTTTAAAGGGGATTCTCAACTTTTCAACGATGTAAATTATGTTTTATTTTGAATTTAATAAGTAATTATTATTCATTTCCTATTCTGATTATGATAAAAGTCCTTATTGATAGGCTAATTGAAAAAAACCTATAGCTTTCAAACCATATCACATTTTTTGAATCTGAAACATACGTCACATTCTATGATTCACATACTATAGGATTAAAAAAAGAAAAATTGAATTTCATTAATTTTTGACCTAGTTAAGGTGGTCAGACATACACATTTTTATATTTTTTAAAAAGTTGTAATAAAAAATCATAATTAATTTTTTATTTGGAAACAAATTACAAAAAAATATGCATCACATTGGGGCATGAGTCCTCTACTTATATCTAAAATATTATAAAAAAATATTATCATTTTATTGTGGTTAGGGTGGTCAGACAAACACCTACTTCTTATTTTGTCCCTAAAATTTAAGTACCACTGCATTGAAATTTCAAATTTTCACCAAATAGATTTTGTCTTTTTTAAACAAACCTAGTAGTTTAGAAACTACATTCAACTTTCTATAGATTCTATTCTTACACATTTTTGAAATAATATAGATAACTTATTCAAATTTTTACGTCAAGTTGTCTAAATCTGATTTTTCTAAATTTTTTGCCACTTAAGGGCCTATTTTTTCCATGATGATCCTGCACATACCTGATTATTTTTGTAAGACTCAAAAATATAAGTGGTATTATTTAGAAACGAGTTTTTTGCAAAAGTATATTGTAAACCCAAAATTATAAGGGTCATGAATTAAAGGGAGAATCTGAGAGATTTATTCATGTAATTGAGGCGACTTTCCAATATTTACTATTGTTAATGGGATATTTAGTTGATTTTGTAAATCATATGATTTTAAACCATATTAAGCAAAATTAAATGTATAAAAAGGGGGGAGTTTTGGACTTGGGGAACCAAGTGGTGATTGTTGTGAGTGAATTTTCTTGGTGAGATTTTTTGCTCAACTCTTTTCTTTGGAGCAGTTATAGTTTGTATGCACTTGAAGGAGAGGAACTTTGTAACTCTCGTGAACCCAAGAGGAGACTTTGTAACAGTTGAAGTTCCTTGTAAACCATTTTTTGGAGCATAAGAAAGGATTGAACAATCTGTTAGAGAGGGATCCATAGACATAACTGTTTGGTGAAATCTGTTATCAACTTGTTGTTTCTTGTCTTCTCTCTTCTAGCTCTCTTATTTTGCTTATCACCTTATTATTGCTATGTTTGTTTAAGAATTTCACTTATGAAATTACCTTTTAAAGACCTTCAATTTAATCATTGTATTAAGTTATCATTCACGTGCAAAATTCCTAGATGCTAACATCAGATCAAGTGGCATCAGAGCTTTTTTGTGACTAGTGTTTGTAGAGGTCAATGGTAACGAGAGCCAAGATTCAACAAGGTGAAGAAATGCTTGTAGAGTATAATCCTAAGATTGGTAAACAATGAACTTTTCCAAAGATGGATGGATCAAAAGCTAGCAAAAGTATTGAGCTTGATTAGAATATTTTTCAGAAAACCTTTCTTGAAATGAAGGCTATGGTTGAAGAACTCTACCATGAAAGACAAGAATGGAAGAAGCACAAAAAAGGAGATTCATCGAAGCGAGAAAATCATGAAGATCATAAAGAAAAATGGAAAAGACCAAGAGGTGGTGATAAGTCTCTAGAAATTCCTTCTCCATATTCTCCTTCTTCTTCATCTTCCCCTTCTCTTATTAATTCTCTTTCTTCTGCTAATCCTTTCAAGGGTGCACGTAATCCTAAAATTAAATTTGATGTAAAATTTGATCTACTTAAGTATTATGGGGAGTTAAATGTTGAGAAATTAGATGACTAGGTTCAACAAGTAGAAGTGTATTGTAGAGTTCAGAGTCTCTTAGATGATGCATCTAGGATCCAGTTAGCTACTCTTTAGTTGGGAGAAACAACTCTCACCTGATGGGCGAGTAGAAATCAGGCAAAAATTTCACAACATGGTAGAGTCAATTTAACTTGGGTAGAATTTATTAGTTCTCTTAAGAATTAATTTTATCCCCGAGGCCATATGCAACAGTTAATGTTGGACTAGTAAACTTTTAGGCAAGGGAAAGGTCAAACTATCCAAGAGTACACCCATGAATTCAAGGAAAGGGCTATCGCTTTGAATGTGATGTAGAACCATCCAACAGTGTAGAGAAATATTGCATCACCCAAAAAACATGTTTTCTTTTTTCTCTTTAGTTTTTT
The DNA here is from genome assembly GCA_007258455.2 of Sequoia sempervirens. Classification (NCBI taxonomy): domain Eukaryota; kingdom Viridiplantae; phylum Streptophyta; class Pinopsida; order Cupressales; family Cupressaceae; genus Sequoia; species Sequoia sempervirens. The sequence continues at coordinate 37,429,038 of VDFB02018296.1, forward strand.
TGAGTTTCATCAATGCACTTAGGGGGTATAAGACTACCAAACATCAAAAATAGCAAAAAATGGACAATTACTAATTTTAGTAAGTAGGCCTAAATGAGCTTGTATGGATGTGAAAATTTACCCCAAGGAGGAGAGTTAAAAAAAATCTCTGGTTGCAAAAGTATCACTAAGCAATACCCTGCATGGTTTTAGAGAAATTAAAGTTTTTCTCCCGAGAAATTTCTCCAATGCAGCTTCAAATTTAGATCATATAAAACTTTAGAGGCCCCAAAACATCTCAAAAGTGGTCAAACCAACACACAATTGGTTTGTATGTTGTAGATCTCATCGAGTGCTTTCCAACGATATGCAATAATCAAAAATCAGACACCTGGATCAAAAGTTATGGCCCTACGAAGTTGTTCCTCTAAAAAGTGAATTTCATAAAAAATTCTTCCTAGGCCAAAAATCAAACAACGAGACTTTTGGTGCCAAAATAAAAAAAGGGGAAATTTTATGTTTCTAGAACATTCTAGGGTGGTTATTAGGGAAAATAGAAAGGGTTAAGTGGGGGTTGTAGAAGGGGTCCTTATAGTGTAGATTGTAGCTCTGAATAGTAGATTTTCTTTTCATAGTTGATTTTGTTGTAATGAATCAAATTCATAAGGATGTAGCATGTAACCTTTGAATCTATAATTTAATTTTCTGAAAATAATTGAAAGTGAGTCATTTTTTTGTCTCTTATCTTCTATGTTGGTATTTTCTATTGTGATTTATGTGGGTTTTGGGCGGTATAGCCCTCATCAAAATATCCCATTATACACCCAAGACACATTGCTTAAGTTAATAGGTGGTCTTCAATCTTATCTAGAAGATTCCATTTTAGTTTTGAATCTTAGTAATTTGGATGAACTATGTGTACAAGCCACACACTTAGAATCAATAGGTAAGAGTACTTTCATTGATAAGTCTCACAAGAAGCCATCTAATCCTAAGGTAAATCCAAAGATATAGACAAGGGGAGGAAGATAGCTACCATTAAAAAGCAAGATGATAAGCTCACATGCTCTTATTGTGGTAGGAAAGACCATGATGAAGATCACTACTGGAATTTGCATCTTGAACTGAAGCCAAAATGGACTCATAAACATAAATGTAAAAAGGAGACTACAAATGCTATTATGGATCTTGGTTTAGAGCCTAAAGATGAAACTAAGATAACAACAATGTGATTAAAAGGTAAGGATTCTATTGCCAGTGTTTAAGTTGCTAGTTGTGTTTCTACTTCTCAAGTCTATGATGCCCCTGAAGATACTAAAAAAAATGATCTATTTCACATAAGGGTTGTTGCTAAGTACACTAAAATTGATACACTTATACATAGGGGTTCTCAAATTAACCTAATCTCAAAAGATGTAAGGAATTTGGGATCAAGAAAACTACACTAGATCAAAGACCTCATCTACTAGGTTATGTTTGTGAAAACAATGAATTGCAAGTAATAAGACAATGCATTTTAAGATTTGCAATCACAAGTAAGTATGTTGATGAGGATAGTTTGATGTGTTTCACTACATGTCTATGGGATAGTGTTGGGTAGCCCATATTTGTATGATCGAAAAGTTATTTTCTATAGGGAATTTAATCATTATCATTTTTTTAAAGATGGCTTTAGGTATATTGTACATTCTCATAGGATCAAGGATGTTAGATCTTTTGCAAACATAGGGAACTTGAAAAGGGTGACTAATGCAAGTAAAAAATTATCTCTTATTCCTATCAATTCAAGTGGTCCTAGACATGAACTTGAAGAAATCAAGACTAATCACGATCAGATGTCACATGTGTTTGACTTGTTGTTGCACCAAAAGATCAACCTGTTAATGTGTGATACAAGCTTTGGTTAAGAACCACAAAAGGCGATTAGACCATGCCACAAACCAAAGTTCTAGTGCTGCAAGGAAGACCAAGGGTCACACCTTGCAACAATCCCCCTAGCGCAAGTGTGGCGTTTGAACATGTGACTAGCTCTGATACCAATTGTAGGACTTGTTGTTGCACCAAAATATCAACCTATCAATTCCTGATACAAGCTTTGGTTTATAACCACAGGAGATAGTTAGACCATGTCACAAACCCAAGCGCTAGTGCTAGAAGGAATACCAGGGGTCACACCTTGCAACAATAGGATACACCAATAGTACAACATGAGGACATAATAAATGAAAGCATTAATGATCCAAGTCCTAAACTTATGGTTGGGAATTTGGAGGTTCCCTTGGCTAAAAATGTTCAAGTTATGAAAGATAGACATATTGTCGATTGATTCTCTTTTGTATCTACTCTATTATTAAGCTTGATATTAGTTATTTGTTATTGGTTAATGGTTGTAACAGTTGATGTAGATGCTTATGGAAGTGATAGAATGATGTATATGTTCAACAGTATTATTGCAGTTCTGACTGCTGTGATGAGTCAGGTGTATAGATGGAAAAATGATATAGGACAAGTGGGGAGGTCATTCCCTCACTTAAATTATGAATAAATGTAACTTATGGAGGTCCAAAATCTCTCTAGTGGGGAGGACTAATCTAGGTGGATACTTGTCAAATTTTGAAGTGTTCCATTTAATCCATAAATCACTGCAATGTCGAAGTGCTTGAAAAAATGAACCCAATGCAACTTGAACAGAGCTAAAAGGAGCTTGTATGCTCAAGTTATGCACAGTCAAAGTTGGGTCAAAATAGGCACCAAGGGCCAGTTAGAAAGGTGATAAAATTTGGTCATCTTAGATATGGTCAAGGAGTTCACCCCCATGATTCTGCCACTAATTGTTTTGTGTCAAATAGAGCTCATATGGAGAAGACACAACTGGTCAAAGTTTATGAGAAAAATGGGTTGACCATGCTAACGTCAACATGGTTACATGGCATCTCAATCAGTAATCTATAAGCTGATGTGGCAAAGCAGGACAGGTTGTGAAAATGTGGCCCAATCTAGGCTTGACACGAGTTAGGACATTTTGAATGAAGAAATGCAACATGGATTTATGATAGGTTACCACATGGCACACCGAGTGAACCCCTCCTTTGACAGTCAAGTTGTTCTTTACTAAGAAAAAGGGAGTTTAGGGGGGTAAAACTCATGACCCCCCATTTACAAAGTTAGCGCTCACACCAATTGCTCTATGCGCATGAGTTGAGAGAATATCGGTACTAGTTTTTTTATTAAAAAATTAAAGTTGATCCTCTCTATTTTTAAAAGATTAAACCCCTCTTTTTATTTTTATTTAACCAATAAAGTCCTAAGCCCAAAAATACAAAGATTTCTAAAGATTCTTAAATATTTTTAATGTTTTTTAAGGATTTTAATAAGATTTTAATGGATTTAATATGGCTCATGAATATAAGCCATTCTTTGTAAAGATTATTTTTGTAAGAGTAAAAAATATAATAGCTATTATTTAGGAATGAGTTGAATTAGAAAAAGGATATTGTAAGCCCAAAATTATAAGTGCCATGAATTAAATGGAGAAGGCTATTTTTGAGAGATTTATTCTTTTAATTAGGGGGATTTTCCAAGATTTACTATTGTAAATGGGAGATTTAGTTGATTTTGTAATTCATATAATTTTAAACCATATTAGGAAAAATTAAATGTATAAAAAGGGGGGGAGTTTAGGACTTGGGGAACCAAGTGGTGATTGTTGTGAGAGAATTTTCTTGGTGAGTTTTTGTGTTCAACTACGTGGTTTGGAATAGTGTTATTTTGCTTGCACTTGAAGGAGAGGAACTTTGTAACTATTGCAAAACCTGGTGGAAACTTTGTAACAGTTGAAGTGCCTTGTAAACCTTTTTTTGGAGCATAATCAAGGATTGATCACTCTATTAGAAAGGGACCCATAGACATAGCCATTTGGTGAATTCTATTATCAACTTGTTTTTTCTTGTCTTCTATCTTCTATCTCTCTTATTCTACTTATTACCTTATTATTGCTATGTTTGTTTAAGCATTTCAATTACGAAATTACATTTTAAAGACCTTCAATTTAATTGTTGAATTAGGTTATCATTCACATTAAACAATCCAAGATCTTAACATCAGAACAAGTGGTGTCAAATCTTTTTTCTGACTAGTATTTGCAGAGGCGAATGATAATGAGATCCAAGAGTCAACAAGTTGAAGGTACACTTGCAGAATACCATCCTGAGATGGGTAAATGAAGAACTTTTCCAAAGATGGAAAGATTGGAAGCTAGAAAAAATATTTAGCTTGATGAGAATAGTTTTTAGTGAGCCCTTCTTGAAATGAAGGCTATGGTGGAAGAACATTACCATGAAAGACAAGAATGGAAGAAGCACAAAAAATGAGATTCATCGAAGCAATAAAAGCATGAAGATCAAAAAGACAAATGGAAAAGACCAGGAGGTGGTGATGAGCCTCCAAAAATTCCTTCTTCTCCATCTCCTTCTTCTTCATCTTCTCCTTCTCCTACTGATTCTATTTCTTCTGTTAATCCTTTCAAGGGTGCACATAAGCCTAAAATTAAATTGGATGTAAAATTTGATCTACTTAAAAGTATTGTGGGGAAGTAAATGCTGAGAAATTCGATGACTAGGTTCAACAAGTAGAAGTCTACTGTAGAGTTCAAGGTCTCTGAGATGATTCTTCTAGGATCCAGTTAGCAACTCTTTGGTTGGGAGAAACAACTCTCACCTGATTGGAGAGTAGAACTTAGGTAGAAATTTCATAACATGGTACAATCAATTCAACTTTGACAAAATTTGTTAATGCTCTTAGAATAAATTTTATCCCCTAGACAAAATGCAATAGTTAATGATGGACTATCAAACCTTTAGGCAAGGGAAAGTTCAAAATGTCCAAGAGTACACCAATGAATTTAGGAAAAGGGATATGGCATTGAATGTCCTATTACACACCCAAGACACATTACTTAACTTCATAGGTGTTCTTCACTCTTATCTAAGACATTCCATTTTATTTTTGAATCCTAGTAATCTAGATGAACTATGTGTACAAGAAACACATTTATAGTCTGTTGGATCTTAGTTGTGATCATATGGTTTGTCCTTGATGACAAAATCCCCTTCAGTTGATTCTACTTATTAACAATTTCTGTTTGGTTTCTCATGCTTTATCTTGTGACAGAAAAGGAACATTTTGGTGTGAAAATGCTTGGGTCTCCTCCATCCAAGTCTCTGAGAAATGTCTATGTTGCCTATCGGCAAGACACTTCTAATGAAATAATGATTTTTTCTTATATATAGGCATCTTTCGGTGTGACAGTGATTGTGGTCTTGGTGACAAAAGAAATGTCTATTAGCATAAGGTTTTTTCACCACTAAGAGGTCTTACCGTATGAGTCGGGTCTCACCGACTAACTCATAAGGTGGCTCATCAGCATAAGAAATCCCTATCAGCATGAGTTTGGCCATCAGGATAAGGTCTTATTGATTTCCTTATGTCTCCCTGACCCACTTCAGAATGAGCATATTGGCAAAGGAAATCATCCTTGGGGTAATGTCATAGCGAGTCTTTCTTGTCTTACCAACTTTTGTTCAAAAGGATTTATCTATTTTTTGGGAGGAGTCTCACCGAACTGCTCTTTGAGAGAACTTCGACCAAACTAAGTGATATTGGGCTGAGGTCTTGGCAACTTCACTTTGTCTCACCGACTAGTGCTTATGGAATTTCATTGGCAAAAGTCGTAGTGTTGTTATATGGTCTTGGTGAATTCAATTTGCTACATCGACCAAAAACATAAAGGTAGTCTCTTTTGCAAGAGCCAAGGTTTTCAGTGAGAGGTCTTGGCGAGTGACCTCCGGTCTCGCCGATGGAACAAAAAAGAACTCTGTCGGCATAGGATCTATCCTGTCTTAGCGACTTAGTGATTAAAGTTTTTTTAGTATGTCAAAGTTTTTCTCCAAGTGGTCTCCATGAAGGTTGTTTGCTACAACGATTGTGAATGAAACTAAAAGGGCATCTCGATAAGAAGTTTCCTCATGTCTCAGCACAAGAATGATATACTAAGGAAGACCATCGAAGTAGCATGTTGTATTCAATATGTCTTCTCTTTGAATCTGATGTGTCACAACGAAAGCGAATTGAATGTCTGGCAATGTTAAATTTTCCTTCGGCATAACGTGCCATCGATGGAAATAAAAAGGTTGAGGGAAAACATTTTGAGCTTATTCTTTTTGGCTAGGTATCAAACCCTAGCCTGGCTACCATCATGACTATTTATGTTTCTATTGATTGTTGACTGTAATGGTTTCTACAGAGGTTTATGGAGGGTTTATTTGGTGCATTTCTGACTGAAAGCTTGACAGTGGATAATGCAGCCATGGAAGTTATAGATTTGTATGGTATTTCTATTTATGCATTTCATACTGGTTTATAATCAACATTTTTCTTAACTGCTTTCTGCATCCTAGTCCATATGATGCCCTGACTGAGTATTGTCTTTCATGCATTAGAGGTTATGTTTTTCTGTGATGGACAGTTGTGCTTTTTTATGCAGCAATATGAACTCATATGTTACAGGTTTGTTGAGAACGACTCTTAGCTTGGTTGGTAGTTATACTGTTACTCCTGAAGATAGTTACCTTTCTGGCAGTAGTATAAATAGAAGTAGAAAACTCTTTTCTATTGTTGTTGTTATTGTAATTCTAAGATTATCATTCTTGGGCTTTATGAAAATGTATGATAAAACTCTGCAATAAACTCTGAATAAAAAATGCAAAGATTGTAAATTTCTTTTCTATGTAGTATTTTAGGGATTCAATTATTGAATCTTTAAGGTATTCTATAGATGAGAAAACAAAGAGATATGTGCTTAACTAAAAATAGAGAAATCTTCTGGATCATTACTATTGTTCAAAATATAATTTGAGGGGTTGGTACTCCTTGAGATAGATATCTCTAAATGAGGGGTTGGTGCTCCTTAAGTGGGTGCTCAAAAATCAACCTATAAGGCATTGTGAACAGTTGATTAAAAGATTAAGCCTGGAAGGCATTTAGGGAGTGGTTTTTATACCTCAGAGGGTTTTCCACATGGAAAATAGTGTGTCTCTTTGTTCTTCTATGTTCTCATTGTTTTACTGTGTTGTTGTTGTTTTAGTTCATAGTTGTGTCATTATTTTTCTCAATTTTGTTTATGAATGATTACATTCTACTCATGAATGCTTTAATTAGAGTAATATTGAGATCAAATCTGAGTTGTGTGTTTGAATATTTAAAAATTGTTCAAATTGTTAAGACACTAATTCACCCCCCTCTTAGTGTTTTTAACTCCAACAATTAGTATCAGAGCATGGGTTCCTCTGTTTGGTTTAATTACCTTAGATTGATCTTGGTCTTGGAGTTTGTTTTTAATGGAACATTCTCAAGAAGGTGCCTTTGTAACCAGAGCTTCATTATTTGATGGAATAGATTATGTGTTCTGGAGAATAAGAATGGAAGCTTTTCTTGTTTCTTTTGATGTTGATGTTTGGAGCATTGTTTTAGAATATTACAATGTACTAGCCACTATTCCCACTGATGTTGTTGAGAAAAAGAAGTATGAAACAAACTCCAAAGCTAAGCATTCCATCTTGTGTGGATTAACTAAAGATGTGTTCATTAAAGTCATGCATTGCAAATCTGCTGATGGAATCTGGGAAAATCTTGAAACTATATATCAAGGGAATGAGAAAGTCAAACTCTAAAAAATCATTACTCTCAAACATCAGTTTGAAGAGTTGAAAATCAAGGATGATGAGAAAGTAACTGAATATTTCCTAAGATTTGATGAAGTTGTCAATGGGATGAAAGGTCTAGGTCAAGAGGTTAATGAATTTGATGTGGTCACAAAAGTTGTTAGGTCCTTACCATCTAAATTTGAATCTAATATTTCAGCCCTAGAAGAAAAGAAACACTTTGATAAGCTTACCTTAGATAGCCTGTAAGGAATACTTACTGCCTATGAAATGAGAACTAGAAAAAACAATTCAATAGGAAAAGAAACTGCCTTTAACAATGAAAAGAAAGAAAAAGTTGAAGTCAGTGAATCAGAGTTGTTTGATTCTAAAGAATCCCATTTTGTTAGAAGATTTAAAAAGGGATCTAGAAAATATAAGGGAAAACTTCCCTTCAAATGTTTTAACTATGGAAAAATAGGTCACTTTGCTGCAAAGTGTCCCTATGATGATCAAATCTGTGACAACGAGACAACTAAAAACCTGCCTAAGAAGAAGGCCTTCAAACCTAAATGAAACTTCAATTTCAAAAAGAAGAAAAGTCTATTTAGTAAGGATGAATCTGATATTGAGTCTAAAGATTCATCTACAAAAGAAGATGAAACTTTTTTCATGGCTGAAATTACTCAGCAAAATTATTCAAACACTAATGATGTTGAAGAAGGTGATGTAGATCTTGAAAGTGAGCTGAAATGTGCTTTACAAGAGGTCAGAAAACTCGAAAAACAAGTTCTTGCTCAAGAACATAAACCAGATCAAGAAATTGTCTCTCTGAAAACTCAGCTTGAAGAAGCTAAAAGAGTTTAAGTCTATCTTCGAGAGACTATAAGCTATAAGGATCAAGAAATTCAAAAACTGGAACAAGAAGTAGTCCTTCTTAGGAAGGAAATTGAAAAATATGAAAGCACTCTAAAACTGAATGAGATGCTCAGTAAATAGAAGATGTACAAAGATAAAACTAGTGTTGGTTTTGAAAAGGGTGAATGCTCAACTGTCAAAGCAAAAAAAAACCCCTCTACTGAAGTCAAAGTCTCAAGTTCAAATCACTCAAAATCTGGTAAGGATCATGTTATGTTTTTAAAAAGTAATAAACCTTCATACAAAGACAATTATTTTTTCTATGGTTATTGTTTTTTCTGCAAAAAATCTGGTCATAAGGTGAGCACTTGTAGGCTTATGAATTCTAGAATACCCAAGTTTGGTCTTAGGAAACACTATTGTTTTGTTAGACAAATTAGATTTCTTAAATGCAATACTTTAGGACATTTTTTCAAACAATGCAGAACTGATCTGTAATCTAAACAACAAAAAATTAAAAAGGTTTGGAAACCTAAGACTGTAAACAACATTGAACAAACTATGCTTGTTCAAACTACTTTTCATTCCAATAAAAAGGACTTATGGGTCCTAGACAGTGGATTTTCTAACCATATGACTGGTAAAAAGGGTAAGTTTATAAATCTTGAAGATTATGTAGGTGGATATGTCAAGTTTGGTGATAACTCTGGTATTCAAATTAAAGGTAGAGGTTCACTTCTTCTGAATGAAGACACTCCTATCTATAATGTGTACTATGTGGAAGGTCTCAAGCACAATCTTCTAAGTGTTAGTCAAATATGTGATAGTGGTTATCATGTTCTTTTTAATTCATAGGGATGTGAGATTAAGAACAAGCTTGGAAAGGTTGTTGCAGCTGGAAGGAGGACAAAAGGAAATGTGTAAAATCTCCTTGACTCATCTTGCAATGACAATATTCAAGGTATGTGTCTAATGGTCCAAATAGAAGAGAGATGGTTATGGCATAAAAGATTAGGACACATAAAATTTGAAAATATAGTTAGAATAAGTAAGAATCAACATGTTAGAGGTTTACCAATTCTTAACAAGCCAAAAAATTCTGTGTGCAAAGAATGCTTAAGTGGTAAACAAACTAAAATCAGCTTCAAGTCAAAAGAACATTCTTCTTCAAAACCTTTATAGCTTGTGCATACTGATTTATGTGGACCAACTAGAACAAGGTCTATTAATGGTGAAAGCTACTTTATGTTGTTTGTAGATGATTATACTAGAATGATATGGGTCACATTTCTTAAGCGCAAATCAGAAGCCTTTGGAAGGTTCAAATTTTTTCAAAAAATGGTTGAAAAGGAATCTGATCTGAAACTCAAATGCCTTCGATCTGACAAAGGAGGTGAGTTCACCTCTCAAGAATTTTATTGATTACTATGAACAACACGGTATTAAAAGGCAGTATGCTACAACTAAAACACCTCAACAAAATGGGGTTGTTGAATGTAAGAATAGAACTGTAAAAGAAATGGCTAGAACCATGCTAGATGAAGCTAAGTTGTCTGATATGTATTGGAAAGAATTTGTTCATACAGTCATATACATTTTGAATAGAGTGTAGCTTAGGGTGAAATCTAAACACACTCCTTATGAACTTTGGTATGGAAAAACTACTTTTTTCAAACACTTTAAAATTTTTGGAAGTGTTTTATCAAGAAAGATGATGATAATCTTGGGAGCTTTCAATCAAAGAGTGATGAGGGTATCTTTTTGGGATACTCAACTCATAGCAAAGCTTATAAATGCCTTACCAAAAGGCTTAACAAGATTGTTGAAGTTGTTAATGTAAAATTTGATGAAAGACCACATTTGATTGCTGGATCTTTGTAGGATAATGAGGAAGAAGAACTTGAATTTGAAATAATTTCAGAAGGAGTTGAAACAACAAAGTTTGTTGTTGAATCAACAAGCCCTAAAAATGAAAAAGCAAGTCCTGAAAAGGTTGCATCAAAAGCTCCTTTGAAAACTATGGCTATATATCACCCCAAAGATCAAATTACTGGGGATAAATATGCAAGAGTTCAAACTAGAAGAAAGGCTACAGAATCTGATGAAAAGGCACAAATTACTTTTTGTTTAGTTACTTAGTTTGAGCCTAAAAATTTTAATGAAGCTCTCACAAATTCATATTGGATTAATTCTATACAGAAAGAAATTGATCAGATTGAGAAAAATCATACTTGGGAGTTAGTCCCAAAACTAGATGACAAGAATGTCATTGGAGGCAAATAGATATGCAGAAGCAAGGTTGATGAAAATGGTAATGTTATTCGCAACAAAGCAAGATTTGTCTACAAAGGCTATGCTCAACAAGAAGGTATTGATTTTGGTGAAACCTTTGCACCTATTGCTAGACTAAAATCTATCAAAATATTCTTGTCTTATTTTGTTTACAAAAACTTTACTATTTATCAAATGGATGTCAAAACTGCTTTTTTGAATGGCTATTTAGATGAAGAGGGCTATGTTGAACAGCCTGAAGGATTTATATGCAAAAATAATCCTAACCATGTTTACAGGTTGAAAAAGGCTCTCTATGGCCTAAAACAAGCACCTAGAGCTTGGTAATCTAGGCTGGATAGTCATTTAATTTCTAATGGCTTTGTTAGAGGAGTTGTAGACAATAATATTTATGTTAAAACTAAAGGTTCTGATATTTTAGTTGTTGAAATTTATGTTGATGATACTATATTTGGCTGCAATAATGTCACTTTGAGTAAAAAGTTCTCTCAATTAATGGAATTTGAGTTTGAAATGTCAATGTTAGGAGAATTAAATTTCTTTCTGGGTCTTCAAATCTCTCAATGTGAGACTGGAATATTTCTTTCTCAATCTAAATATGCTAGAGAGATGCTTACAAAATTTCAAATGGATGAATGTCATCTTGTTAGCACTCCAATGGCTATTGGATGCAAACTTACTAAAATTGATGATTCTCCTGATTCAAATCAAACGGAATATAGATCAATGATCTTTAGTCTCTTATATTTAACTGCCTCTAGACCTGACATTATGCAGGTGGTTTGCACTGTTGCACATTTTCAGGCATCACCTAAAGAATCTCATGTTACTGTTGTCAAACAAATCTTTAGATACATTGAGGGCACTCTTGGTTATGGTCTTTGGTATCCTAGGAGCAATGATTTCTCTTTGATTTCTTATACTGATGCTGACTAGGCTGGTTGTTTGGATGATAGGAAAAGCACCAATGATGCTTCTTTCTTTCTTGGTGATTGTTTAGTGGCATGGCAAAACAAGAAACAAGTATATGGTTCTCTCTCTACTGCTGAAGCAGAATACATTGCTGCCACTTCATGTTGTACTCAAGTACTGTGGATGAGTCAAACTTTATCTGATATGGGTATTGAAGTTCCTAAACCTATTTCTATTCTCTGTGATAACACTAGTGCTATAAATATATCAAAAAATCCTGTTATGCAATCTCAAACTAAACATATTGCTATCAAGTTTCACTTTCTTCGAGAAAAGGATTTGTCTAATGAAGTCTGCTTATAGTTTGTTGGATCTCAAGATCAGGTGGCTAATATTTTTACCAAGCCTTTAGCAAAAGAGCTATTTGAAAGGTTGAGACTTCAATTGGGAGTTATCTCTCAATCGTTACTTCATTGAATCTCCAAGCTACTGCTTAGGGGGAGAAAGTTAAATATTTTCATTCAATTACTGCTCTCCTACAATCTTGGTTGTTACACTACTACTCTTTTTTTGCAGCTGTTTCTCATGATATTTTTGGTTGGCTTCTTAGTTGTGTTTCATGGCAATGCATGATCTTCTCTTCTACTCTTTGTCATTGAGGAAAAAAGGGGGAGAGTCATTTTTGTTTTCCCATCAAGACAAAAGGGGGAGTTTGTTGGATCTTAGTTGTGATCATATGGTTTGTCCTTGATGACAAAATCCCTTTCAGTTGATTCTACTTGTTACCAGTTTCTGTTTGGTTTCTCATGCTTTATCTTGTGACAGAAAAGGAACATTTCAGCGTGAAAATGCTTGGGTCTCCCCAATCCAATTCTCTGAGAAATGTATGTGTTGCCTATTGGCAAGACATTTCTGATGACATAACAATTTTTTCTTATATACAGGTAGCTTTCAACATGACAGTAATCGTGGTCTTAGCAATAGAAGAAATGTCTATCGGCATAAGGTTTGTTCACCACTGAGAAGTCTTACCAAATGAGTCGGGTCTCATTGACTAACTCATAAGGTGGCTTATCAGCGTAAGAAATCCCTATTGGCATGAGTTTGGCTGTTGGGATAAGGTCTTATCAATTTCCTTATGTCTCCCTGACCTGCTTCAGAATGAGCATATCGACAAAGGAAATCATCCTCAAGGTAATGTCATAGCGAGTCTTTCTTGTCTTACCGACTCGTGCTCAAAAGAATTTATCTATTTTTTGGGAGGAGTTTCACTGAGCTGCTCTTTGAGAGAACTTCAGCGAGACTAAGCAGTATCAGGCTAAGGTCTTGGTGAATTCACTTGGTCTCACCGACTAGTGCTTATGGAATTTCATCTACGAAAGTTGTGGCATCATTATATGGTCTTGATGAATTCGATTTGTTACACCAACCAAAAACATGAAGGTAGTCTCTTTGGTAAGAGCTAGGGTTTTTGGCAAGTGACCTCCGGTCTTGCCGATGGAACACAAAAAACTCTGTCGGCATAGGATCTATCCTATCTTGCGACTCAGTGATTAAAGTTTTTTTGATATGTCAATTTTTTTTCTCTAGGAGGTCTCCCCGAAGGTTGTTTGTTACAACAATTGTGAATGAAACTAACAGGGCATCTCGGTAAGAAGTTTCCTCATGTGTTAGTGAAACAATGATATACTAAGGAAGACCATCGGCGTAGCATGTTGTATTCAATATGTCTTCTCTTTGAATATGATGTGTCAGAGCAAAAGCGAATTGAATGTTTGGCAATGTTAAAGTTTCCTTCAGCATAACGTGTCATCGATCAAAATAAAAAGGTTTAGGGAAAACATTTTGAGCTTATTCTTTTTGGTTGGGTATCAAACCCTAACTTGGCTGCCATCATGAGTGTTTACGTTTCTGTTGATTGCTGATTGTAATGGTTTCTATAGAGGTTTATGGAAGGTTTATTTGGTGCAATTTTGACTGGAAGATCGATAGTGGATAATGGAGCCATGGGAGTTATAGATTCATCTAGTATTTTTATTTATGCATTTCATACTGGTTTATAATCAACATTTTTCTTAACTGCTCTCTGCATCCCAGTCCATATGATGCCCTGATTAAGTATTGTATTTCATGCATTAGAGGTTATATTTTTCTATGGTGGATAGTTGTTCTTTTTTATGCAGCAATATGAACTCATACGTTACAGGTTTGTTGAGAACGACTCTTAGCTTGGTTGGTAGTTCTACCGTTACTCCTGAAGATAGTTACCTTTCTGGCAATAGTATAAACAGAAGCAGAAAACTCTTTTCTCTTGTTGCTGTTATTGTAATTCTGAGATTATCATTCTTGGGTTGTATGAAAATGTATGATAAAACTCTGCAATAAAATCTAAATAGAAAATGCAGAGATTGTAAATTTCTTTTCTACATAGTATTTTAGGGATTCAATTATTGAATCTTTAAGGTATTCTATAGATGATAAAATAGAGAGATATGTGCTTAACTGAAAACAGAGAAATACTCTAAATGATTACTATTGTTAAAAACATAATTTGAGGGGTTGGTACTCCTTGAGATAGATATCTCTAAATGAGGGGTTGGTGATCCTTGAGTGGGTGCTCAAAAATCAGCCTATAAGGCATTGTGAACAGTTGATTAAAAGATTAAGCCTGGAAGGCATTTAGGGAGTGGTTTTTATACCTCAGGAGGGTTTTCCACTCAGCAAATATTATGCTTCTTTGTTCTTCTATGTTCTCACTGCTTTTTAGTGCTATTGTTGTTTTAGTTCACAGTTGTGTCATTATTTTTCTCAATTATGTTTATGAATGATTACATTCAACTCATGAATGCTTTAATCAGAGTAATATTGAGATCAAATCTAAGTTGTGTGTTTGAATATTTAAAAATTGGTCAAATTGTTAAGAAACTGATTGACCCCCCCTTCTCAGTGTCATTTTAACTCCAACATAGTCAAGAGGTAAGATTACTTTCATTGATAAGTCTAGCACGAAACCATCTAAGCCTGAAGGTAAATCCAAAGATATACACATGGGGAAGAAGATAGATACAATTAAAAAGTAGGATGATAAGCTCACTTTTTCTCATTGTGGTAGGAAAGGCCATGATGAAGATCACTGCTGGGAGTTGCATCCTTAATTGAAGCCAAAATGGGCCTATAAATAGAAATTTAAAAAGGAGACCACAAATGTTGTTATGCATCTTGGTTTAGAGTGTAAATATGAAACTAAGATAATGACAATGTGATTAAAAGGTATGGATTCTATTTCCATTGTTTTTGTTGCTAGTTGTGCTTCTACTTCTCAAGTCTATGATGTTCCAGAAGATAGTAAAAGAAATTATCTATTTCACATAAGGGTCGTTGCTAAGTGCACTAAAATTAATACACTCATAGATAGTGGTTCCCAAATTAACCTAATCTCAGAAGATGTTGTAAGGACTTTGGGATTGAAAACTACACTACATTAGAGACCTTGTATACTAGGTTGGGTTTGAAAAAATAATGAATTGTAGGGAACAAGACAATGCACTTTAAAATATGCAATCACAAGTAAGTACATGTTGATGAGGTGCAGTTTGATGTGGTTCCACTAGATGTCTATGGGATAGTGTTGGGTAGCCCATATTTGTGTGATCGAAAAGCTATTTTCTATAGGGAATTTAATCATTATCATTTGTTTAAAGATGGCATTAGGTATATTGTACATTCTCATATGATCAAGATAGGTAGATCTTTTGCAAACACAGGGTAGTTGAAAAGGGTGATTAATGCAAGTAAAGAATTGTTTCTTACGTCTATCAATTCAATTGGTCCTAGACATGAAATTGAAGAAATCAAGACTAATCATGTGATCAAATGTCACATGATACACCAACAATACAACATGAGGACACAATAAATGAAAGCATTGATGACCCAAGTCCTAAACTTATGGTTGGGAACTTAGAGGTTCCCTTGGGTAAAAATGTTCCTATTATGAAAAATAGACATATTGTTGATTCATTCTCTTTTGTATTTGCATTGTTATTGAGCTTGATATTAGTTAGTGGTTATTGGTTAATGGTTGTAATAATTGATGTAGATGCTTATGGAAGTGATAGAATGTTGTATATGTTCAACAATATTATTGCAGTCCCAATTGTGGTGATGAGTCGGGTGCATAGATGGACAAATGATACAAGACAAGTGGGGAGGTCATGCCCTCACTTAAATTCTAAATAAATGTAACTTTTGGAGGTCCACTAGCTCTCTAGTGGGGAGGACTGATCCATGTAGATACTTTTCAAATTTTGAAGTGTTCCATTTGCTCCAAAAATCCCCACCATGTTGAAGTGCTTGAAAAAATGAACCCAACGCAACTTGAATAGAGCCAAAAGGAGCTCGTAGACTCAAGTTATGCACAGTCAAAGTTGGGTCAAAATAGGCACTAAGGGCCAGTCAAAAAGGCAAAAAAAATTGATTTTCTCAAAAATGGTCAAAGGTGGCATCACGTTGAAGAGTTATCCCCACAATTTTGACATTGTTGTTTCATGTAAAATGGAGCTCGCATGGAGAAGATACAACTAGTCAAAGTTTATGAGCAAAATGGGTTGACCATGCTAACATCAGCATGACATCAGCATGGTGACATGGCATCTCAATCAATAGTATGTAAGTTGATTTGGAAGAGTAGGATAGGTGTCAAAAATGTGGCCCAATCTAGGCTTGACATGTGTTAGGACATTTCAAATGAAAAAATGCC
This sequence comes from Sequoia sempervirens, assembly GCA_007258455.2. Classification (NCBI taxonomy): domain Eukaryota; kingdom Viridiplantae; phylum Streptophyta; class Pinopsida; order Cupressales; family Cupressaceae; genus Sequoia; species Sequoia sempervirens. The sequence continues at coordinate 37,445,535 of VDFB02018296.1, forward strand.
ATGTGGCTCTATGATAGGTTGCCACATGGCACACTAAGTCGACCCCTCCTCCAGTGGTCAAGCTTTTCTTTACTAAAAAAAGGGATTTCAAAGGGGTTGAATTCATGACCCCCCATTTACAAAGTTAGTTCTCCCACCAATTGCTCTATTCCCATGATTTGATAGAATATTGATACTAGTTTTTTTCTAAAGAATTAAAACTGATCCTCTCTATTTTTAAGACATTAAACCCATTTTATTTTTTTTAACCAGTAAAGTCCTAAGCTTGAAAATATAAATATTTTTAAAGATTCTTAAATATTTACAAATATTTTTTAAGGAAAATACTAATATTTTAAGGGATTTAATATGGCTCATGAATATAAGCAGTTCTTTGTAAAGATTATTTTTGTAAGACTCAAAAATATAAGAGCTATTATTTAGGAATGATTTTTTTGTATAAGGACATTGTAAGCCCAAAATTATAAGGGCCATGAATTAAAGGGAGAAGGTTATTTCTGAGAGATTTATTCTTGTAATTAGGGGGATTTTCCATGATTTACTATTGTAAATGGGAGATTTAGTTGATTTTGTAATTCATATGGTTTTAAACCATATTAGAAAAAAATAAATGTATTAAAAGGGGTGAGTTCAATACTTGGGGAACCAAGTGGTCGTTGTTGTGAGAGAATTTTCTTGGTGAATTTTTGTGTTCAAATTTGTGCTTTGGAGCAGTGTTAATTTGCTTGCACTTGAAGGAGAGGAATTTGTAACTCTTGCAAAACCAAGAGGAAACATTGTAACAGTTGAAGTGCCTTGTAAAGCATTTTCTAGAGCATAATAAAGGATAGGTCACTCTATTAGAGAGGAACCTGGAGATGTAGCCATTTGGTGAACTTCGTTATCAACTTGTTTCTTGTCTCCTCTCTTCTATCTCTCTTATTCTACTTATTACCTTATTATTGCTATGTTTTTTTAAGCATTTCAATTATGAAATTACATTTTAAATACCTTCAATTTAATCATTGTACTAAGTTACCATTTACATGCAACAATCCCAGATCCTAACATTAGATCAAGTGGTATAAGAGCTTTTTTGTGACTAGTGTTTGTAGATGTGAATGATAATGAGAGCCAAGAGCCAACAACTTGAAGGCACACTTGCAAAATAAAATCTTGAGATCAGTAACGAAGAACTTCATCAAAGATGCAAGGATCAGAAGTTGGAAAAAGTGTTGAGCTTTATGGGAAGATTTTTCAACGAGCCTTTCTTGAAATGAAGGCTATGGTGGAAGAACTCTACCAAGAAAGACAAGAACAAAAGAAGAATGAAAAAAGAGATTCATCAAAGTGATAAAATCATGAAGCTTGAAAAGACAAATGGAAAAGACCAGGAGGTGTTGATGAACCTATAGAAATTCCTTCTTCTCCATCTTCTCCTTCTTCTTCATCTTCTCCTTCTTCTCTTATTTATTATCTTTCTTCTCATAATCCTTTTAAGGGTACACATAAGCCTAAAATTAAATTGGATGTAAAATTTTATCTACTTAAGTATTATGGGAAATTAAATGCTAAGAAATTAGATGACTGGGTTCAACAAGTAGAAGTGTACTATAGAGTTCAAGCTCTTTTAGAGGATGCTTCTAGGATCCAATTAGCTACTCTTTGGTTGGGAGAAACAACTTTCACCTCATGGGAGAGTAGAACTCAGGAAAAAAATTTACAACATGGTAGAGTCAATTTAACTTGGGAAAAAAATTAATGCTATTAAGAAAAAAAAATTCCCCTAGGCCATGCGCAATAGTTAATGATAGACAAGCAAAATTTTAGGCAAGAGAAAGGTCAAACTATCCAAGAGTAAATTCATGAATTTAGGAGAAGATTTATTGCATTGAATGTCCCATTGTACACCCAGGACATATTACTTAAGTTTATAGGTGGTCTTCACTCTTATCTAAGATATTCCATTCTAGTTTTGAATCCTAGTAATCTAGATGAAGTATGTGTACAAGCCACAAACTTAGATTCAAGAGGTAAGAGTACTTTCATTGATAAGTCTAACAAGAAGCTATCTAAGCCTGAATGTAAATCCAAAGATATAGACAATGGGAAGAAGATAGCTATCATTAAAAAGAAGGATGATAATATTGCATGCTCTCATTGTGGTAGGAAAGGCCATGATGAAGATCACTAGTGTCAGTTACATCCTAAATTGAAGCCAAAATGGGTTCATAAATGGAAAGGTAAAAAATGAGACTGCAAATGTTGTTATGGATCTTGGTTTAGAGTCTAAAGATGAAACAAAGATAAAAATAACAGGATTAAAAGGTAAGGCTTATATTTCCAATGTTTCTATTGCTAGTTGTTCTTCTACATCTCAATTCTATGATGTCCCTAAAGATAGTAAAAGAAATGATCTATTTCACATTATGGTTTTTACTGAGCACACTAAAATTGATACCCTCATAGATAGCAGTTCTTAAATTAACCTAATCTCAGAAGATGTTGTAAGGAATTTGGGATTGAAACCTACACTACATTAGAGACCTTATCTACTAGGTTGGGTTTGCCAAAACAATGAATTGTAGGTAACAAGAAAATGCACTTTAAGATTTGCAATCACAAGTATGGTGATGAGGTGTAGTTTGATGTGGTTCCACTAGATGTCTATGGGATAGCATTGGCTAGCCCGTATTTGTATGATCGAAAAGCTATTTTCTATAAGGAATTTAATCATTATCATTTGCTTAAAGATGGCATCAAGTATATTGTACATTCTCACAAGATCAAGACTGGTAGATGTTTTGCAAACATAGGGCAGTTGAAAAGAGCGATTAATGCAAGTAAATAATTGTCTCTTATGTCTATCAATTCAAGTGGTCCTAGACATGAACTTGAAGAAATCAAGACTAATCATGATCAAATGTCACAGGATACACCAATAGTACAACATCAGGGCACAATAAATGAAAGCATTGATGATCCAAGTCCTAAACTTATGGTTGGAAATTTGGAGGTTCCCTTGGGTAAAATTGTTTCTTGTTACGAAAGATAGAAATATTGTTGATTCATTTTCTTTTGTATATGTATTATTATTTATCTTGATATTAGTCAGTGGTTATTGGTTAATGCTTCTAATAGTTCATGTAGATGCTTATGGAAGTGATAGATTGATGTATATGTTCAACAATATTATTGTAGTCCCAATTATGGGGATGAGTCAAGTGTATAGATGGACAAATGATACAAGACAAGTGGGGAGGTCATGCCCTCACTTAAATTCTGAATAAATGTAACTTTTGGAGGTCCAAAATCTCTCAATTTGGGAGTACTAATCCAAGTGGATACTTGTCAAATTTTGAAGTGTTTCATTTGCTCCAAAATTTTCTGCCATGTCAAAGTACTCAAACAAATGAACCCAATGCAACTTGAACGGAGCCAAAAGGACCTCGTATGCTCAAGTTATGCACCATCAAAGTTGGGTCAAAATAGGCACCCAGGGCTAGTCAGAAAGGTGAAAAAAATCATCATTTCAAAAATGGTCAAAGGTGGAAGCACGTCGAAGAGCTCATCACCACAATTCCCACACCACTCGTTTTGTGTCAAACGAAGCTTGTATGGAGAAGATATGGCTGGTCAAAGTGTATGAGCAAAATGGGTTGACAATTTTGATGTCAACATGACATCAACATGGTGACATTGCATCTCAATCAGCAATTTATAAGCTGACGTGGCAAGGTAGGACAAGTGGTGAAAATGTGGCCCAATCTAGGCTTGAAACGTGTCAAGATATTTTGAATGATGAAATTCCATGTGGCTCTATGAGAGGTCACCACATGGCACACCGAGTCAACCCCTCCTCTGGTGACCAAGTAAGTCTTTACTAAAAAAGGGAGTTCAAGGGGGGTCGAACTCATGAGCCCCATTTACAAAGTTAGCATTCCCACCAATTACTCTATACACATGAGTTGAGAGAATATCTGCAACGGATTGTTTAATTAAAGAACTAAAGTCAATTCTCTCTATTTTTAAAAGATTAAACCTCTCTTTTTATTTTTATTTAACCAATAAAGTCCTAAGCCTGAAAATATAAATATTTTTAAATATTTTTTAAGGATTTCATTAAGATTTTAAGGGAATTTATATGGCTCATGAAAATAAGCCATTCTGTGTAAAGATTATTTTTGTAAGACTCAAAATTATAAGAGCTATTATATAGGAATGAGTTTTTTGCAAAAGGATATTGTAAGCCCAAAATTATAAGGGCCATGAGTTAAAGGGAGAAGGTTATTCATGAGAGATTTATTCATGTAATTGGGATGATTTTCCAAGATTTACTATTGTAAATGGGAGATTTAGTTGATTTTGTAAATCATATGGTTTTAAACCATATTAGGCAAAATTAAATGTATAAAATGGGGGGAGTTTAGGACTTGGGGAACAAAGTGGTGATTGTTGTGAGAGAATTTTCTTGGTGACTTTTTGTGTTCAATTCTGTGCATTAGAGCAAAGTTATTTTTCTTGCACTTGAAGGAGAGGAACTTTGTAACTCTTGCAAAACTAGAAGGAGACTTTGTAACATTTGAAGTGCATTGCAAATCATTTTATGGAGCATTATCAAGGATTGGTCACTTCGTTGGAGAGGGACCTAGAGACGTAGCCATTTGGTGAACTCTGTTATCAACTTGTTGTTTCTTGTCTTCTCTCTTCTATCTCTCTTATTTTGCTTATCACCTTATTATTTCTATATTTTTTTAAGCATTTCAATTACAAAATTACATTTGGAAGACCTTCAATTTAATTGTTGTATTAAGTTATCATTCATGTGCAATAGTCCTAGATCCTAACATCAGATCAATGACCAAGCCTTAGGCTCGGTCATTCAAGCCATTTGGTCCTTGCTAAATGTTCAATTCGAGAAAAGGAACAAAAATGATATTTTAATTGACTCACAACTTTGTGCACTTCCACAATAGACAATGTTTAATTAATCTTTATCAATTCAAGACACTAAGACTATCATAAATAATGTTTAATTAACCTTCTATCTTTTTGAAGTATTAAAAATAACTACCATAAGAAAAATAATGGCATCTTGTTAATCAATAAGAGTGTCTAATAGAAATACAAACAATAGATGCTAATTTTGTAATGAAACCTAAATAAATCAACATGCCAATCATTTTGCATAATTCAAAAATAGAAAATTCTGTTGAACTAGTTTCTCTATCAAAAACTTAAATGGGTACATCTTTGATGGTCATCCTCAAGTTGCTAGACCAAGTAGAAATTAAAAATATTAGTATTATTTAAATCTGCATTCATATAAAAACACTTGGACTAAGCCTCACAACCTCTTGGAATTCGGAGAGGTTGACCTAAAATTATTAAGAATAAAATAGTAAGAAGTGTTGTGTCACCACTTTTATATAATCAATATGAAAGTATCAAACATTTTCTTATTATTGATGCTCAAAACAAGGTTGCCATCTTCAACACTTCATAATTATTGTCTCGAGTTGATGTACACTCAAATCATTACATATAAATAAAGTCATTACAAAATAATACTAAGTACATCTGCATCTTCCATAGGCTCATTGCCATTCAAACTAATTTAATTTTTAAAAAAAACCCTAAATGATTTTTCAATTGTCATATTCTCTTCATTGATTCGTTCCTCTATTGACCTATTCTTCCAATTCCCAACAACTCTTCATTTGAGTGCGCTTATTTTAAATCATGTCCCTCTTAAGCTCATCACTTCATTCATTTTTCTCTACCCATATACACAGTCGCAGAGCAGAAATCAAACTACTGCCCTCATAATTCCTCATGGAGGGCGGCAACAATGGCGAAGCCACTAGTGGTGTTCCAAAAAAGCTCCGATTAAGATCAGTCTACAGAAGAATTAAGGCTTTGTCCCCGCTTCCATACCTTGTCAGAGCCGTAAATTTTTATGTGAGAAGCTTCTCTGAGTGCGCGGGGAGGACTAATTACAGTGGCCTGGCTGCAGGGGGTTTCGGTGCTTCTACCATTACCCTGCCAAAGAGTTTCAGCACCTCCTCCCTTAGAAATGATGATGAATTTGGTGAGCTCGTTAGAGCCGCCTTGCAGAGGAGTAAATCTACTCCTGCACCAGAAGAGAAGGCAATTCCGAGAAGCTTTAGCACTAATGTGGCACCTTCTGTGGGAACGATTGACGAGGACAGCCCCTGCTATTTTCCGGGATCTTTCAGAAAGAATGCTGCCCAACCAGATCTTCGTTACTCTCTCAGTCGAAGCTGTCATCCTGCCCGAATTTCCCGTGTTGAGGAAGAAATTGTTGAGTGTACATGAAAATGTTGTGTGGCTTCTCCATTAATGTGTGTAGATCATCAGTTTCTATTTGGTTTACAGAAGAATAGAAGGGAAGAGAGTTAAATTGAAGTTCAGTTTTGCAATGTCATGAAAAGTTAAGAATTACAGTGGCTAGAGTTGACATTATCTTGGACGTGTATATTTTCTGTTACTTTTTTCCAGTTTTGCTTAATTTATACAATGGAAGTTTTGTGGAGAATTTAGATTTACAAGTTAGAAGAATTGCTCATCATGAAACGATTGATTTAATTAGCAAGTTAACATATTTTATAAGAGAAATGGGTGCACTGCCTTCAAAACCTAACCTCCTCTATTTTAAATATATATTAAGCCTGCTCAATGTTTATTATTTATTATTCAGTTTGGCAAAATACTTCCTATTACCCATGTGACGAGTATTGAAGAATCTTTCACGTCATCCTACATATCAGTTATTATATGTATAATTATTGTTTTTTAATGTTCATTTTATTCATAATCATGATTGTATTTTTTAATGGTCACATAACAATACATCACTACACATTATAACACATCACAAATAAATTCATATGACTTTATAACATGTATTAACACACAAGAATATATACTTAAGTATGTAAAATATATTTAAACATGACTACGAAACTCTACAAATCATAAATACTATAAACATCACAAGAACCCTAAATACATCTCAAACAACACTCGTACACATTGCTCATTAAGTTATTGATGACACTCTTGCAACAAAGAAAGGTAAATAACTATTTATCACCTATAAAGCACACCTACCTCTTAGATAGATTGGAACATTACTACAATAAAGCCATAGGCCTTCACATGGAGAATCTCCTAGCACATAGTTATAGATGGATGACATAAATGGACTATTATCGTCGACTTCACTATGTCATAATGTGATGTGGTGTTTATATAATGAGAAAATATTCTATCACTACAAATATATCTTTGGGAACACCACCTCCTATATTCTTAAAACTTAGGAATAGTATGTAGTATGAAGATTTATCATCCCCCAAAAGGATACGCTCATGCATACATCTTTAAAACTATCCATAAAAAAAATTCTTGGATGGAGTACTAGATCAAGATCTAAACTTATATCTAATATTATTTTATGAACAAATCCACTAAGTGACGTAGTTATTTTACAATAGTCCTAAAAAATTCCTTTTTAAAAATTAAACACATTGAATCATATAAGTCTCAACACATATCAAATAACTTATACAAGGACACAAACACTAGATGTGGGTATTTGCATTTGTATGAAAGGACACTAGTACTCAATAGTAGCACGTTTACCATGTGTCACTAAAATGAATCCATCACATTAAAATCTATATAAAAGACACTTGAACTATTGAGAAATTTCTCTTTAAATACTTACATAGAACTTGATTTGACTAGAGGGTTGACTAAGGAGATCTTAAGCATTACAATTCACTAGTTTCCTCTAAGGTTTTTTAAAATTCCATGTCCATTATACATTTTTAGATTTCAAAAATTAAAGAAATATAAGTATAGATTACACTAGTAAACATTGAAAATTTACTTGCATTAAGTGGATTGTTATGATATTTCTTGGAAATATTTGTAAAATCAGAAATATAACAAACCACATCAAAGCAGTGACTTCCAATAATCAAATAGTAATATATGAATTCAATATTTCACTATATGATGATATGAGAGACGTTTCTTCCTTATTTATAGGCTAAACTATGTAGTGGCATACCTCTCTATCCTACTTAAGAGGTATTAGTGTATTAACTAATAATTATGTTATAGTTAAGCATGCCACAAATTCTTATCCTTATTATAATTAGGAATGTAAAATATATACTCAATAATATACTATATTAGGATCATAACACTCCTTTGCTCTTTAGAAATGTATTTTTCTCAATGCTTATAAAATCTAAAATATCTCATATGAATTGTTCATCATTCTATGTTGTTCATAACACTCCTTTCCCCTTTAGAAAAGTATTTTTTGTCAATGCTTAGAAAATCTAAAATATTTCATTTGAATTGTTCATCATTCCATGCTTTATCTTCAATTGGAAAATTCTCCCACTTGATCAAGAATTTTGTGGTGATTCTATTTTGCAATTTTATTTTAGAAATTCCATGAAGTTTTTGCATATATTTTGTATGAATAATTTTTTCATAATATTAGTGTAAAATATATGAGAGAGTGCACAAAAATATGCATTCTTTATTTTTCTATCCATAACAACCCAAATTACATCAATAGTATTTTCTCTAGCATCTCCTGGTGCAAGAGCACCTTAGTAACAAAGTCTAGGAGAATTTTAGAGAGTCTCATTTTTGGACTTTGTTCTAGTGTGATGTAAATAAGGTCTATTAGAAAAATTTCAATGTAATAAGTGTCATATAGGGTCTTGGAGGTGTTTTGCCAAAAATTGTCAACAATAATGGAAAAGTTGTAAAAGTTGCATAGCAACTTTATCTTTTTGTTTTGGTAGTTGAAGGTGAATGGTCACCGCATTCAAAATTTAGTTGGGGACCATTGGATTTGATCAAAAACATGTTTAAAACCCTCTTACATATTTGAGGCATGGTTGTTGAAGGATTTTCTAGTGAATGAGAAAATTTTACTCTATTTTTGGTGCAAATTTATGTATTTCCAAAACTTCTTATCCTTAGTACAGTTCCATACAAGAGATTTAACACTTGAAATCTATGTGAATGGGTAGGAATTCATGTTAGCTTTCATTTGAATCCTTTCTTACAAATTTTCATCAAATTTTGAGGGAGAACAAAGTATATTCCCATAGGTTGCTCTATAATCAAGGGTTTCTAGGGTTTGGAGTGAAAACCATGAAAAATTAGGCTATTCCAGTGTACGAAAATTCTATAAATTGGTGGAATGGACCTTTTAGGAGTACTTTTCATGTTTGTGTTATTTGTAGGGTAGGGTGAAGATGGTTGCACTAGATTTACTTGAGCCCTAGCCTAACATCTTCATGTGTTAGGCTAGGTTATATAGGGATTCGGTAGGATCAATAGGTTTTTGTTTAGTTTTGATCAAAAAAATGGTGGTTTATGACCCTACGTGACTAGAGGAGATTGCAGAAGGATAATTTTTGGGTTTAGGAGTTCAAACTAGCATACTTCTTTTGTAAAAGTGGCTTAATTTGGCCTAATTCTAGCGTTGCAAGTTAGTTTTGAGAAGAATGTTTCAAACCAACTTGGAGAATCAGCTTGATATGTTGAATAATAGGGTAATGGGTGCCTAAAAATATAAATTTATATTGTATTTTTCATACCTTCTCTAAAATATATAAAAATAAAAGGTTAAGTGGACACCTACTAGCAAGGTGGTCAGATTGTGATTGAACTACCCCTTAAGAGTTGTTGTAGACTTGAAGAACCTATTGATTTGATTTTTTTAAGCCTAAATCACCTTTCCCTACATCAACTGGTATCAAATCTTAGGTTGTAGATCATTTATGGAAAGGGACTTAAGTTTGAGGAAGAGAAATTACAAGGCAAAACATAGAGGATGCCTCCAAAATGTGGTTCAGTTGTTGCTAGGGAGATTAGAGCTTTGAGAGAGTCTCAAGAAGCCATGGTAGCCAAGATGGAAGCACTAGAGAAAAGAGACAAGAGAGATAAGGGTCTTGCAGAGGAGAGCAACCTTGAAGATGAGGAAGAAGGTGAAAGTGAGCACCCCCAAGGAGGATCACAAGAGTAGATGGATCCTAAAGAAAGGAAGTTTCTACAAGTGCTTAAGGTTGTGAAAGGAGAGACATAAGATGTGAAGATGGAGCTACCTATGTACAGTGGAAAAATGGATCTTGAAGAGCTGATTGAGTGGATAGATGCCTTAGACAACTATTTTTAATTCAAGGAGGTGGCTGAAGAGAAGAAGGACAAGTTTTCTAAAACAAAATTGAAGGGACCAACATTAACATGGTGGAATTACACCCAAGAAGAGAGGGTAAGGAAAGGGAAGCCTAAGATCAATTCATGGGACAAGATGGTGGTGAAAGTAAAGAGTCATTTTTTTCCTACAAACTATGAGATTCAAGTCTTTAGGAGATTACATAATTTAAAACAAAAAGAAATGTATGTGGTGGCATATACTGAGGAATTTCACAAGCTAACCATAAGGTTTGGACATATGGAGAATGAAAAGGAGAAAGTAGCAAGATATTTTAATGGTAGGAGACCATCCATTCAAGTTGAGATAAGTCTCACTACTCCTAGTATAGTAGAGGAGTGTTTTCAAATGACCACTAAGGATAAGGAGAAGATAAAGAGGAGGAAAGATAAAAAATCAAGGGATGAAGGAAAGATTTTTAGGGGAAGAGGAAAATTTAGTGGAAGAGGATCAACACAAAGGACACAAGGAGAGAAAAGTGTAAATCAAGAATCAAGCGGTGAATTAAGGGGAAGTTTAAGAGGAAGAAGGCCAAATGGTAGAGGTGGGTTCAATGGACAAGGAAGTGGGTCTAATACCTTCTCTGGAAGGTGTTATAATTGCAATCAATTTAGAAATCCTACATGGAAGTGCTTGGATAAACCAAGTGTAAGTTCTCATGGTGGAGAGATGAGGACTCAACTAGTGCAAGAGGGGGATGAAGAAAGTGTGAATTCACCTTCCATACATGCTACTCCAAAGGTAGGAGAGCCCTTAATGATCAAGAGAACATTAATCAAGGTGCCAACTATTAAGTAACCCCCTCAAAGAAAGGCATTATTTTGGAAAACATGAAAATCTCAGGGAAAGGTATGCATAGTAATAGTTGATTGTAGTTAAACAAATAATATAGTATCATTAGAGATGGTAGAAAATATTAAAATGAAAAGGAATCCTCATCCAACACACTATAATATCTCGTGGCTCAATAAGGTGCAACAAGTGATTGTAAATGAGTAGGTTTGGGTGGATTTTAACATCAAGGTTCCTACAAAAATAAAATCCTTTGTGATATTTTCCAATGGATGTGTTCCACCTACTCCTTGGAAGGCCTTGGAAATTTGACGGAAAGGCCAAGCATGATGGGCAAAAGAATGTGTTTGTTGTTGAGAAGGATGGAGTGTCTTACAATCTCACACCTTTGCAAGAAGATGATGGTGCTATTCATGAGGGACCAAGTGTTATGGTAGTCAAGGAGAAGGAGTTTTTCAAAGACCTAGAGGAGGAAGACATTTGTTATTCCACTATTGGTAAGCCCACTTCTAATGTAATATAAAATAAAGGAGAGATACCTAAGAAGGTGCAAGCCTTGTTAGACAAGTATGAAGACATGGGAGTGAAGGAGTTACCAAGTTCATTTCCTCCCATCAGGGATGTGATTCATCATATTGATCTCATACTAGGTGCAAGTCTACAAACAAAGCGGCATACAAGATGACACCTAGGCAAAATGAAGAGATAAGAAATCAGGTTCAAGACTTGTTGGACAAAGGGCTGATAAGGGAGAGCTTAAGCTCTTGTGTTGTGCCAACTGTATTGGAACCTAAAAAAGATCGAGTTTGGAGGCTTTGTACTAATTCAAGAGCAATAAATAAGATCACCACTAGGTACATATTTCATATACCCCGAATGGAGGACTTAATGAACAGTTTAGTAGGTGCAAGGTACTTTGAAAGATTGATTTGAAAATTGGATATCATCATATCAGAATAAGGGAAGGAGATGAGTGGAAGACCACCTTTAAGACCAATTAAGGTTTATATTAATAGCTAGTGATGCCATTTGGGTTATGAAATGCCCAAAGTACATTCACAAGGTTGATGAATGAGGTTCTAGAGCACTTCATAGAAAAATTTGTGGTGGTATCCTTGGATGAAATCCTTGTGTATAGTTAAGAAAGAGAGGATCATTTGGAGCACTTAGAGAAGGTGTTGAATAGACTCAATGAGGAGAAGCTAATGATCAATCTCAAGAAGTGTGAGTTTATGAAGAAGGAGCTTATCTATCTTGGGTTTGTGATTTCAAAGGGGACTTTGAAGATGGTTCCCACAAAGGTAGAAGCCATACTCAATTGGCCAACACCTACATCAATTGGAGAAGTTAGGAGCTTCCATGGATTAGCTAGTTTCTATAGGAAGTTCATCAAGAACATTAGTCAAATTTGTGCACCAATCATTGATACCATTAAGGTGTTGGAAAACGTGCCTCAATCTTGTTGGCATGAAACTCCTGTAAGAGAAAAGTCAGTGTGACATTCTTACTTTCTGGCTGACTAGCAGTTGTTTAACCCTATGGAATGTTCATGTTGTAGAGACATTGTTATTGTCTTGTCGACTAGTGTTATCGTTGTGACATTTCTATCTCTCTTCGCTCAAGGAGACTCTCTGGCCAAAAGGTTTGCTTCGATATGATGTCTCACCGATAGAAGTAGTCTTATCGATAGAACTACATATGTTTATTATCGGTATGTCTCACTAATAGTGTTACACTCAATCATCGGGGAGAGGCATAGAGGCTCAGTAAGAACTCTTGGCGATGGATGTAAGTCTCACTGATGGGTATGGATATATTGCTTCGATGTGACCTCTTGGTGAAAGCGGTAGTCTCTCTAATTGCTTTTTGTTTAGTATGGTGTCTTACCAATATTGGTAGTCTTGTCGATAGCATTACATGTGTTTGTTGTCGGTATGAAGTCTCAGTGACATGGCTAGTCTCGCGGACAACTTTGCTCAGTGAATATCAGTATGACATAAAGATTGATGAGACTCTTGGTGATAGGAGAACTCTTGTCGATAGAGCTTCAAAAGATGTATTTGTGTTTGATGTAACCTCTTTTCGAAGGTGACGACTCTAGCCGATATCGACAGTTGGGTCCTGTGGCATCGGGGAGACACAGTTAGTGTCTCACTGACATGCGAATATTGTTGAATTTTTTGGGTGATTGGAAGATTGTCCTATGTGGTGTGTCTTTGACCAATCAGAGAAGCAGAATGGGAACCGTTGGAAGTTAGAATGTTGTGGTTGTTCTTGTGAGGAAGATCAACCAGTCATGGATGACATGGATATACTCAGGAGTCGATGATTATGTTCGGTTGGATGAAGAATTCGATGGGTGATCAGTGTGAATTCAATTTGAGAGTGTCTAGTAAATGAGATGTTCTGTACAAGGTTTATTTTGAATCTGCTGCTATAAATTGACATTAGAGAATGAAGCCCGTACTCTGTATGTAATTTTTTTACTATAATACAAAGGGGTTTTTCTTGGTGTGGTGGGTTTTTCTCCCGTAAAGGTTTTCCCACGTAAATCTAGTGTTCATTTGTGTATGTTTATTTATCTATTTCTGTTATTTCTTTCAAGTGTATCTTAATTGGATTGTAATTGAAAATTTAAAGTCACCTATTCATTCTTCCCTAAGGTTTTGACGTTAGGAGAGTTTTTTCCACACCTTAGCTTTCCTTACAAGTGGTATCAGAGCCTGGTTAGTTGTGTTATCCTTGTGGTTACATTTGGTTTTTTGTGTCAATTTTTTTCAGTGGGAGTCTTGTAGAAGTTTGGTAATTTGAATTATCGGTTAAGATGGAAAGCACGTCAGCAAAGATTGAAATTGAGAAATTCAATGGCAGCAATTTTGAGTTGTAGAAATTTAAAATGGAAGATTTGTTGGTTGATCATGATTTTGGATTGTTGTGTTTGGAGCGAAGCCTACAGGCATGAAGCAAGAGAATTAAGACCTTTTAAATAGAAAATCAAAGGGGTTGATAAGGCTCTATTTAGCAAACTCTGTTCTCTTGAATGTTCATGAAGAAAAGACTGGAAGCTATTTATCAAGGCAAGTCCTTGGTGAATAAATTTTTCTTGAGGAAGAAGTTGTACACTTTGAGAATGCAGGTTGAAGGATCTATTACTGATCATTTGAACGCTTTCAACATGCTGATTGTTCAATTAGCATCTGTGGGTGTGAAGATTGATGAAGAAGATCATTGTATGTTGTTATTATGTTCTTTTCTAGATTCTTTGGATCACTTGGTGAGGGCTATTGGGAGTACGACATCCACTTTTAAGATGGAAGATGTTGTTGCTTCTTTGTTATTAGAAGAAATTAGAAGGAAATCTTCTGAGATGGTGAAGGAGGCTCTTGTTGTTAGAGAAAAATTGAAATAAAAAGGAAAAAAGAAGGACAAGAAGTCCAAATCCAAATCAAAAGGGAGATCAAAGTCTCCTGGAAAGAAGTCCAAGGTGAAGTGTTGGAATTATGTGAAACCTGGTCATGTCCTAAAGGATTTCAATGAGGAGAAAAAGAAGAAGAAGAAGAATTCTTTTGAAAATGATTCTTCTTAGAGTGATGCAGATGCCTTCATTACAGCCTTGGCTACACAAGAATTAGATGATGTATGGCTGATTGATTTTGGAGCATCTTTCCACATGACATCTCATAGAGACTAGTTCACAAAGTATAAAAATTACAATGGTGGAAAGGTGTATTTGGAAAGTGATT